>OY284486.1:80382291-80982291 GCA_958336395.1 Ctenicera cuprea | reverse complement strand
TTAATGTAAAATGTAATAAACGTTATGCTATCTGACGTTTAAAATAATGAAAGCAAACTTTTGTTTATTATATAGTGATCCAATAGATGGCAGTAGTAAGTAGTATCAGCCAAGCTTGCGTTTTGTTTGTCGTTGCGTTTGGCCCTGCTCCTTTTTGGTTATACCAAAGTTCACCTGGTGGCGCTGATGATTGTTTGCACGGGGCCGATTAAGTGTTACCAGATATGGCGTTCCTACTGAAGCTGGGTAAACATACCTGGCAACACTGTTAGTGTAATCTAAGTGGTAGACTTTCGCGGCCGTTTTCTTTCTATGGCGACATTGGTGCTGCTTCTGCTTACGTTTCGTCCACAGTTGCCCGGAACATCTTCAAGGCTGTGGATTCTGCTGCTGCTAGAACACAACAGACGGGAAATGTGCATGGGATTTATTTTTAAAGCTAGGGTGATTAGTGATGTGTGATGGATCCGTATGTATTTGGCGGGGTTATTAATTCCTTAGTACACCGAACCATTGCTATTTGGATACCCTCTTCCCTTAAAAACGAACTTGACCACATGACAACCGTTAACACACAGAACAACTACAACAAACGTGACAGTCAACGCGGCACTACTTTAACTACTCAACTCACTTCTATGCAACAAACCACTACACACAGCACCACCTACTTCTACAGCATACTTACCTTACATTCACAAAACCACCCGCCGCATCAACAGACTACTTAAACGAGGAAACAAAGACTGTTTTCAAACCTCTTTAAAAGCTGTCTTCTCTCTACGAAAGACAAGTTACCTACTTTACAATCATCCGGAATGTTCTTTGCTCGTGTGGGAAAGCCTACATCGGTGAAACGAAACGGCCGATTAGCATTCCAGTTTCCGGACAAAAACGCGTCCAGCGACTTAAAACAGGCCACAATATCCAACTTCACAACTCTAAAATTCTCGTCTGTCTTTTCAGCTATCGTACCCGCATAATCCGTAAATCCATATCCTTAAAAATCTTAATAACCTAACCATGATCAAAGCCTTGCCCTTCACAATGCCTGTAAACCACTTTTCACGCAACTTACTCGACCGTAACCTTCCCGCCAATTACAGACGTATCCACCACACACCGCTATCCTACCCTTTTAAACACAGCTCCTGAACTACAAACGTCTGTTGTGTTTCAGCAGCAATAGAGTTTGCGGCCTTGAAGTTGTTTCGTGCAAGCGTGGACGAATCATCGGCAGTAGCAGCCTCGTGATGCCAAGCACTAACAGTGTTGCCAAGTGTGTTTTTCCTATTGCAGTAGGGAAAACCGATCTGGCAACACTGAACGTGCCGAATTTATATGTATACTAACAGTGTTGCCAGATATGTTTACTAGCGTCTAGCCCCTTGGGCCCACAGCCGATCCTGAATTGCGCAATATTATCTAATATTGGCTCGCATATGTGCCAGTGTGATATTTACATCGAGATTTGCATTGTTAGAGCCTATTTTTTCATTGCTAATAAATTGCATTCAATAGAAAACAACAAATCCTTTTTTTAATTTATTACCAGACTTGCGTGTTAGTATGCCGTCAATCAGTGAGTGAATACAAATTTGTCTTCGTATTTTTTCTTTGTAACTGCTCTTAACAAATAACCTCGCGTCAACAGCAAAACGCAACAACAGTGCTTCAAAAAAAACTATAAAATAAAAAAAAAATTGGTCCCAACCGAGATTCTACTCCACAAATACTTATGCAGTAAGAAAGTAGTACATCCGAACACACCCGCATATCCATCTGCGCCACTACGAACTTGTGGTTTACACACATTCCAGCTGCATGCAGAGGAGGTGCGCAAGTCATGTGAGGTAGGATCGGCTGTATTCCAAGGGGCTAGACGCTAGTGATATGTTTTACCTATTGTAGCAGGGTTAACACATCTGGGCTAGGCTATGTTATTCGTGCAGATAAATCCGGTATATAAGTTCAAATGATCAGAATTCACAGAAAATTTACATTAGCTACTGATTCAGATAAAGCACGCGTTACTCGTATCGTTCTGAGCTTGACGAAATCATGACTGTGAAACAATAATCTAGGCTGTTATATGTATACCATTAAGAGCTTAATTGTAATACCCTCAATTGGAATTCATACCCTCTTTTAACAAAATTAATTCTGATGCAAGTTGTATTTCAATTTTTTTATTAGTTGGTATCTAACATACGTTCCAAATCTTACTTTCTCGCCGACTTTCAGGAACCGTTCATCCCATGTTAACAGTTACTCATACTTCATATTCGTGTATCGAAGTACTTAATAAAAAGAGCGCAGATTCGTCGCCCTCGCATAGTCAAATCTCTAGAAATTCTTCCAAAAAATCCAATAATTCGTTACTTGTCAATAATGGTAAATTAGAAGGTAAATAATAAATGTAACATTGCATATGAAATAGTTTATATGTTTCTTATTTTAGAAATGAGACATATCGTAAGGAAAGCCAGTACCATAGATGTTAATTCCGTTAAAGTATCTCTAAAAGACATAGTTTGTTATCTCTCTTTATTAGAAGCGGGCAGGCCTGAAGATAAATTAGAATGTGAGTTCGGCGATCAATTCCAGCCTAACTTACTTATACTGGGTGCATTGCCGTAATTCGTTCTGTTTCAGTTATGTTTCGTTTATATGATACTGATGGGAACGGTGTTTTGGACACAAATGAAATGGATTGCATTATTAATCAGATGATGACCGTAGCGGAATATTTAGGATGGGACGTGTCAGAACTGAAACCTGTAAGTAAAAACGTATTTCAATAAGACGATTGAGAAAAAGTTGGAAAGCATTTTTTGAATTATTAGATTTTGCAAGACATGATGATTGAAATAGATTACGATGCAGACGGTACTGTATCATTAGAAGAATGGAAAAGAGGAGGACTCACAACAATACCACTTTTAGTTTTATTAGGTTTAGACTCTAACGTTAAAGAAGACGGTAACCATTTATGGAGATTAAAACATTTCAGCAAACCAGCTTATTGCAATTTGTGTTTAAACATGCTGGTTGGTCTTGGAAAAAAGGGACTGTGTTGTACATGTGAGTATATTTTAATATTTCGCCACATTGTTTTTTAAAATGCGGAGAATAAAAATGATATACTGCTACTTCCTCGTAAACAATACAACCTCTTGTTATTTAATTTTTTTTACATTCAGTTTTTATTCGAATTGATGTTACGGAGTTCATGTGTGTCAGGCTGTTTTAATTTGGCTTCAGATTATTCTTTTTTAATGTACAATTCATACCACCTTGTCCACTTTCTTATTAAATTGGCCTCTAATTATTTTAGCCCATGGGTTCCCAAAGTTGTTGGTTGAACTGCGAATTCTAAAATTAAACATATAAGTTGGTGGGCTGCGTGCCCCACCCACTTTTTGGTTTTAAGTAAATAAATGGCGTTTATTTCTTTTAATTTAGAGATTGTATACTAATAATTAAAGATATGAATTTCTAAAGCATATGTTAAAACCCGAATTCGATCAAAGTCTGAAAAATATAACCATTTCACGATTTAATCATAGCTCGTTTTCCCGTCCGAATTTCAGACTTTGTTTATTAATGTTTGCTCAATTCGCGAATGGTTTAAGAAGCAAATGATCAAAGTCTGAATATTTATTGTTCCTCGAAGTTTATGCTTTTGTTATTACGCGGATTGCAATTTGTTCCTTAAAGATAAGCAAGATACGATTCTTACTACAAGCAACTAGTTGACTACAAAGTCCTTACATTACTGGTTTATGATATAAGAAAGGTCAAACAGAATTTGTAGCAGTATCATTTATTTTTACAATATGACCTGATCCGCACGCTGCGCAGTCTGCAAATTAATAAAAAAAACTCCAGCGTATTGTTCACGGTCACAGCGTCCAGGGAGGCGTGGTCTTGCACAAATACAAATTAGAATTGATAGATAGGCCGGATTCTGTCCCTCTTTCTGCACCGCAGCCGCGGCCTGTCTTACGTCATTCCAGCAATTACGTAATAAGAACAATAAAAAATTTACCCTGAGGTTTGTATTGTACCGGCGTTGCTTCGCAACGAAATCGTATATTTCCACTTCCTCTAACTGCGTTTCCGAGTCCCTAAGTAAAGCCACGCCAGAGTCGGTCATCCCTCTCCATGAAAAATAATCAACCAAACGCCAAGAGCCCGGCACGCTACCGTTGTCATCCAGATTGGGATTGCAGATTCCTGGTTCTTGTCGGAGTTGATAAGCAACCGTTCCTCTCCACGTGAACCCAATTTGGACTCGGGCCCCGATAGCCCCGACAACTTCGGTGCCCGAACTTTTTTCCCCACTTTCTGCAACGTCAGCTCACTCACTCGAACAGAAGGAGACTACACCACTAGGACCTAGCAGCCCAGCGTGACGCTTTTTCGCCCCGACCCCGACCCCTTGAAACATCCGGAACTCTATCAATACGAGTAATTAGTGTCAAAATGATGTCTCTGTGCATCCCAGCAGTCAGGGGAGCCAATCCGGGGGAGAGACACTCGACCGCCGATGTAGCTATTCTGCGCGCCCCAGGAAACCGTTGCAATTTTTGTCTCTATAATGCCTTTTAACAAATTTTCAATAGTGTTATAGAGCTGCTATGTAGCATTTTCAATTGCATGTGACACAGTCCAACATGTATTTACACTTAAAGCTTTGTTTTGAATTTTCTTCGGTGGCACCAATAGAGTGTAATGGTTTCAAATTATTGTTAGCGTCTTACAGATGAATATCATTCGTTTCGGATACTTATTAACAATCAAAACGCATTTGTATTGTACTGGTCCATAGCTTTCTAAATTGGGAGCTTTGAAAAAGCAGCTGTCAAAGTCCCCAATTTAGAAAATTCAAAAAATTGTGTTGTTTGCCTAAAATTCATTACTAATGTGCAGTTGGTCAGTGTGTCCGATAGAGTACGAAGTCTGTGAAGATTGTCTTTATTAGCCTGCAATACAATACCCATAACGTTCTTGGCGCGATATGTCCGCGATATTTTCATTTATCTCACGCTTCGCATCACTTTTTTTCGTTCCCTCTGTATATTGTTCCATTTTTTCCAGCTCTTATTTGGATGTAGTATTAATCAGACTGTGTCATCAAGATCGTTCCTCATTGGGATGAAACACATAAACTAAAATAAAAACAATTTTTTCCCTCTACACGATTCGTAGTCTTTCCGACCACTTCTTGACATCATTTTCAGCCTTCTATGAAATAGGCATGCCTTGAACGTCTTGGTTGGCTTTTTTCTACAAAGCTCTGAGATTGCGAGTGTTGATGTACAATCTTCGCTGAAAACGTGCTGGCTAAATCAACAAAGCGAATTCTCTTCCATTATCACTTTGAAGAATACAAGGAGCACCAATAATGCAAAAGTTGTATGATGCCTCCTCATTTCTTTTTATATTTAGTGGCGTCAGAAAAATGAACATGATCAACTGATTCTGGTAATTAAGACTAAATTTGTATTCCTTGTCTGCAGGTCTATGAGATTCACTTGTGCTATACTATTAAATGTTTTAATAATCAGCGGTCTCACTGCTAATCCTTTTTTTTTTCTGTTTCGTCTTTAGCTGACACTAATCACATACCTTTAGGTAGACATCAATAACATTCATAAAAATACCGCAGTACTTCTGTTTCAATTCTTTCCTCACAAATTTCACTCTATTATGACCAAGATGTTATGGGATTTATGAATGATATCAAACAGTTCATCAGTGGGAACGACATATGGAACAGCGTGCGAGTCATATTTTCTTTGCTCAATTCATTTTTCTACGCCTCCTATGGTGGTTGCTCAGTTCATTTTTCTACGGTTCCTATCGGATGGTCGTTTTAAACCTTTTTTTTTCTTCTGTATTCCAACGATGTTGAGAGATTAGTTTTCCCGATTTCAAACAAATTTGTTTGCAGTTAGGTAAATAAAAACAGACAAATACAAGCAACCTGGGCCGCTTCGTAAGCTATGACGAGGCTACATTCTTTTTTATAAATTGAAGAGAATGCTTGTGTTGTACACGTGTTGTAACTTAAACACAATTACTTGTTCAAAAGTTGCAACAGATTCTTCATATACTCTTCTATCATATTGTTCCCACCAATCACTTAATTCATACAGTTTCCTGCTTACAACACTACGTACAACGCTATCAAAGAGTAGTAGCAAAAAGACTCACGGTACTGAGGGTTTTATTATGGTTGCGATGCGCGCGCATTGCTAAAAAACCATATTACGAATCGTAACTTGGTTATTTTCAATAAACAAATCGCAATCTTTGTTCAAATGCGGGCTTCTGTTCTAACACTGCGATTGCTAACTCACTGACTACATGCCCAAAGTGTAGCTTCTACTTAATGAAACGACGCTACTCATGTCTGTGTAAGTGTTAACGGAAAAGCACGAATATGTCCGATCTTACTATTTAAGACATCAGTGGCGTAATGCTACGGAAGTGTCATATTTTTATATGTATTTTATGTTTACTTTTTTAAATATCAACCATTTACATTTTTCTTCTCAATTCTATATTACAAAATATAAAACGGTCACGGGCGGCGTACAAGAAGCTCGAGAACCGCACTTTGGGAACTCCTACGACCTACATAGTCCACAAAAATATTTGGTACAAACTCTTTGTGGCGATGCAATTCTTCAGTTTAGACATTTCTCAGCAAATTCTTGATCCTTTGGTTAGATCCTTATTATAGCTTTGATTATTTTCTATAAAGTAGCACCACGGGCGGCTATAATTGCCATGGTTTATTGACTATCCCATTTTTAAATTGAATTTTAACTTTCTCGTAGTTTGCAAATACACAGTACACGAACGATGTGTGCAAAGAGCACCAGCTAGTTGTATAGCGACATATGTAAAGAGTAAAAAGTCTTGCCAAACACTGCAACATCATTGGGTAGAAGGAAATTGTCATGGAAAATGTGCACGATGTCGGAAACCAGTAAAAGCCGGAATTACTGGATTACACTGTCGGTGGTGTCAAATAACGGTGAGTTTTTGTTAGCTATTTATGATAGATCTATTACATTAAAATGTACTTAAATGCACGTTAAAAATTTTCTACATACGAGTATCATATATGAAGGAAGGATAACATGACCTCCACCTTTGTTTGTTTATCTCAATAACTGCAAAGTTGGTTGCATAGCGGAGAACCGCAGAGTTAAGCACTGTCCGCTCTGGTCCCTACTCAAATAGGTGATCAATATAGGGGTACATCTGCAACCAACCGTGCTTCGGAGGGCACGTTAAGCCGTCGGTCCCGGTTGTCATACTAACATCTTTGCAATCGTAAACTATGTTTTGACGGGTAAGGTCAGCCCCCTGTCCGGCATACGTGCGAAAAGGGCTCACAGAACCCGCACAAAGTTGTGGGCATTAAACAGGCCATTGGCCTGTAATAAGAAAAAAAGAAGAAGAATATCTACAATCATTATTATCAATGTTTTTCCTTCTGGGGCATCGTCTGCGTTTATTTGTAGTTCTCATAAATCAACGCAGACGACGCGATGTTCTGGTGTATAAAAAGAAGTGCATCCAAAGAGTCGTAAAACAAGGTATTCAAGTTTATTAATGAAAAAGTGTCAAATGTTAAATAGCTGCCTCAATTCCTATAAAATTGTTTTAGCACTAATTCTGAATATTTTTTAATGCAGCTTCACAACAAATGCGTCTCGCATGTAAAATCGGAATGTGGTTTGGGAGAGTATGCAGTTCATATTTTACCACCCACTGCTATCTGCCCTATAGTTCTTGATCGTCAGAGATCCCTCCAAAAGCGTGGATCAAAATATGGTCACGACTGCAACTCGGTAAGTAACACCTTTCTAGGTTTGCGATTCATATTACACAAAGATTACTTTACCTTTCAGAGTTCCTTTCCTTCAAGTGCAGCAAAACAACCTCCAATGTCATTTCAAGTTACTCCAGGTCCTAATACAATACCTGTACTTGTATTTATAAACCCGAAATCCGGAGGCAGACAAGGATCGCGTATTCTAAGAAAATTTCAGTACATTCTTAATCCGCGGCAGGTACACAATTTAGCAACAGGAGGACCAATGCACGGTCTGACGATGTTTAAGGATGTGCCAAATTTCAAGGTGGTGTGTTGTGGTGGAGATGGAACCGTTGGATGGGTTTTAGAAACAATGGGTATATATTTCTTGTTTAAACTGTATATTAAAAATAACAATAATATCCACATTTTAGATAAAGTCGAATTGGAATGTCAACCAGCAGTTGCAGTGATTCCATTGGGGACGGGTAACGATCTAGCAAGATGTTTACGTTGGGGTGGAGGCTACGAAGGCGAATCAGTGCATAAGTTACTACATAAAATTGCTAAAGCTACTCCTGTTATGTTAGATAGGTGGTTAATTGAGTTATCGGATAGCGAACCTGTAGAGCACCATTCAAGTAGTAGTCAAGCTGATTCAAGAATTCCTTACAATATAATTAATAATTATTTTTCTATCGGTGTAGTAAGTATTTAGTAAATTGCAAATTAACTTGAGAATGATTTGTGTTCAAATTTAATTATATTTTAGGATGCTGCCATTTGTGTAAAATTCCATTTAGAAAGAGAAAAAAATCCTGAAAAATTCAACAGTCGGATGAAAAATAAACTGTGGTATTTTGAGTACGCAACCTCTGAACAGTTTGCTGCTTCCTGTAAAAATTTACATGAAAATGTAGAAATACTTGTAAGTATTAACAGGCACACGATTGGTACATGGAAAACTACAATTTTCCAATTTTTAGTGTGACGACGTTTCTCTAGATTTAGCTAATGGAGCACCTCTTCAGGGCATAGCTCTATTAAATATTCCTTACACACATGGTGGTTCCAATTTATGGGGAGAACATTTATCTGGGTCAAGGCGAACAAGCAAAAAACGAAAAAAGAAGACGAAAGAATTGAGCACTAGCAGTTTTAATTCAGTGGACCTTAGTGTTGCCATTCAAGGTAAAATTATTTTGGGCCCCATTTGGCTTTAGCATGATGATTTACCACAACAAAAACATTAAAGCGAACTCAGTTAGACAGGGCGTGCAACTGTCAGTTACTCGCATGATGAAATATATTATTTTATGTGTAAGCCTGCACACTGGCAATTCTAATTATTGCCCACCAGCCTACACGTTGCCTATAGAGCGGTGGAAATGGAAAACATAGGAAAAGCCATATGAAAGAAAGAGAACGCATATGAAACAAGTTTCCGTAGAGAAAAACAGATGAGGGTTACAGAAGGCAAAGCTTCAAAGCATATCGTTCCGTTTTACTACCAGCGGTTTCGGGTGCGATTGGCTTCCAAGATCTAAACGTTCTCGTCCCTGGTGTCCGCCTACTAATCCAGAACTGTCGCATTGCAAAAATTTACCAACTTTCTTTTATCGTCTTCAATATACTCCCCTTCCCCTATCTATACACCGCTGCATACGAGTCTTCCATTGTTCCAAGCAGTGCTGCAGCTGATCAGCTGACAGCTTCTTCGGTAGGTCTGCCGTTTTTGTTTTCACCATCTCCACGGACTTAAAATGGGTTCCGTTCAATGTGCTCTTTATTTTTGAGAGCAAGAAAAAGTCACAGGGTGCCAAATCGGCGGGTGTTCGAGCACTGTGATGCGTACCGGCCAAAAACTGCTTGATGGAAACGGCATTATGAGCTGGCGCGTTGTCTTAATGCAGAATTTATTTCTTCCTCGCTCGTTCTCTCAACTTGGTCGGAACCTCGTCGTATTGCTGATTGACTGTTTCACCCTGAGGTACCCATTCTACCATGACCACGCCCTCGACGTTGAAAAAAGTGATCAGCTTTGCCTTCAGTTTCGGCTTGCTTATTCGCGCTTATTTCATCCTCGGCGAAGTGGAAGTCTTCCAGTTTTTTTACTTTCCTATACTTTCAGTATAGGGAAGTATTGATTTCATGCAAATTTTCAAAATCGAGATTTTGACGGAAATACATGTTTTGGGCTTCCAGGATCCTAAAAAAGTGGTTTTTAAAAAATGTCTGTCTGTGGGTGGGTGTGTGGGTGTGTGTGGGTAACGCTCATATCTCCGGAACGGCTGGACCGATTTCGATGTGCTTTGGAATGAGGAGGTATATCAAAAATTCATCTACAAAATAAGCTTTTAAAAAGAATCCGAAACCGGAAGCGGAAGTTAGACATGTTTTTTTGGTAACATTTTTTTCAGAAACGGAATTTTGGAAATTGGAATAGTGGAAATTATAGAAAGCCTTAGAACAAATCAAACGTTTTTTTACCGAACTCTCTAGCTTCAACATGGCGGCCGCTACGAATTTTTGAAAATTTCGACTTTAACGCCCATTTACTCAAAAACCAGTTATCTGATTGAAATCAACTACATCTTGTTTGGTAGCCCTTCAAGGGTACTATACCATGAAATATCATTAATTTTGAAAATATAAAAACGATCGCAATGACATCACTCCAAAATTTTGGAATTTTTCAAAAAAAAATTTCTCAAAAACTGCCCACACGTTTTTGTTTAAACTTTTTAAGCTGATAGAGATAGGCATCTGCTACAATTTTGTTTTTTGCTCATTGCTATAATTTCACTGTGACGCCCTCTGTAATTTTTTGAAAATTGAAAATTGGTACCCTTTTATTTATTTAACGGGGGGCAATAAAATATTTCTGTTAAAGCAAAATAGCTCATCATTGATAGCAAAATCCGAATATCATAATATTTTTCGATAATTTCATATTTAGGGGGGCTACTGTTTCCCCTCCCCCTAAATTTTTTCGATAAAAAATTAAAAATCTGGTTTTTTGTTTTGTTTGCTCTAGGACAATCTTTTTACAAAAAATCGAATTTTTTGCCCCTTAATAATCTTTTTGTCCTTAGAAGAATTTCACATACTTTCTACAGCAGTTGTATTCTTGTACTAGTCGTTTAATGTTCAGTGTAGGCTAACTTTTTTATTTTAATAGATAGACTCGCAAACTCAA
The DNA here is from genome assembly GCA_958336395.1 of Ctenicera cuprea. Classification (NCBI taxonomy): domain Eukaryota; kingdom Metazoa; phylum Arthropoda; class Insecta; order Coleoptera; family Elateridae; genus Ctenicera; species Ctenicera cuprea. Next base: position 80,971,252 of record OY284486.1, on the reverse strand, counting down.
GAGCAAAGTTGTAGGACAAATTCTTCTCGATTGTATTTAAGAAAAAAACTTGAGTTTCCAATTTTAATATGGCGGCCACGGTAACAAATAACTTTTTTTTTAATGGAAACGTGGCATTTTGGCTTTAAAATCAGAAAGGTTTTGAAATTCTAAATACAAATTAATCAGAGTAATTTCGTGCTATAAATACTACTTCTCGAGTTATTAATACATTTTCAAACATCAACACGCCTCCTTACTCGTGCCTCCGGTTCATTTCAGTTCGGCTGTTTTACATGTACTCAGTTGCAGGCGGAGCCAGCGTGGTAATGGTACGTTTAAGTTACGCTCTTCACGCTTGAAGTTTTTATAAACGCTGTTTACTTTTGCTAGCCGGGTCTAGACAGGTGTACATCAAAAGTGTTGGAAAATATAAAACAATGTTAATTTATAAGTATAGGAAAGTCCAGGCGAAGTGTTTCGCTCATTTTTTGTTTTTGGGGTCATATCATATTGTATCTAGTTACTCTTTAATGCAGTCTAGGATGTCATAGCAAATGTTTTTGCTGTTCTCCTTTTTTTCCTGCTTGAGGTCTTTCGGGGCCAATTTCGCGCAGCGTTTTTCAAACAGTCACGCAAGGTTTGCCTTGCCGTTCCTTGGTCAATAGTGATCACGTCCACTATCGTTCAGACGGACGATTTGGCCGACTTTCTTTATGTTTTCGTCAGTTTTCGACGTGCTCGGCTGTCCCAGGAGTTTGCCGTCTTCCGCTTCCTCCCGACGCTCGACCTTTTGTGCCACTCGAATGCTGAGTACGTGACATGCAATCATCCCATAGACTTCTGTTAATAAACGAAAACTTTCCAACAGAGATTTTTTCAGTTTAACGAGAAATGTGATCTTAACGCGCTGCACGATTTTTAAACTCGGCGTGATTCCGCCAACGTGATGTGGTATAGTATGACGCCGAAGGCAAGGCAAACTAACCGTTCTATTAGGTTGAAACTGGAGTCGTTCGAAAGGGGAGGGTTCAAGGAAAACAACCGTACCCCCCGCTTACCACTACGACTCTTACCGTGCATATAATGAGCGGTTTTTTAATAACCACACCTTGTACTTGATGGCTTATTTATTTACGATATTCTGTGTTGGATTTACGTTGTGATTGTCGATGTATTGCCTAATTTGCCTATTTATCATGCATGTTTGTAAAATAAAAATAATAAATATTAAAATAATTTGGAATGCTCATTTGCTGTTTGTTTAAAAACGTTAAATACGAGAAACTACGTTAAAAATATTAAACCGCGCAACTATTATAATAGCTACAACGATTTGCAAACTAATCATCGACATAGCGCGCTTGTTACGTAGGCGACTGCGATTAAATTTTTATTTGATCCGTCTGTGTTTTGAGATATGAAGGTTGTATCTGGACGTCTATTTAGGGAATACAAACATACAGGCCTGTAGTAGACCTGCCTTGTACGATTTTTACGATTTAGAGAATTTTAAGTGCCCCATTTTGTTTGGTGCTCTTAAGGAACTGCTTAGGTTTGCCTGTTTGCAGATCCGGCTCTGCCCAATGGTTAATCTGGCCCTGCTAATAACGAGAATAAATTGACAATGTTGCAGTAATAATGTAAAATATTTTTTTAGATATTGGAGATGGTCTCATAGAAGTAATTGGTTTAGAAAATTGTCTGCACATGGGTCAAGTGCGAACAGGTCTTCGAGCAAGTGGTCGTCGATTAGCACAATGTTCTTCTGTAGTTATTAAAACGAAAAAAACATTTCCTATGCAAATCGATGGTGAACCTTGGATGCAACCAGCCACCACGGTAACTTCTTTATTTCATAGAGTATCATAATATTTTTTAAACTTTCATTTTTAGGTACGTATCACACACAAGAACCAAGTTCCAATGTTAATGGCGCCAGCTCCTGAAAAGGGTAAAGGTTTCTTTAGTTTTTTTAGAAGGTAGACTTTGTGTGGTGTCTAATCTATTAACATATTATATAAAACATCTCGAATAGTTTTAAGATCTGCTCGAAAATCTAACTTTTCTATATTTACAGTCACTTTGATCAAAAATTCTAGTCAGATTATTTATTACCTTTATTTATATTTATTTAATAGAGACAATAAGGAAAATATTTATATATGTAGAATACGAATTTTTCTAACTTATTTGTTAATTTATTTTTATTTTTCGTTTTTAGATGTGGTATAATAAAATTTTTCAGTATTATTTTAAATTGTCTATACGAGTAATATTTGTATGTACTTCTATTTTAGTACTAGTAAAAGAGATTTTGTAAAAGCATTATTATATAGAATAATGCTAGCTGCTATACAATAACATAAAATTGAGGTATAGTATTTGTTAAGAAATTTAATGTGCAAAAAATATCTAGCAAAAATAGGGACCATAAAGCTTAAAAAACAGATTCCCGCCATTCAAGTACCTATGCATATAACTATGTAGGTAATAGATATTTGCATACATACTCCTTTAGCTAGAAGTAAGTTTTATTATAATACACAGAGTAATCACTATAATTAGCTGCAGATTTTTTTGTTACACAACAAACATTTACATGGTTTAGTTTTTTTCTTTACAATTAACTTCATAACAGATTGTCATTATTTTATTGGAAATATAGGCAACTAATGAATGCAACAAGGAGAGAAGATTATGGACAGGCCAAGTGGGGATTCGCATATCCATAGATATTTTTAATAAATTTAAAAGAAGCCATAGATACGTAAATTTTTAAATTCATTACGAAAATTTGTATAGATAGGTGAATCCCCACATGGCCTGACCATTATTTCCCTTCCTTGTCAGATTCATTTATCTTTGTCGCATACATTAGTTACATATGGTTCCTGTAAAATAGTGATAATCAATAGGATTTGGCACAAAATATAAAATAATTTCAAAATTGTAGAAAGGTACAAAAAACAAATGTAAATTTCTTTAGAGGGTCTTAAACCACGATTTCTGGTAGTGCCATAGCGTTAAGCCAAAAATAAAAGAGAAAAAAGGCATGTTATAAAATAGGGTTGCTTTAAACAATTTAGTAACCTGTTTTTTTTGTTAGAATTTTGAAAATACACAAAATGTAGGGTTTAAATTTAATAATGGATGCTAATATTCCTATACACATTTTTATATTTATTATTGACGTCTGTACCTCGCCTTACAAATTTATTGTAACGTTCATTGTAAAACAACCGTATTAAAGAAAAATTTTGCCAACTATTCATGCCAAATAAAAATTCTATTGGATCAAATTATTCAAAAAATTGATCTCTCATTAAAATAAAATGCATTGCCAATAAAAAATAGTTACAATGTGTAAATGTAAAGAACTAACTCAGTTAAATTATTTTTTATTAGTTGTCTCAGTTTATAGGATATGGTGACCTTTACAAAATTAAATTAAGCAGTTTTCACGGCAATATCGTAATTTTGATGGAGGCGAAAATAAGAATAAATTACGTTTTTTATAAATAAAAACAAACTAAAAAGAAGGTATCCTAATTTAGAAAGTCTAGTAGGCCTTTTTTTGTATTTAGGTGTGATAAGTACACCTAATTTTGTTTTTAATGTTATGGATTTGGGTATTCGTGGGCCAACAATATTAATTCTAACTAGTTATACATTTATTTACAACATAGGCGGAGTTTGCCCTAAAATACGAAAAGTTTCGAACCTCTAATCTAGATAATATGGAGAACATGATTAAGCTCTGTTAAACACAAGAACTATTGCTTATAAAATGCAAACTTTTAGGTTTTTGATGAAAATAGTAAACAGTTCCAAATAAATGAATATTAAAATTTAAAATATGAAAAAATAGGAGCCTGGGTGTGTACGTACCCTCTCATACAAGTCAAACAGATCTTAAATTATACGTAAGATACCTAAATTAATATAGATTTTACCTGAAATCTGAATTCACAAAAAAAAACATGTTTGTTTTTAAAATCCATTGTGGGAATACAATAAAGATATATTTCAAAAATATTTATAACCGTTCTAGCTTTACAGCTACTTTAATATCAGTACTCGTAACATGCTTGACTATGTAGACGGATCGTCGAGCACTCGCTTAAAGTCGATTACCTTAAGTCATGTAAGTGTAGTTGAAACCACAATGCTCTTTTACTTTGCTCCGTTTGGCAACGTTGTTAAAATGACACGTGGTCAGCAAGCCCGGCGCCGCGCCGGCTTTTGTGCCTGTCAAAACTGTAATGAAGGTTAATAAGCACACGGTTTTAGGTGAAATTTATAACTTACATGCTTACATTTTTTGTTTTAATTTTACCCAAAAGCTTGTACCTATAACCTTTACCTCAAATCTTAATAGGCACAAAAATTTCATCGAAAATCGCAATCACTCGTTGTATTATTTTTGATTAAACAAAATTCAGATATTTTAGGGCCTCCTATAATGCCTGGATTTCTAGAAATTACCTGATTTTTGATTTGAGTCAAATTTTCTCGAAAACCGTTGGATTTGGGTATAGGGGAGCGTGCCCAACAGTGAGACACTTTTTTTTTTAAACCAATATAATTCAGAAACAATTGGATCTAAAGGATTAATTTTTTTACAACTATACATCGCTATCTTTACTTAAATACTTTTTTGGTTTATAACTTGTGAAAGACAAAAGTTTAATAAATTATAAAAGCATATATAAAAACTACATAATTAAAACATACCTGAACATGAAACACTTTTCACAAAAACCTTCTTAATTTTCGTAGAAAGACAAAATAACGTATATGATAAAATTTACTTTTGCTTGTCAGGAACACCCCAGCTAACAACATACATACAGCTCGACTGATAATCTAGCCAAACAACAGTTTAAACTAATGGTGTGACACTTCGCCTTCGCTGTTGAAAAGTGGGGGAAGTACAAATGCGCATGGAGTGAGAAAAACGCTATGTCTCACTGTTGGACCTGTCTCACTGTTGGGCACGCTCCCCTAACCATTATTTAAAAAAAATTATAAACTGCAGAAAGCTATCTAACTATATAAAAATTTACATGGTGCTCCATTAACACAAATCAAGTTATGACACATTTTGCAACAAACACCCTGTATAACCAAATTGGGGAATAGTACTTAGTATTTACTAACATTAAACTGTGGGAATACGGCTTGTGCAGGTTTCATCAGTGACGTCTGCAAATGTCAATTTAAAAACAAAAGGTGGAAAACAGAATTTCAAAAACAAAAGATATTTATAGAGGCAATTAAACGACTAATAAGAATATGCCAAAATGTTAAGGGTGTTTATTTAAAAAAAAAACATAAGTTTGGTATGCCCCTCTAATGTGGAACACCCTGTATAAACTAAAATAATTTTAACATGTGCACATATTGTCAAGTAGCCTACTTGTACCATATCTTTTTGATAACTTAATTAATAAAAGAGTTCTCAAAGAATTTCGCATAGGTATTGGGCTAAAAGTGAGTTTTGATAGGGTAAGCTATTTTAAGCAGTGGAGGGGGACTTAAAATTGTTTGAGATATCAGCTTAACACTTTAGTTGCTGCATCCTATGTTTAAATTATTATTATTATATTTTTTCTCTGTAGAGAGTGATAGGCACTCTCAAGCTTCCCTCAAACTCCGCCTATAATTTATAAGTTATTTTTGTTCACTTTACTGAACAGTTTATAGTCAAAAGTTGTTGGTCTGTGGAAGTTACCATTACTATACCCTTTATTGCTGTGAATATATCAAAATAGATTCAAATAACATATTGTTATTAAAAAATATCCATCCATGTTGTAAGTATTAGGCATGTAAAATATGTTTAGAAGTGTACAATGTTCTTGTGTATATGTAAAATCAAAATTTATTTTCTAATGTGCTATATATATATATTATGTAAAAAAGTTATCATATATTATAAAACTAATATGTTATAGAATAGATATATTAGTTGTAAGGGAAACGAGGATATTTTACCAAAGATTATTTCGTTTCAATTTTATAAGAAAAAATGCTTAGTGTAAAATAACTTTTTCCGTATTAGATATTTTGTTCAAACATTTAAATAAATTAGATTCCATTAAAATAATCAAAATTATCTTGCATGATAAAATGCATATTTTTCATTCACGTTCGTGTTCATATTTAAGTACCGCATTAGAATGAAAAAATGGACAAAAGTTGTTTTACACTTGGTATTGTATTGATATCAAAAATAGAACTGCCACTTATCAATTGTGGTTTGCTACCGAGCTTTAATTGTGTATTATAAAAAATAAATCAAACTTGTGTACTATGTAGATCACAGACAGTTTGACTTAAGTGTTATGCCTTCCAGAAATGTAGGTGTTAAGTCCTATTTGCTTTCGACGTCCACTATATTGACAAACTAAATGTTGCCAACTTTTGTTGTGATATATACTTGGGTAAGCGTTTAGAAGTAGATTGTATATCTATTTTTATGTTGATAAAAACAATTTTTTGTGTCTTTTTGTCTTGTATATCAGTTAATTATTGTATTATTGCACGGGTAGAAAGTCTTTAAATCTATAAAATGTAAAATAATTAGGTATAGTCTTCAAAAGCATACGAAATAAGATTTATCGATAGAATAATTTAAAAATCGCATTTACAGTTTGTATCCTCTGATATTGTACATTATCGCAAATATTTTTGTTCATTTTTTGTGTATATTCTTAAATATTTGTTGCTGCTGCTTGAAGACTTGAAACACAAAACGAAATTTTATAAAACTAGACACAACCAGCTGCATGTTCTTTACATAAATAGGTAGACATTCTTTATGTAAATAATCTTAAAAGTTTATAAATTGTTTATTAAGTAGGATTATTTGACTCATTTATAGCACTACTTCAATTTAATCTTATTTCTGACCCTTTAAAAACGAATAACTTTTTAAATATATATACTTACTTAACATAGGTACCGTAATTTAAGTAATTAACGTTTTGAAAAATATGGGGAACAAATTCGATGATATGGAACAAAAATTAGAAAAACAGTTAAGATTATTTTATTAATTAAATTTTTTTTTTCATTTTTCCATCTAGCAAACCTAGAATTTTTTTTAACAAATAATAAATTTCTTTCCAGCTAGACAAATTTTATCTTTTTTTTTTTTCTTTTGAAATAATATTAAAAAAATATATACATCCCTTATAAAACAAGTTTCAAATATTTACATTACGCTAGCGCTTAAATAATAAACTTTACTTTTGACAAACGCATCAAGTATAATTGATTTATAATGAGAAATCATCTTTCTGCTATTATGAAAAATGAACAATGACTATATTGCAATAATTATGTCATTTTCCACCTTTTCTACAAACCGAGTGAAGCTGTACCACAAATATCTATATAGTTTCACTAGATACACTTCTGTAGCTTCTGGACAAACAAATAAGTAAAGCCCGTCGGCCATTTTCTAGAAGGTCAACATTTCAAGTTAAAATGTTATTTATTACGTATCTAACACGAACATTTACCATTATTTTGCAATAATCACAATTAACACAATTTTTTGTTAATACTTACCTTTAAAAACTGCAAATTAACACTTTTTCTGCGAGAATTTTTAAAACCAACCGCACAACACATTTGCCACATACCTCCCAATTAGACTGTACAATTCAATATTAATCAATATCAAGGCCCAATTAAGAAACACTGTTTATATTAACATACTACAAACTAACATGGACCTTCTAGAAAATGGCGTCTGGCCTCAATTTGTTTTTAGAAGTCTAGTGTTAGCAGAAATCTGTGAGCTATACATACACCTTTTTTTTTATTGCGAGTGTATCATTAAGATTTTACTAACTTTTTGTGGTAGATATATATTTAAGAGGGTCCACTACAACCTAGCGCAGTTAGATTTTTGATTCGGCGTTAAATGTCCAAGTAGCGCTTTCCAATTGTCTTTTGAATGGAACGATACAATTAGCTTTAGCTCAAACAAAGTTGTACGACGTTGGTAATTATGATCAATGTATTTAACTTTCTATATTGCATACAAAATAAGAATATCTGTCTTCAGTGTCAAGAACAATTAGAAAAAACAAATTTGGCCCATACAGAGTTGCGAGATTTCTAGCATTCTGTCAAAATTACAAGTTTTGCAGGGTTTTCTCAGTTTCAGACATTTCCGGCAAAAGAATATGCTGTATTTACAATCGTTTAAAAATATTCTAAAATTATTGTCTGAACTGGCATCGAAATGTGTCTGACATGAATATAATAATAATAATAAAATCGTCTTTATGGCGCGAATACTTTAATATTGTAAGAAAACTGTTTGTCGTACTTTTAAAGCGCGGGATCCTCAGGTACCGACAGCAAACGAAAATAAACAGTTTTATGGTAATGCCTGGCTCTAGAGGAACAGTTTTATGCCCGTCACGGCACTCGAGATGCAAAACAAAAAACCAAAGATTTTAAAGTAAAAAAATCAATTGAAGTACACAGCGTACAGAATTTTATCCTGATTCCAAATATGTAAAAATAAACAGGATGTTGCATTTAAAATAAGAAAGTTATGGTGAATTCCGGCAAAATCGGAAGTGGTAAAAATTGCTGATACCATCAAATAATCAAATTTTATGATTATATTACCCATACAGTTCTGTAAGGAAGAGACCCATACCAAATTTTATTAATTTATCTAAATAAATAAAGAAAAAAGCACCACTATTATCACTACGTGTTTATGTACGTGTTTTGTTTTGTTTCTAAGTTTCATTTGAGAGTGGATTGGCATTCTCAGTTCTAGTTTTCGCCATGGTTTTCCCGACATACTAGACGAAAAATCAGAATTGCGTTTTCTGCCAAAAATTAAAAAATGTGAAAAAATTAAATACATTGATCATATTGTGAACTTACACTTTAAATTGAGTTGAAGAAAGTTGTATCATTCCTTTAAAAAAACAATAAAAAATCGCTACTTTGACATTTGGGGCCCAATCTAGTACTAGGTTGTAAAAGACGCTCCCAAATATGTATCTACCAAAAGTAATTAACAAAGTCCTGACAATACAATCACAATAAAATGAAGTGTGTAGCTCGACAACCTGTATAAATATGGCAACGCATATTATTTTTATCAATAAAAAGAACTTTGTTTAACTAAATAAAGATTCACTTATGATTAAATTTCATTCAATACTTATATGTAAACTTTTATTATAGTAAAAAGATTAATAACAAAATACAGTATGAAAAATATATCAACAATAAAAAATGATTTTTCTTTTAAATAAAAAATTGCAAAATGGAAAATAAAGTTTTTACAATTATTAATATATTAAAAACGACACAAATGTTCACTATTTTAACACCAAGATTTAAAACATTATTTATAAAAGGAAGTGTCTACCTATCCATCACACATGCTCCACGTAATTTATCAGCGAGCAACTGCAAGTTTATTCTTGTATTTTTCTTTAAAAAAAATTACCTGTTCACAATAATAGCCTTGCATAAACCGCCTACAACAACAACGTTTAAACAAAAATGAAACAAATAAATAAAAGAATTTAAAAATAACGGAGCAATACCCTTGCTGAAGATATGGAACATAAATAAAAAGCCGCCAAGGCAGTTGGGTAGACACTTTCTTTACAAAAATCACAGCCTCCTGGATTAGCATCGACCTGACATTAATCGAGGAAGCCATGATAAAAACACTATTGTATTGATTTAATCTAAAAACAACATTTATACTAATAGAATTTCCAAATGATCACTTTATTGCTTATCATCGGAATTTAGCTATGTACCTAATCTATTTAACTAAAGACTTCAATATTTATTTCATTTGATAAAAAAAATCTACACATTTCCTAGCCACATATTTTCCTTACTCACTCAAAATAATTAGAAAATTTCGTCTTTTGCCACCTAATTTAAACATTCAAAAATAGAAATTGCAGGTACCTTCAATTTATTTTTTAATTTTCTGATATTTGTTTAAAATGTATGTTTAAAGATGGCAATTAACACAATGGCAATTCTGTTTTCACATACAATCAGTCGTAGTAAAGACTTTCCTCGGTCATTACTTCATTAATCTGAAAACACAACTGTACGTAAAGTATCTTCTGGTTTTATTTCTAGTATGGCAACGTTTCCATCATTAAATGGAACAGATATTCCACCATCTACTACAAGACAAGCATCGAAACATTTTGATTTCACTTTTATTGTGGACGCAAAACCCCTTGACTTTATACCTTTTGGTTGAGGCCATACACCAGCCGAGATTAAATCTCTGATGGTGTAGCCCAGCCTCTTATCATCTACAACAAAAATTATATAATGGAAAGAACAAAAGTGGAAAAAATTATATACTCATTTATACAGGGTGTAAGGCCTTATTCTACACACTAAGCCAAGTAAAAAAGTCTACAGAGACTGTATATGGACACCACAATGCATTTTCTGATCTGTGTGAGGCAGCATCTATGTCAAGTCTTTGGCGAACAATTTATAGATTGAGGTGGGTCTAATCCATGGTTACCACATTCACCACACAAATCGAATAAATTTCTTCATTTGGTGGTATTTCATAAATATCGTTTATACCACCCCCATTAATACTGTAGAGGAGCTACAGCAGCACATTAAGAATGGCTGTGAAACTATTAGAAGAATGTCCATGCCAGGCATTTTTGAAGGAATAAGACAGTCAATGAGGTATCGGCTAGAAATCTGTGTGGAGATCAGGGTTGGCAATTGAATAGGTCCATTTAAAAAAACACAGCGTTTTTTTTTGGTTAGATATACAATTAACAAAGCCCAGTAGGTTTTTTGGGTGGTTACAATTTTAAAAAACCCAGTGGATTTTTCATAACACCATGACAGAGGGTTATAAGGTTGGTTATTTTTACTCAACTTGCCTGTGATGTGATTGAACAAGTGGAACAAACTGAATTACGAGAAATATACCAAAAAAAGCCGGATTCAACCTAATAAAACCCAATAAAAAACTGTTGGGATTGGTTTTGAAAAACACTGTTTTTTCCATACCCTGGTGGAGATGAGCAAACAATATTTCGAGCATCTACGTGGAGTACTACACTACATTGTTTCTTTGTTTTGTTTACGTTTTATTTAGTTTAACAAACTGTTTTGGACACGTGTTTATATAGACTATTTTACTTGGCTTGGTGTCTCAAAGTTTGGCAAAACATTTTACACTCCTGTATTTTACCTACCTGGATTAAATATTAAATTTTTGTTATACATATCAGCAAGTACTGTAGCGAGACTGTCTTTTGCACCAGTCGCATGAATATCTATTAGCCTCAGTAGCTCAGCTACACTTTGAACTGGAAGTCTATTAATGCTCAAGTGCCAGGATGTAGAGCCAGTGCCTGTTGATACACACAAACCTGAGCACTTCATATTTGTAGCGTTTTCTGAATCATTTAGCCACATTTCTAAATGAGACACTCGAGCAGACAAACATTCTCCCATGAACACCTTAAACAGTAAACAAACATATGTTATTTTTTATGTGGACTTAAATCAGCTAAAATATTGTTTTTTATAATACAGATACCAAACCTCATTCAATGCTAAATAAGGTAGAAGTTGTCCATGAGATCCATTTTTTGCAGAATACTGCTCCACTCGAGGATGAAATTCGTAAAATTTGTCGGATAAATGGAGGTGCGTCGGAACGACTTTGCCTTTCTGCCCATACAAGGTTGTTCTAATTCTAGTTCTAAGTAGCCATTCAAATTTACCCTGTAAATTAACAATAACGTAAAACTGGAAGCATTTTTATGTACTGATCAGTCTTACCGATTGTAGCCTCTCAATAGCTTCAGATATGTTATTCGAATACCGTTTTGGAAGGCACAAGTGACCTTCCGATCTTTCAGGATCTGAATTAAATCCAATCACAGGCTTTTTGTTATCTCTTATTCTACTAGCAGCTAATAAAAACGTTCCATCACCACCAGTGGGCAGAATTACATCTGCCCATTGAATTAAATCATCTCTATAATTACTCCTATTGCGAACAGTAAAAGTGTAAGACTACACGAAGTAGGAAAAATTTAAATTAATTAATTACCTGTTTACAATTTTAACATCAATTCCTGCTTTTTTCAACCTATCTACTACTTGGTCTTCATAACATTTATGTAAGTGATAAAAATGTGCTAATTTATCAAAATCGGTTCCTCGGTTCCTAATTTCTTCTTCAAACTGTGTGTCACTCAATTTACTGTATCTGTATCTTTCGTATTCATAAAAGCAAAGCTTAGACACAACCAAAACTTTTTCGAGCTTGAGTTTACTTGGCGAATATGTATTACTGTACGAGTTGATTGAAGATACATTTATGTTGTTTGTACCTACAAATAGTTATTTTAAAATATTCTAAATTATTAGGCTAAGATAAAAATGTATTCCAAAGTCAATACTTTCACATAAAATAAACACTACTCTTGTGAACTTGCATCTCTGAGTCAAGTCCCAGCTCATCCTACATAATTATACAGAGTGATCCAGGACCTGATAAAACCCTTTTAACTTTTTAATTATTTAACTGATTTAAATCACTTTTTAACCTCTTCTTGCATTTTTCTGCTATTTGACTGATTTAAATCAATTTTCATGTGAATTATTTATTATATTAACATAAGAGTTCAGTTTGACATGACTGTTCATGATTTTTTTCTAATTAAAATTCATCACTTACAGTTTAAGTGATCTTTTTGTATTTTGGAAATAGGTGATGAATATCAAAAATTTCATGCCACTGCTACATGCTAAACTTTCATTGAGGATGTTTACTGGCGGATTTAAAAACTCAAGTAAGATTGGAAATTTTAAAGGATCTTAGGTTCAGTTACTCATTTCTATCCATAATCCCTTGCATACTGTCATTATGAGGTGTCTGTAGAGGGTACATTTCTGAGTTAGGTGCTAGGTTTGCTAGTTTGAAAATCTTGATTTAAATCGCTATTTAAGTCACTAATTTAAAGCAAGTGATTTAAATCAAGCATGCCCTGCTCGGAATTAAATTCTGAGTATAATGGTATCAAAAAACTACTTTAATGGCAATATTTAAATCTATTTTTTGAGCCTCTGCACCAAATTTAAAGAAACTCAGACCAACGGTTCCAGATATATCACCAATAAACGAATTACATTGGACCCCTTTTGAAGACCCATAGCTACTTTATAAACTGACAGAGCAAAACGATAAAATTCAGATAGTTTAATTATTTGTGTATTACACACGTAAATTTTGCACCAATCAAAAGCACGGTCTCCTGCATTAATACCAACTTCATACGAAGTCGGTATTAATCTAGGAGGCCGCGGTCAAAATCATAATTTAGTTTAAAATGAAGGTAGAAGTGGAAGAGCAAAGTAAATATTTACATTTATTCTCACTATTTAAATGATACGATAGATCTAGAAATCTAGTTATAAATGTAGGGATTTTATCTACATAGTTAATGTTTTGACAAGTAATACTACGTAAATGTCAAAAACCTCTTGACAAGTCAACTTAAATTTAGATTATACGTTTTTGTATATTCAGTACTTACTTAGAATAATATTCTTAAATGAAAACCGTGGTTTATACATTGGAACAAAATTTTCGTGAAGTTTTTAAACTCATTTAATTAATATCAAACGAGAAGTTTAACTTGGAGTAGTTAGGTTATAACACGTTCACTTTGGATACTTTGGAATGTTAGTGAAGTTAGTTGAATGTATTGGAACTGTCAATAAACAAAATAAATTTGATTAGATTTAGGAATCTTCCCTACAAATGGAAAATTATTATTAAACAAACAAACTTCAGCAATGAGAATGGCAGAAGAAAAAGTGTTCGTGTCTTTTGCTTGTCAACGATGCCTTCAACCTCTTCGATTAGACGATACTTTCAATTACTTAGGAGAACATATCCTTGCAGAACTTACATGTAAATATTGTTTAATTCGTAATCATCCATTTGTAAACTTTTAATGTTGTTTTGTAGTGCCTATACATTTAAATCCAGATGTAGACCTCGAATCGCAAGCAACAAGCTTAGATCACTTTGTTCATCCATGCCGACTTTCTGATTCTGGTAATGGTGCTAACGGATTCATGCTAATATCAGATACCGGAGAAAACGAAACAATGAGCAACCAAATGAAAGTAAGAATAAATATGTCGAGCTATCCCAGTACTGGTTTACTGTTCGATACATTGCAGATTCGTGCAACTTTGTTCGATACTTTATCTGAAAATTCAAATATAGACCATCCTTTATGTGATGAATGTGCCGATGCTCTCTTGGAAATGCTGGAACAACAAGTTAAATTAACGCAAAATGATTATAACGATTATTGCGAGTACTTGAAAAAGTAAAAGAATGTTTTTATGCGTGTTTTAAACTTTCTATACCTAATGTACATTTTTTGCAGATTAGAAAGCGATACTCAAGAGCCACAGCTTGAGGTATTAGAAAAAGAACTGGAAGATTTGCATAATGAAGAGCAACGATTGTTGGAGGAATTAGAAGCCATGCAACAACAAGAAGCTGCTACCTTAAAGGCAGTTGCTGAACAAGAAGCAGAAGCTCAACGATTAACCCAAGAAGAAGATCGTTATTGGAGAGAGTATACAAGACATCGTAGAGACTTAATGGTTACCGATGATGAATACAAAAGGTTGGTGTAGATTTCATAACCTTCCGAACCTATATTACTTTACTTTTACTTTAATCCTCTTGGATCTATTATAACGAAATCTTTTTTCCGACTTTCTAGCTTTAAAATGGCGGGTGCTATAATTTTATGAAAATTTTGACTTGAATGCCTTATTAGTTATTACCCAAAAACGAGTTGGCAGATCGGAATCAAATTTTGTAATGTAGCTCTAGTAGGAAGCAATGTTACTATGTAAAAGAATTTTTGTACAATTGCAAACTGTTATGTAAAAATGAACGGATATTCATGATATGCTAAAACTGAATTCGAAGTTGACGATGACGATGATGCTGCTCTATTTTTTGTACTAATTTTTGCAGAAAACCGACCTTTGCCATACAAACAATGTAACTGTTGTAAACAAATCTTCTTAGCAACGAAAACATAAGCCTTGCCGACGAGATTTTATCGCAACGTTTTTTTTTGATAAACAAAATGCTATTGGCTCTTTTTTTTGTTGTTTCTAGGCAATGAATGAATAAGGGAATATGTCCTCCTAAAATTACACAAAAATTATTAACTTGCAAAATTTAAATAAATAATTAATTTATTAAAAAATGTTTAGATGCTATGGAACAATATTTTTATTTATTGTAACGTAACAATATATTTATATTTTTTTTTTACTTTTATGCTCGACACAAACAGCGCCTCGTATGGGACCGTCCATGGACTTTCTGAACCTATATTAATGTTTACTAATTTTTAGTGTTGAGTGCCAGTTAAGTTACACACAAACACAACTTGAGAAATTAAAGAAGACAAATGTTTTCAATGCCACTTTCCACATATGGCATTCAGGGCATTTCGGTACAATTAACAACTTTCGATTGGGTCGTTTACCTTCAGCACCTGTTGATTGGTCAGAAATTAATGCAGCTTGGGGTCAAACAGCGTTGTTACTTGCAGCTCTAGCTCGAAAAATAAATCTTACTTTTGATAAATACAAGTTAGTACCCTACGGAAATCATTCATATATTGAGGTAAGATTAATGCTTAAATCTTCAAAATGTTTCTTACCATTATACTTTTGATGCAGATTTTATCCGAACAAAAAGAGGTAGCTCTTTTTGGGTCGGGTGGATTTCGCTTCCTGTGGGATACCAAATTTGATGCAGGGATGGTGGCATTTCTTGATTGTTTGCAGCAATTTAAGGAAAAAGTAGAAGAAGGCGATAAGGATTTCTGTCTGCCTTACAAAATGAACAAAGGAAAAATTGAAGATTCTTCATCGGAAGTTAGCTACTCCATTAAGTATGATTCAAAAACGTGTTGTATAATGAATATATTAAATCCTTGTACGTTTTATGTTTTAGAATTCAATTTAATTCTGAGGAGCAGTGGACGAAAGCATTAAAGTTCATGTTGACAAATTTAAAGTGGAGCCTTGCATGGGTCTCTTCTCAGTTTGGAGCCGATGATAATGATGTCCATTGAAAATAATACATAAAATAGCCATGTTACCTTATAAGTTTCAAATGTAATTCGTTGTCTTTCAATTAATAATAATGTTGTTTTAGTTTATTAGTTGAAAATGATTTTAGAACTCTTGTAATAGGAATAAAGCTCAAATTATTATTGTTGAGGCAGCTTAACACACATTAAGTGCCGCAATGTATTACTAAAAAACTATCCCATCTAGGCAAGCGCTATTTTGTATCTATACCGGGTGCAACGGAGAACCAGTCCAACCCCCTTTTTCCGTTATTTATTAAGATCACCGATTCAAATTTGGTGCAGTTAATACATGCATGGAAATCTGTTATTTGACGTAGATTACGACTTTTAGGCGCTTCTGGTTTTGCCGACAATGACCCCAACTTTTTTTTTTAAATGGAACACCGCGTATATTTTTACCTTTTTGAATTTGGGATGAAATTCTGCATAAGAGTGCTGTTTAACAGGATGTTTGGTATCATAAAAAATTTTTAGTTTCTCACGTAGTGCCATGACCCACCCAACATAATTGCTATAGAGTAAAGTTTTAACTAAAATGATTTTTGAAATTTTAGCTTTACTGAACGAGATGTAGAGAGAAAGTATTTCTTAACGATTACGACACCCATAACAGTTCATTGAAGGTTCAACCATTAAATTATGACGTTTTGTTTGAAAGAATTACAATAAGCAGAAGGACTTATGGCAATACACAATTGTTGTAATTGTTACGAAATATTTTCTCTGGAAACTATGACGAGCCAAGATCACTCTATTAAAAGAACTACTTTTTTCGAAAAAATCGTTTTTACGAACTTTTACAGCATACATTTTAATCAGTATAGTTAAAACTTCGAAAACATTTTTAAAACAATACTTTACTCGCCAGTAACAATTTTGAGTGCGTCATGGCATTCTAGATAAGAAACTTATTTTGCCGCCAAAAATTTACAGAATTTGATCGCAATTTCAAGGGTCCAATGCATGTGTTATTAGTAGTATATGCGGCACTATAGAATAGAACAATCCTGCGTTTATTTTTAAATACCGATTATTTTATGAATCTATTTAGTTTATGTAGTTTTTATGCGTTAAAGTGTGGGGAGGTTTTCAAAAAAATACCTGATTATTTTAAGGATTCTTGGGTTATCTTGAAGACGTTTTTTGAATTTATGAAATCCTGAAAAACTCAGTACTTAGGTATGTGTCTACTAGACTCATGTAGTCGTTTGCACTAATTCAATGTGACTGCTGTATACACTAGACCAGTATGGTCGTAGAGTCCAACTAAAAGCAACTTCACTAGACCCATGTAGCCGCTGTATCAACTAGACCAAAGTGGTAATTGTGTCCAGCTAAAAGTGTGTCTATTAGACCCATGTAGTCGTTGTGTGCATTAAAGCAATGTGGCTGCTGTATACACTAGACCAATATGATCGTTGCGTCGAATTAAAAATGAGTCCACTAGACCCATGTAGCTGTTAAATCAACTTGACCAAAGTGGTAGCTGTGCCAAGCTAAAAGCATGTCCACTAGACCCATGTAGCCACTGTATCAACTAGACCAAAGTGATAATTGTGTCCAGCTAAAGGCGTGTCCACTACATGAGTGTGGTTGTTGTGTCCAACTAGAAGCGTGTCCACTAGACCAATGCGGTCGTTGTGTGCACTAAACCAATGTGGCCGTAGTATGCACTAGACCAATGTGGTCACAGTTTCCAGCTAGAAGCGTATCCACTAAACCAATGTGGTCGTTGTGTGCAGTAAACCAATGTGCTCATTTTTTTCATCGTTTTTATTCCTTTGAACAATCTTGTTTATAGTAACATTGTGTCTCCCAGGGGCTATTTTATAATAAATAAAATTTATGCCATTTTGTCAACTTTTTTGAGTAAAAGGCGTTGAAGTAAATATTTTCAAAAGATAGCGGCGCTGTTTTAAAGCTTGGGAAAGGTGTTTGAAAGGAAAGCGTTAGATTCGTTTTAAGTTCTTCTATCAGATTCCGTTTTTAGATTTAGAAAATAAAGTTATCAAAAAAAAATGTTACCAACAAAATATATCTAAGTTCGCTTCCAAATATTTTAAACACTTATTTTGTAGATGCATTTTTGGTATACCCACACCTAGACAGCCATGTTGTAAAACCAACTGTTGGGGTTCTAGAAAGCCCAAAACATGTATTTTTGTCAAAAACTCTAAATCAAAAACTTTTGTTATATTAATCGATATGGTAACTCCGGAACTGTCTCAACTTTACGCGACTACAGGCCCCCACCACTAGAAATCAGCTGTTTATCTTTCGATTTTCATTTCCAATTTCAAAGCAAACTCCGCGGACTGTAGATGCGTGGGGCGTAGTCCACAAGTTCAGCTAGTACTTTATTAAATTACCAAATCGACTGTTTGATGATTTAATTACTATTCCATATGCGTTTTTTCTTGCAAACTGCAAGCAAATCTGTCACTCCCGAACGGAGTAATAAATACATAAATTGTCCTAAGATAACTTTTCGATATTTGTAATTTAGCTAATGATAAAATAATACATAAACGCGTTTATTATATCAGTTTAAGCAAAAATTAATGCAAGTATTTTCACACGATTTGAGCACAGGTTTCCGGGCGTTTTAAAAGTATTCTTTTTGCTGTGAATCTAGGGTCTGCTAGAGCAAACGACGGCAGCATGTGTTTCACAGCTGTTTCGGCACCATCTGCGATGCCAATCCGCACACAAAATATATTAAAAACACATTACCGTGGAATAATTACCGATTCTGCGATCGATGATCTGTTTATGCAATATCTCGGTGCCAAGAAATGTTTTTAATACTCTGGTTTTAAATGTTTTAATTGCACAACTGTATGAAACTGCTACAATTTGCAACCACCTAAAATGTCGCAAAATGTTTGACAAACTAAATCCATTGCTTTGCCTTAATTCGTAATTCTTGTACAATCAGAAGTAACAATTATCGACTGAAAATCGAAGATAAAGACAAGTATTGACAATTCCTTCGATGGTTATGCACGTGCACGTTATGTAAACGAATATAAGTTAAAAATTACTGATTAATGATCCTGATCAGTAGTAACAAATGAATTCATATATGCGATTTGAAGATTACATGTGTAAACAAATTAGAGTGTTAACTTCGAGTGGACATTCCCATACTAGATATTAATACTTGCCGTATTTGCAAAAATGTAATAATTTATAATTATAACGTTGTACAGTTCACCGACTACTAGATTTCTCTTCTCTCATATCACCGCATGGGAAGAATTTATAAGAAAACAATTTACATAGACAACCGTACGATGTCGCACTCCGTGTAAGAATAGTAAGAATCGAACTGCCCGCTCTACAGCTCATTAGATGCGCTTCGGATTTCAAACTAAATATCGATACAAATGATTTATTTAAAGAGTTAGGTATCAAAAATATGCAAAGAATGAAAAATATGCAAGGAATGAAAAATATATTTTTAAGCAATGCTAATTAATAGGCGTAATTAAAATCACGTAACTGCCAGAAAACGCGTTGTTGACATTAATACTTATCGTTTTTTTTCTTAATTTTCAAAATAGTCTAAAATCCTTGCTGATCATAATAAAGCATTTCAAATAGTCTATCGAATTGATAAAAGTTTATAACAATCGGCATTTGCGTCTTTGAATAAATAATTATTCAATTTCAATTTTTTTTTAATTCCTGGAAAGCGTCAGAATAAAATTTTTATCACCCCTACTTGCCCATCAATTTATGTGTTTTTCAAAAATTCAAAATTTCGGCTTTAAAATCGTTATGAGCAATAGGAATAACGTTCCATTGGGAAAACACTACTACGAGGTTTCCTTTTGGTCGTTTACCTGAACAGATTAATTGTGCAATGGCCAAAAGAAGCTATGAAATCGAACTGAGATTTCAACGGATAAACATTAGTTGCAACTAGAAATTTGATAAACTTCATAAAATTGTAAGAAATTTTCAGAATTATAAATTTTGAAAAATGATGCAATGTTGAAAAAATTAGAAATATTGAAAATTGCGGAAAATAGTAAAATTTTTAAAAATTTGTGTTGAAAATGTTTTAAAATTTTTGAAAATTTTGAAATAATTTTCAAATAATAATTTTGCAAATTTAATAAAATTTTGAGTTTAAAAAAATTTGTAGAAAATTTTAATTTTTTTGTTACTAGTATTTAACAATTGTAAACAATATCTATTCAGAAACAATACAAGGAGTGATTGCGATTTTTTTGGTAAAATTGTGGTTTAACTTCAGGAGTGCTAGTTAAGATGCTAATTCCATGACCGCATAGCGGGATGTGGCATTATCTAAATTTTAACATTATCACAATTTTATGGAAGAAAAATCGTATCGCGAGTCGTATTCGTCTTGACTATATCACCCACATTAATTTTGACGCATTTTTGAGAATACTGAACTAGTCGGAAAAATGCTCGGGTGCTTTCTGTTTTGAAATTTTTTGTAGTGGCGTCCTTTTTCAAATTTAATTTTTTATTTTGACGTTTTTATTTATCTTGCTGTAACGTGTTGTAAAAATGGATCGTTTTAGAGAAAAAATGTTAAGTAGAGTTTCGTAAAGTTTTTGAGGTTACGTATGTTACTCTGGTCTAAGATTTTGGTTCATATAACCTATCAAGCAAGATACAATTTTAATGTAAATATATATTTATGTTTTTAATGCATATTTGCATGTTATTATTACATTTGTTATAGGTCTACGTTAAAATGATTTGAAATATGTTTTGAATACTCGCGATTCATGTTGGTTGACATCGTATCATCGGCTACCGCCGACGTTTCTCATATTTTCCTTTTTGCATGTGGACGGCAGAGATAATTATTAATATTAATTTATAAATTATGTTATAATTAAATGTAGTACTTACTTCTGGGCGAAGCAATGAAAAACTATATTAAAATAATAATAAATATACTTAACAGTCAGTGCACATTCGTTTTAAACGCGTTAATTTAAGACTTAAGAGCGATTATCCGAAGCGACTGTGGGTTTAATCACTTATTAAAATAGCGCTATGCAGTTTAATCAACAAACACGATTGGTTCATTTTATGAAAGAGACAATTTGTGATTGGTTCAAGGAAATGTAAGTGGTATAGACGTTGAAATCTAAAATCGATTTCATTATTTGGTTATAGTCTTTATTTTGGCGATTATCTAATTAAACTGTTCAGGTAAACGACCAAAAGGCAATCTCCCAGGGGTGCCTTCTCAATAGAAGATCGTTCCTATTGTCATTTAACATGTTCATACCAATTTTGAAACCGAAATCCATAAAGCTTTTTTATATCGAAAATTCGTTTGGGGGACACTGGGGTGATAGGAAGATCAGGTATGCGCAGATCGGTTGTTCGACATGCGTAAAATACGAATCTAAGGCTCTTTTTCCGAGCGCATCTATTTTGAAGTAAACACCTCCTCTCCCATTTTTTGAAGCAGTCGATAATTTTGAGATATTTTGTGTTATGTAGTTGCAACTAATGTTTATTCCTTAAAATCTCAAAATCGAATTCATAATTTACTTAATTAATCTGTTCAGGTAAACGACCAAAAGGAAACATTTCAGTGATGTTTTCTCAGTGGAAAGTTGTTCCTATTATCATTTAACATGCTCATACCGATTTTGATGTTAAAATTCGCAGATTTTTGAAAAAAAATCGATGGTGGGAGGCAATGGGGATAGAAAGATCGCGTTTGCGCAGATCGGTTAGTCGACATGCGTAGAATACGAATTTAAGGTATTTTTTCGAGCGCGTCTATTTCGAAATATAGCACCCCTCTCCTTCTTCCCTTTTTTTTTGGCAGACCAACTTCAGTTTCTTGGGGTGTTATTCTATTGCAATTAGCAGTCTTTGAGCAAAATTTGTTTTTTATGCGTTATGGCGTCTGAACTGCAAAGTGTCCACAGAAACACACCATGACAGACACACACACGAACATATAAGTTCGTTGGTATAATTGTTATTTTGTTGCTTGTTTGTTTGCCTATTTATTTTGTCCGCATGGGTAATTATTTGTCAAACAATTGCATTTACTTGTCATATCATTTCAATCTTAATTTGTATGCGCACAACTCGCGATAATCAAATGCAGTTTCTAATAAAATTATAGTAATGTTCTGTGTGCAATGCTTTTATTATATTACCTTTCATCGTAACTTAGGCAGCTTGGGAGCATTAATAACAACTTAAGAGTGTGCAAGGTACATTGCGAAACACGTAGTGCGTAAGTGACGGGGGTAAACCGCAGGCTAAAATTTGTACACCGTCTTCCTCTTAGTAAAGGGCTTCCTCGGACTTTCTTCAAACTTCCTTGACTTTATCCAGACTTCCCCGACTTTCTCCTGACTTCCCCGACTATTTTGAAATAGAGCACTCCTTCTTCCCCCCTTTTTTTGGTAGACCAATCTCATTTTTTTGGGATGTAATCCTATTACAATTAGCAATCTTTGAGCCAAATTTGTTTTTTATGCGTTATAGCGTCTGGACTGCAAAGTGTACACAGAAACACAGACAGACAGGCACACACACGAACACATCTGCAGCGTCCGCTTTATCGGACTCCCAAGGCCCTAAAACCCTTTTATTAGTCAAAATGTTTGCCATAAAAGTACCTTTCTCTTAATATCGGCCAGTAAGTCCAAAGCGAAAAAAATTTCGCTGAATTTGCTCCAAATCCTACCTGACGATCACAATACCTTCCTCTATGGCTATACTTCGTCTAGCGAGGAAGGTAACGAGTGCAAGACTTAAAGATCGACAGAAAATATAAGATTTATGTAGGTACATTTCAATAAATGTTTTGTTTACTGTGACAAATTGACAAAGCAATTAAAATAAAATGTTTCAGAAAAACTTTTGACGTGTCAATTTTTGCGTTTTCGTTTTATTGCGAAACAGCAAACTATACCGTAGTGGTCAAGAGCTTTACATAAAGCTTTAGAGTAGCTTTCCTTATTCTTCTATAATACATTTTCAAATTTATAATTAGAAAATTTGCGAGCAAAACTTGTTGATTACTTTAATTGCCGTATACGAGCGCTCGAGATTCAATTATATTTTAGTTTTAGTAGAACGCCTTTTATGCCTCGATCAACTTATATTAATTTCTTAGCAAGTAAGTGCACGAGAAATTGAAAGACTTCTTATCCACCTGTTCGTGACTAGTACAAAGAAAACAGCAACTACAAACTTTAGAGTAAACTAAAATAAATTCAATATAGCGTTTTAGATTTTCAATCTGGAGTATAATCCAGGAGCGAACAGTTGTTTTTCTGCACCGAACAAACGAAGCTCAAAGTTGTTGAAGTTGTCAGAAGCAGGAGCGCTTTGTGAGTCCGCTCTTTGAGACATCTAGCGGCTGTCAGACGCAAAGCGTGCAATTTGTTTTCCAATATGGCGGCCCCGATGCCTTGAAAGCTTCAAATGCACTGTCTTCTACCCTAACGCTTTCTCCTTGTTTCTATTTTGTCAACTTTCTTTTTTATTTCGTTTTTTTTAATTCAATAATTTTTTCTCGCTAAATAATCATTTGTTTTCTGTTTAGTATTTCTTCTGATCACTTCGAAAAACATGCCTACAGATTGGCATTATTTTACTAGAAATATAGGCACAACTGATGAGTGCGACAAGAAAGGGTGTAAAATGAGCGGTCCAAGTAGGGATTCACGTATGCAACTTTTAAATTAAATTTAAAACTTTATTTATAACTTCCAGCTTTACTATATACAGATACTCATTAAATTTAAAACATTTACGCATCTGTTTTAAATTAATAGTATCCATGGATACGCGAATCCCTATTTGGACCACCCATTGTATCCCTTCTCATTAGCTGCCAATCCATTCCTTATCGCCTTCGTTAGTTGCTCATGCTTCCAGTAAAAAAATATTTTTAAAATAGCTATGTTTTCTTAACGTCTCTATTGTGTATTTTCAGTAATATATATAAAATATGTTTTATTTAGTGAAAAATTTATTTCGCTCAATTTAACAAGAAAAGCAAAATATTTTCTATAATATTTAATTTGCTTTTAGGAAGTAATGTCTCTGTGTGCATGGTGAGTAGAGGTATTGGTTTTTGCTGTGCTTCGCTCTCAGGTTCCTTATGCGGAGTGCTGAAGAGGTGCTCTTAGGTCCTGGGAATGACAGGTGAAAAATCGCCTCTTGAACACGTGTTTGTGACGTCACATCTAGCGTAGGTGGATATGTATAACTCACTTATTGTAGGTACGTGTGTGAATATTTTCACTTGCCTGCATATTTACGTGACACTAAATATTATCTCCTTTTGCGTACGATGTTAACATGAATTCCCAGCTCCTTTTTCATTTCATTAAATTCAGGATATATTTGAAATTTAAATTTTCTCGATAACTGTTTAAGAGTAGCGAAGTAGAAAATGCAATATATGCTATATATACCTGCTGTATTATTCTTATTAACTTGCATTCTGCGTTTTTAATAAAAACAATCTCAATCCTATTTTCGGAAACGTAAAAAATTTGATATAACTATAGTCTTAGCTATAATTTCACCTGAGATTTCGATTCAGTAGCTGATCTCGTTAAATCCTCGACCTACTCCGAAACAGGATGATAGCAATATTATTATTATGATTTTAAGGTACAACGACGTAGCTATATTGGAAAATTTCAAAGGCTTTTCTCCACAACGATGCACTTTTATGTTTGAAACGCACAAACATCGAAATCATTTAGTGAGCGAAAAAAAGAGCCCCAGCCACAAGGCGTTGCGGATTCATTTGACCGACGATTGCGGGTTAATAGCTCGTGCTCTTGCTGGCGCAGCCTTTTTCTTAAAAAGACCTCAGACAGCATAACCAGTAGCAATTCACAATGTACACAATAAAAATGTTAACAAAAAGCCATATCGCGTGGTTGCCTTTTTTTGTTGACTTGGTGATTTCGATGGTTGGGCGTAACCTTGACAACAAAGCATGACGGTTCTTCCCTAAAGCAAATCAAGTTAACGTCAATTTAAAAAAAAAATCACTGTTTTATTTTTAACAGAAATTACATTAGTGCACTTAATTTTACCAGAAACGTAGCCAGAATTTATTTCTGAGGAAAAGTTTAGATATTATTAATACGTTCTTAAATTAAATAAAAACATACGTTACGTACGTTTCGTTAAAGTTGAATTAGTTGGATATATAGAACTCTTCTGTCTGTGCCCCACTAATTATGTATGTAAAGTGTTGAAAAAATAACTGCAAGGCAATCCCCGCCTCAGTTAATCAAATCAAATTAAAGTGAATGTTCTCAACAAAAATTCTACCCACGCCACTGATTTATTATTTCCAGAAACTACACCATTAAATTGTAAACAAAATATTTACTTTTATATATCTAATTACAACAATTACAGCACCTCTAACTAAATACCGTGTTGAGTTTTTGGGTATTTAATTTTAAATCCCCTGCTAATATCCCATTGCGAAAAGGACAACTATCACAACAATCATAAAGTACATGTGTAGAAATTTTAAGGTCGTGTGTACGCAGCTATCCCGTTATCTTCTGTCTATTATCACGTGATTTGATATTCATCTCCGAGGGGTAAACCGCAGGGGAAGTCTCGGGGAAGTCCAAGGAGAGTCGGGGAAGTCCGGGGAAGTCCAAGAAAATTCGGGGAAGTTCGAGGGAAGTGCACGGGAAGTCGGCGGAAGTCCAAAAAAAATCAGGGAAATCTAGAGGAAGTCTAGGGGAAGTCTAAGGGAAGCCCAAGAAAAGTCAGGGAAGTCCATGGGAAGTCTAAGGGAAGTCGGGGAAGTCTGAGGGAAGTCGTGGAAGTCCAAGGAAGTCCGGAGGAAGTCGGGGAGGTCCGTAGAAAGTCGGTGAAGTCCAGATGAAGTCGGGGAAGTCCGAAAAAAGTACAAATTTTAGCCTGCGGTTTACATTCCTAAGTTTTCATTGATGCTCCTATGCTGCCTGGGTTACGATGAAAATCAATGTAATAAAAGCATTGCACATAGAACATTATTATAATTTTATTAGAAATAGCATTTGATTATCGCGAGTTGTGTGCATACAAATTCAGATTGAAATGATATGACAAGTAAATGCAATTGTTTAACAAATAATTACTCAGGCGGACAAAATAAATAGGCAAACAAACAAGCAACAAAATAACAATTATAATAATAATGTCTGTCTGTTCGTTTTTTTCTATTACTACATGTAAGCGAATCCTTACAGTATACACAAGTTAAATATATTTTGCTTAGAACGTTGTAAAAATTTACAAATTCCACACTCCATTGACTCGAATATTAGAAGTTCCAATTAAAATAACAAATGCTGAAATTTACGATTACTAGAATTAAATAAATCGCAAATTAATTTACAAAACTAGCTGAACCCGTGGACTACGCCTCACGTTTTTCTCTTACAAACAATGGTAGCAAATTTATTAAATGAGATATAATAATACAATCTTGTTTCGAATTGTAAGGCATGTTACTGAATGCGTGATAACTAAAAGTTGAGGCATGGGGAAGGGATCCGGATTTAGTATATAAAATAATAAATAATTTGTGTCGACATGTTAGGCTTACTGAATGCGCGGTCACTACAGGTTGAGAAAAAAAAGAAGGCTTCCGTATTTAGTATATAGAATATAGACTTGGACTCTCATCCGCGCCCGCTACGCTACCAGAAAAATAAACAAAACAAGAGGGAGGGGGCGTAGCCCATTAGTTGTAGTTATAACGTTTTACACCCCAACATTGACTACAATCAGATCCCATCATCATTTCCACTGTATCGGGACAATAAGTGCATAATAGTCATATTATAAAAACATACTGCATGATACTAAAATTAAAATAGTGTAAATACCATGAAAAGCTCTAAAACACCGTGTACACATTGCTTACATGCGCCATCACGTCTCGTTCGGTACATTACTAAAATATAGAAAATAATCACTCAATTGCAACACTTACACGAAGTGTGCACCCATGCACACGCAGACTCGCTTGATTTCAAACGCATCCGCATAAGCTCTCCACTTCCGGCATTTTGTTAAACTGTTTTTCTGTATTTAGAAACCAAACATTTTTGGGTGTTTGTTATTAAAAAAAATCGATTTTTTTTCATTTTAAGTGAAAAAATCCTTGAGATTAAGAAAAGTCAAAAACGAAAAGATAAATTTTTGCTGCACCTGTAAATTAACACTATATTGCATGAATCGTTTAATTTTAGAAAAAAAATGTAATGTTAATGCAGTCAAAAGAAACAAAAAAAAATTAATAGCAATTGATTAAGCTTATTATTTATTGTATTTTAAATGTGTTCCCAAATGGGTACAGAATGCGTTACCAAAGCACCTACTCTATCATACAAATTATATTTTAACGTTATTTTTAGATATCTGTTCGACTTTAAAAGCTATTTTTCGTGAGAGATTATCGTGAAACACGGTGTTTACAGAGGGATTAAAAATTTTGGTGCAATATTTTACCCGGGTGACAGCACTAAAAGTTGAACAACCTCATTTTTTGGGAGTTGCTACCTTTTAAAAAAGCTGTCGAGCAAGCGCCACGAGACCGCCTCGCATTTATGGAAATTTTTAAAATTTTTTAATATATTACGTAAATTTTTTGGAAATTTAGTATATTTTTAAATACTCGAAAAAAATTCGAAAATATTTTATAACGGTTTTTTGAAAATTTTAAACTTTTGCTGAGTACTTCTTTGAAACATGTTTGGAACGCTCTAAGAATATTTTTGAAACATCTCGTTCCGCTGAGACGTTCTACAGATGTATCTAGAACGTCTCATGTGGAACGTTTCAGCGGGAACGTAGTTTCTGAGTGCTTCTTTGGAACATTTTTGGAACATTTTAATAAAGTTTTTGAAACGACTCGGCTGAAACGTTCCTTTTGAGACGTTTCAAAGATGTATTTGGAACGTCTCATGTGGAACGTTGCAGCGGGGCCGCCGTTTTGAGTACCTTTTTGGAACATGTTTGAAACATTCTAAAAACGTTTTTGAAACATCTCGACTGGAACGTTTCAAAGATGTATTTGAAACGTCTCATGTGGAACGTTCCAGCGGGGACGTCGTTTCTGAGTACCTCTTTGGAACATGTTTGGAACATTCTAATAATGTTTTTGAACCGATTCGGCTGGAACGTTCCACAAAGATGTTTCAAAGCTGTCTTTGGAACGTTTCGGTGGAACGTACCACTGGAACGTTTCTGAGGTAGTATAATATTCTACGTTCCTAAGACACTCTTTGGAACGGCTTTGGAACGTTTTATAGATTGTTCCATGTTTCAGTAGAACATGTTTGAGGCTGTTTTAAGAACGTAGTTTATCTACCTGGATTTTAATGAGGAATTTTTAATATACCCCTGTACGTAAAAGCTGATCCAGATTAAAATTCTCTCGCGAAAGTATGATTATGAGGAAACAAACACAGGATCAGAATGTATTTTACAAAAAACTTCCGAGATTTTGACATAGAATTAACGAATTTATATGTAATATCATTTTTAAAACGTTTAACAATAAAGATATAAAACGGGCCCAAAAGGGCAGTAATTTAGAATAAATACAAATAACTTGCGCATGCTTTTATGAGCATTTAAGTTGCGAACGTAAAAGCTCGTCACGTTATTACATGACACCGTTCAGTAGGCAACCTTGCGTGAGCTTTAAGCTCTAAACGCGTGCAGTCTTTCTTCGACGGTGGGGTTGCGCGGACGCGACGTAAACTCCTTCGAAAGCACACGCTTTCACAACTGTCAAAACTAAATCGAATTGCCTGGCATTCTAATCTAGTCAACGTTCAATTTAATTTTATATTTAAAATAAAGAGTAATTAAAAATACGCTTCGTAATTCCATTTACATATTAATTTAAATTAAAAAAGAAAGAACTTTATTGAAACTTTGTACAAATAGTCATAAATTGTGATTCAGTTAAGTTTATTTAATATTATTTTTTTAGTTTTACGTATGAATCAGTTATGTGATATTTTAATAAATACAAATAATTTTCTTTCGGGTAACCGTGCAATTTTTCAAATTAAACTCAGCGAAAAAATCACTAATATTTCTTCTAATGAAAAAGGTAAGCCGAATTATTTCCACCCCTTTGTTGAAATATTTCTGTGCATATTTTACATGTTTTAAACGTCACAAAATGTGAAAATAAAAATAATATTAAACATTTACCTTTGACGAAATTATGGAAATCTACCTACACAATATACAGGTTGTAATTTCAGTGGGGTGACACTTAAACGACTCATCCTGTATACCAAATATGTACTGAATAACAATAAAATAATCTGAATTTTATAAAAAGCATGATTAAGTAGGTATAATATGTCTTAAAAATTAGGGGATGTCGATTAATGTGGGTAGGATACTTAGGTATGATACGTCTCTGCTTAATGAACACGTTGAGAAGAATTAAATTATAACCTTAAACATATACAGAATGTGTCAAAAATGTAACACTATTCTTATGTTACCGTAAATACTTTCTTATCGCCTTTTTAAATTATCCCGCATGCAATATATAATTAGCTAGATAAATAGGTGAAATTAGATATAGAATATTATGTAGGTACGGAAATTTACATGAGTATGAATAAAATAAGCAACCCCGTAAGAGACAAGCTAAAGCAATTATTGAAAAAGACAATCCATCAGTTCACAAAGTTTGAAACACTTACTTTTACATTATTACTATAATTTAAAAATATTTGTTTATCTATCACACCCTCTTATCTTGTAACAGCAGCATTAAACCAATTAACTTCGCCCCTAAATACAATCACAATCGAACTAGAGCTTGCAGGAAAAATGTTTCTTTAATTAACTGGAAATATCGTTCATAAATCTGAAATCTGAATAGTTTTGAAAAACATTTTTATCTAACGAACAACTACAAAATTTTAAGGAGATATTTGGAAAAATTATTGATTTCACAGAGTTCCATATGAGAGTGGCATATCAAACTTGTTTTTGTGATTAATAGGACACTTCGTATATTTCTGCATATTCTTATTAACCTTTTGATTTCTTCTGTTTTATTTTTTAAATTCCATTGCGGCATTGCCAAGTTATTTAATTTTTGCGAAAAATTTGACCACCCCGTAGTACCCTTCAAATAATTTAAAATTAAGTTTGGTTATACAGGGTGTTTGTTGCAACGGTGCAAAAATATCTAACTCGACGGTCTCCAAAATCGATTGTTGTAATTACAACACCCTGTATTTTTTTACATAGTTGGTTGAAGTTTTTTGTGGCCGGTGTTCGCGGAAAAAGATTTTCCACCTTATTATATTGCATGTCCTGATTGATGAAACTATGGCAACACTGTTATACAACCCCGCCATTTATTCGGAACAGTGGTGGCCTCTATTTTAGTTTTTTTTTTATATATATCTATAAAACAAATTGTCTTTTTCAATTAATTTTAAAACGAAGCTCGAATTTTTATAAGGTGCCCAAAAAACTTAAATTTCTAAAATAATAACGCGCGAGCTCCAAGCAGCAAGCACAGCCGGAAAAAGGTGAGAATTATTGTGCAGTTGTGCATCATCAATCTAAAAAAAATTGAAACAAATAAAACATTTTATGCTTATTATTACATGCTCATTTCAATTTTTTTTTTAAACTTTATGAAAATTGTAAATATTTTTGGAAATTTTGAAAATTTCCAAAATGTTTGAATAGTCTTTCAAATTTCCATAATTCATGAAAATCTTTGAAAATAAAGAAATTTTTGAAACATTAAAATAAGTTGAAAATATTGAATATTATTAAAAGACTTTTAAAAAATATTTAATAGAAAATTTCAGAAAATTTTTGGACATTTAAAAAATTTAAAGTTTTAAAATATTTTGGCCTTTTAGTGTTGCTAAATTGCAAACATTATTTTTTATTTATTCGTTGAAATCCAAAATTAATTTTATAATTTGTTGATAGTCGTCTATCGTCGCATTTATCCAATTCAACTTTTCAGTCAAACGATCAAAAGGAAAAAGTGTTCTTATTGTCATTTAACATGTTCATAACAATTTTGAAGCCATAATTCGTAAATTTGGTGGGGGTGACCGGCGGTAGAAAAATCGCGCATGGGCAAATCGGCTATTCAACATGCGTAGAATACGAATCTAAGCTGCTTTTTCGAGTGCGTCTGTGTTGAAGCAAATCTCCTCACTTCTTTTTTGGGGGCTACTGAATTACACTGTTCAGGTAAACGACCGAAAGAAAGTCTTCTATAGGTATTTTCTCAATGAGACGTTGTTCCTATTACCAATTTAACAAGTGCATACCGATTTCGTTAAAATTCGTAAATGTTTAAAAAAACCAAAAATCGTTGGAGGTGACTGACTGCGTTTGCGCAGATCGGCTATTAGATATTCGTAAAATACGAATCTAAGCTTGTTTTTATTGAGCGTCGTGTGTATATTATTAAATACAGCACCACTCCCCCCCTTTTTTTTGGCGAAACAATCTCGCTACTTTGCAGTTTCATCCTAGTGTGATTAACAGTGTTTTATTGGGTTTTCTGGGATAATCCGTTTGGGCTGGAAAGTGCATACAGAATTACAGACACCATGGCAAAACCTGGTTTTTCGGTATTATCCCTCTTTAGGTTTACGTGGCGGCACCTAGCGCGAGTCTTAGCCGGCACGTCTCTCTTCGGTCGGGTTGAGTTAAGCTCAATAAGCGCCCCCTCTCAAGTTAACAACGGTTCAATGAGAACCAGCTACCAGTCTTGGTCGGGGGATATTACCTTAATCTCTACTGATTCTGCAGATCAGTGCCGAGCTGATAACGCGGCTCACCTGTCGAATCACAACAAGTGGTATCATCCAAAGTCACTGGTTGGACTTTTTGGAGCAAGCACCTGTCAAAGCAGTGCTACCCCTACCAGTTTAGGCTCATCGCAATCCTTAGCACTGGTCGACTACGCACCGGCGTCTGATAGCGACCGGTACCTTAGCGTCGGGTGTGCATAAGCACGAACCCCCTGACTTGGCACTTTACTAGCCTACCTCACATCTAGAGCTCAAGTATACTGAGAACTGGTAACACATCACCTCGTGAAAAATCTCACCCAGTTCTCCATGGCCCCAATTAAGGTAAACTATGAATCTCTTCGAAGAGAGGTGGACGTAGCAAGTTGAAATCACCGAAGTGACCGTATAGCGCCGACCCCGCAGAAGGTGTCTTTGTTCACGTTTACGTACTACTCAACTTCCAGCTCAGCACTGAACTTCGACGTAATATTATGTCACGTCATGCGGCGACCGACTGCAGTTGCTGTAATTGGCATACATGTATATGTGAATCCTCAAGTTAGTATTGTTAGGGTAGGGTAAAGGAATACCAAAATATAGAGAGTTGCCGTCGCTCGCTGTGTATAAGAAATGTATACTTGCTGATTGAATTGATTGTAGTTTCGTTTAGTTTATTAAATTTGTATAAATACAATTTGCTTGATATCTAATTACGGATGCCTTCTTATTCATACTTGATTAGCTTTACCTTAACTTTAACCTCTTATTTTAAAATTTTAACAAAACCATTAGCAAGCACAACCATTCTACTTTTTTTAACCCTCCTAAATGCTGCGTTGTTGGGCTACCGGTCCCCTAGCCAGCGAAGAGACGACACAGGGACCACCGCAGTCTTGTTGACTCACCCTGTACAACTTTTCAATTAAAGTTCTTGTTATTGGAGAAACTTGAATCATGTGCTTAAATGTATTTTCAGCACTTACACGTTTAAAGTACTGTTTATTGTAAAAGTTCTCTTGTGAATGTTAAGAGGAAGGAAATTACAACTTGTTAAAGAAACTAACTTCCGGTACAAGAATACAAACTTATACCTGAATATTTCAGAACCATAATTTTAAGTGTTCCTTTTGTGCATGTCTTAAATACAATTTTCAGTTGTTCCATATATATCTATCACGCGAACGTATTGCAAATTCGATGAATAATTGATATACTACAATCAGACATTGTGTGCTTGTGCAAAGCACGATGATCTAATACGGTAGATATAAAGCTTATTAATTTTAAAACAATGTGAAATCAGACAAATGCATATATATCTGTAGCATGAATTGAGGAAGTTAGAAATGTCGATACTTTGACGAAGTCTTTATAAACTTCTCGTTTCGTTGTCAATCATAAAATGAATGCTTTTAGAGATAAGCATAAGCTACGAATAAAGGATAGAAGTTGTGGGTTTAGACTGTGGAATATCTATAATTTTTGTTTGGTTATGAAACGGTTCCATTTTGCTTAGTAAGATTAATCTTATGGATCTTTTTCTTTTGGCAACATTCCACATGCTGTGATGAAGTGAAAAAATTGGCAGATATTAAAAAATTGGCAGATATTAAAAAATTGCCAACAGTCGGGGCACTAACTACATTGTTAAAGTTACGACAGTCGAAAAATGTGCACCTTGTTGCGCCTACGCTTTCATTATCGTTAAAAGCATCCCTGAGAGCATAAGCAGTAGCATTCCACCATGCGCGCAATAAAATATAATTACTAATACTAATACCGAAGCCGTACATGCCTTTTCAACTGAGCTACCGAGCTGCTTACAACAAACGTTACAACATAGAATGCAAACGCGCAAGTTGCGTTGCTTCAACAAAAAAGCTGTTAGCACCCCAACTGTTGGGGTAGTACCTACCGTCTAAAAATCTCAAGTACCGAAGGTTAAATACAGGTTTCCGATAAAATTAACCTTTACCTAAAACATTATTATCTTTGATTTTTATAACCTTATCCTAGAAACAGTGTCTTAGCGTAAAGAAAAAAGATAGACCA
This sequence comes from Ctenicera cuprea, assembly GCA_958336395.1. Classification (NCBI taxonomy): domain Eukaryota; kingdom Metazoa; phylum Arthropoda; class Insecta; order Coleoptera; family Elateridae; genus Ctenicera; species Ctenicera cuprea. Next base: position 80,937,180 of record OY284486.1, on the reverse strand, counting down.
CAAGTTGCAAGAAGAGATTTGAAATCATTTAAATAAACACAACAATTTTATCGCAAGTAATATAACTAGTGATCCCGATTTTTAAACTATTTGATCCTTCACAGGACGGAATTATTTGAAATTAACTAGCACGAGTCCAATTTCAGCACATGAAAATCGTGGTCACGTTTTATTTTATTTATTGTAATAATTATATTATACATAATTAATTACGATATACAGGGTGTTCCGAAACGTGGAAACGAACTGCGGAACGGTATTCTATGAAGTTGGTCGTTTGTTGAATTACATTGAAATCAGTCAAAAGTGAGAAAGAATTGCCGCGAGCTATTTGAACCGAGAGTATTATGATATGCCGATGGCATATGGGGCTTCTAATAATCAAGCAGGACGAGCGGTACGTTTATACGCGGCCATATTTTTCACACTTTGGAATAAATGGTACTACACGATACCAAACTAAGAACTATATTCAATCAAATGACGAAATATGAACCAAATAAGTAATGAGGTACTGTTTTCAACAGCCACTGGCGTCCCACTGCTCAATTGAACACATAAACTTGAATTCGAACTGTTTCTTCTCATTTTCAGATTTTTCAAAACTTTAATAAAATACCTTCCAAAAGTTCGCGTTCGCGAGTTTCGTAACACCCTGTACGAGATTTGTATTATTTTTAATTACAGCGAATTTTATCGAAAATAATCGTAATTTTTTGCGTGTTCTGCCGCAGTTACAAAAGGAGCGCCGTTAAGGAACTCTTGCTGGCGCGCCAGCACCCCCATTTGAAATTTGCCCCCCCCCCCCCCCCACAATACTACATAATTTTACACTAAACGCAAACTTTCTTTTGGTATATTGAAATATACCACGTATTCTGTATGGGGTCTAGTGCGCCCCCTACCCCCCAGTTTCCTTATCTTAACGACGCTCCTGAGTTACAATCTTGTTTTGTCACCACGAGATTGACCTGATTTTTGTTGGCACAGAAATTGAGTACTCTAATTGGTAATGCAAATGTGTGTGATATATTCAAATTCTTTTTGGTAAGTATAGTACAGTGGTGGTAGCTTAGAGGTTAGACGCTTAGCCTCTAACGCTAAAAGTCTAGGGTTCGATTCCCCGCCGAAGCCATACAGCAATAAAAATCTATGATGCAACCCGCCACTCACATTCCCCAATCCGGTGTCTGGTCGTTCGGATTCGACGTTAAACTGTAGGTCCACCGTACTCCACCTTACCGATAAGGAGAGTAAGTGGCAAATAAGAGTGCCGGTGCCCAGCAGTGGGACGTAAAGGCTAATTGCGATTGCGAATAGTACAGATGGTGACTATTTTACTGGAAACGTAGGCAAATAATAAGTACAACAAGAAAGGTATATATTGGAACGTGTGGGGATTCACGTATCCACGGATAATTTTAAATTTATTTAAAAAAAATCACGTATTGGTTTTAAATTTTAAGATATCCATGGTTACACGAATCCCCACTCGGCTAGTATCTCCCTTCCTTGGCACACTCATTAGTTTTATCCTTTCCTTGTCGCACTCATTGGGTGCTTAACCGTGTTTCTGGTAAAATAGTGACAATCTGCATATAAGTTTTGCAGTTTTGCTAATAACAATATTTTGTTCTGCCTACGCAATTGACTAGCATAACGCATATATTGTTATTCTTTTTGCCAAAATTTTTATCATAGAGGCGTCCAAAGATAAATTACCGAATTAGTATTAATTTATCCTCTGCTTTTTCGAATTTACGTAATGTATAATTAGGTTTTTTAACAAGTTTTCTCCTAAAAGTCCTACTTCATTGTAAATTTTTTTACGATTGTTGTATATTTATTTTTTTTTTATAAAAAAGAAGTGTGAACATTTGAAAAAATATCGAAATCGTTTGGAAATGATGCACAACTGAAGTATAATTCGATAGCGATCATATATAGAGGGTGCGCAGGTGCATGTAATCCGGCCAGGTGTTCAACCCCTCGCCGCTAAACGCTCAATCTACGACCTCTGTACCCATACCACCCTATTGGACTAGAAACACCTGTACCTTTGAACTAAATTCCCTGTAGAGCTTACATTTGAAACGTCTTCATTTGTCTTTGATGGATTACGATCTTGCTCTCTTTACTTGTGCTTTTTGCATCGACGTCGACACGCAAAAAGCGTCATATTTCAAAAGAGCTCACTAAGATATTTACTAACAATCAAAAACAGTTGATCAGATTTCATTAGAAAAATTTCCTATAACTGTTTTTAGATTAAACCTCAAGTCACCAGTGGCGTACCTGAACAGTTTTTGCGTATTATATTCGACCAAGATACAATTTTTGCTAAATTTTGGTAGTTATTGATTTAGCATCGGTGATGAGTCATAGCAACAAAAATACTTTACGAAAATCAGTGGAAAAAACATCTAAATTAGAAATTTTGACCCACTCTGGCCTCTTATATTGCCGTTTTCAATCCGGTCCTTTACTAAAAATACGGCTCATGTAATAAAAAAACTCAAAACCACAAAATTCAAGTTTAATATACCTACCAGCACATTCCCTTTCGTCGTAACGAAAGTTAAAATAAACTAATCGATTTTTTTTAATCCGCCTACTGCCGGTATATTCCGCTAACCACCGCTGGCACATTGTTCCGACCGAGAAAATGCATTTCCGATTTTCGTACAGATGGTGTAGAGCCCAGAAATAACGAGGCGGTGTGTGTACATGCCGGCAAATACGATGGATAAAGAGCACATGTGCTCGTCCAAGCCGCCCTATTTGCACAAGTGCGGGCTGAGACGAGCCATATGCTCCACACTCTTGCTTGTATAGCAAAAGCACATGGCGCACGCAGCGGCGTCACATGTTCCTTAAAATTTGCTTCTTTTTTGCTTTTAAAATTACGTAAGGATCGGGAAGATGTCGGTCAAAGAATGGAAGTGCAAATTTCGCAAAAATCGAAGTTAGGGGACTCCCTGTTTTATTAATTAAATTTTTCACATTATTAATTTTCTAACCTAACTCAACAAGGGCTGGCCTGTTTCTCTTTTAAATTTTGAAGTATTACCAGCTCGAACATCTTTTACAAATGACAGAAAAAGGAATAAAATAATTACACCCAAGAGAAAGATCCAATATATTTATAAGATGATTCGTTTTACCCTTAAAAGTACCACATTTACATTTTTATTCATCACGTATTAAGGTGCGTTCACATTAAAGCAAAATTGTTAGCAACTTTGTTGTCAACGTGCTAACATCTAAGCAGACAGCAATGCTGTCAACATTTTTAAATGTTGGCATCATCCAGAATGTTGCCAAGATCGTGTTTACAACGAAACTGCAGGTTTCCATGGACGGGTGGTAAACATTAAAGAATTATATGTTGCCAACTTAATTAGGTAATAAGGTAAGGACCAAGTTCACAACGGTCAATGTTTTATTTTACTAAAGTTGCCAGCTACCCAACTTTCATTCCATTTTTGAAAGCTATGGTGCTAATTAGGATTCACAAATTTAAACTCGCCAAGCGACCTGGTTTCGGAGTTATGCGTCTTTAAGAAAATTTAGCGCCCTCTGGCGGCCGTACGGAAAATGTGACGACCGAAACTCGCAAAAATTGTCAAAAGGTGACTTTGATAGGGTCAGTTTCGGTTGACACGTTAGTAGCGGGCAGCAGAACCAAACGCGGCAACAACGAAAATTTAAGCTTTGTGATTGGCTGTACTAACGTTCTGAATTGTATTATTATATATTTAGTTATAAATTTTTGTTTTTATTATTTCAAACGTTAAAAAACATAATTTTTACATTAATTGTAATGTAGCAACGTTTAAAACATAATTATTTCAGTAAATATTATCTGTTGCTACATAATAAATAGCACCGCGTGTAGCCCTGCTGACATCTAGCGGTTGATTTAAGAAATAGTTTTTAAAACCCACCATTGCATTGTAAGTGGTTTAATATGTCATTTCCATTGTACTTTATGCCATTTTCAAAACTCGGTCCTACGCAAAATTTTCAACGACAACGCATTGTGAAAATTATTACGAAAGCTGCTGCGTAAATGGCAACGTTATCTTCCCACTGTTGGCACCACAGGGGGAGATCTACTTAACTGAGAACATAGAGACCTGTATTTCTGATACTACAAACATGGAGCAAGTATACCCACTTCCAGGAGACACGCCTACCATCTTAGCCCCGAAACATTCGCCCTAGAATGCCGAGAATCTCCGCTCTCACCGGTTATAAATTTTCCCACCTTTCTGTTGGTGCGTTGCCTTGTTGGGGAGACCCAGACCTACTGGGGAATGAGGATACCTACCAATTTTAGACGCAGTTGATGTCCAGGAGTCGGAGTAGTGCGTTTGTTTGCCTGCAATAACCTGGACTCTAACGGAGCTTGACCACACGTCCGGAAATTAAGCGCTGATCAAAGTGGATATCTACTCCCACCCTGTTCAGGTACTGGTCACTATAATTAAACCAGCTTTCTGCCGACATGGGCGGCGCGATGCTGTCTACGTCGCACCACAGCAACAGTACACGACCTGTTAATGGCCAGCGAACTGGAACAGAGTCAGCGTGGTCACGGTTTGCCTTGGTTACGCTGAATCTATCTAGAAATTGAGCGTCGATCCAAGGGTCTCTCTTCTTCGACCCTGTTCAGGTACCAGTCACTATGATTAGATCAACTACCGGCTGATGTAGGCGGCGCGGTGTTGGTAGGCTTGGCTCTATAAGAGCAATTGACGACCTGTTACTGGGCAGCAAACTACGGCAGAGTCAGCGTGATCATGGTTTGCCTTGGCTACGCTGACCTGACCGGAAACTTAGTATCGACCCAAGGGCTTCTCTTTTCTAACTCTGGACAGGTACCAGTCACTATGATAGTGGGCGTAGCACCATAGAAGTAGTTCACGCCTGTTTCTGGGCAGTTAACTAGGGAAGAGTCAGCTTGGTCACGGTTTGCCTTGGCTACGCTTACTCTGCCCGGAAGTTAAGTGTCGACCCAAGGGGCTCTCTTTTCTAACCCTGGGCAGGTTATGGTCACTATAATTGGTCCAACTACCTGCCGATGTGGGCGGTGCAATATTGGAGGGCGTAGGCACCACAAGAGCAGTCCACGTTTGTTTCTGAGCAGCAAACTAGGAAAAAGTTAGCTGAGTTGCGGTTCGCTTAGCTACGCTGACTCTGCCCGAAAATTAAGTGTCGACCCAAGGGGCTCTCTTCTCTAACCCTGGACAGGTACCGTTCACTATGAATGGTCCAACTACCGGCCGATCTGGACGGTGCGATGCTGGTGGGCGTTATGCCACGACAACAGTCTATCTCTAATTAGGCAGCGAACTGGAGCAAAGTCAGCGAGGTGACGGTTGGCCTTGGCTATGCCGAATCTGCCCGGAAATTAAGTGTCAACCCAAGGGGCTCTCTTCTTCAACCATGGACAGGTACTGGTTACTATGATTAGACCAACTACCGGCCGATATGAGCGGTATGATGCTGGTGGGCGTAACTTCATAGGAGCAGTCAACACCTACGGACAAGCTCATTTCTTTGGGGTGGTTTATTTTGTTTAATTTTTTATTTAAAAAAACTGAAATGTGTTAAGGAAAATGAATGGCGCGACTGTATTCTACTTGGGCTAATCTATTATTGGTTCGAATATTTGTACCTATTTTTGGCACACTCTGTATATGCACAGTTGCGATGCTAATAAAAGGTTTAAAGCATATATACAAATAGGTTTCTTTATAAAATAAAATTATCGAATAGTCCTAAAACCACATTGTTGAAGCATGTCAATATTACAAGTCAATATGTACTTTTTTTAAATCCATTATTATTTTTCGATTATGGAAAAACATAGAAGAGGTTTGTTCTGAAATGTGGGTGATACCAAGCATATTTTGTAGTTTTAAAATTATAACAAAATTCAAAGGCTTTTCTCCAAAATGCGTGCACTATTATGTTCACAACAAAGTGTGAAAGTTTTTCGCTAATGTGAATGCACTGTTATGTCTAAAGACTTTATTTATTTTAAAATCATCATTTTTATTTCTATTTAGTATTGTTTCATTGGAGAATTTAACCGATAGTTTTAATAAGCTAATTTGTTATTGTAACAAATCATAAAATGTGTGAAAAATATGCAAATGCTATTATACTTATATTTCTAAATATTCAAAGGAACCATTTCAAAAAATTCAGCTTTCTGTCAATTACTGAATTTATAGAATATGTCAGTCCACAATCTGCAAGGCACACGTTTTGTAAAAATCATAAAATGTGGCCTGCAGCAGGAGATAACGCAAAAATCACCTGTACTAGGTCTGAAACCGAGTGTGGAGGGCGATAAGCTTTCTTCTAATTTCCGACGATTTTGCAGTATTCCTTCAGTCAAATCGACTGTCGTGTAATAACGATACAGTTTATAAATATTAAAATTTGTTGTAGGTATTAGTGTACCATTTCGTATATGTGCATATAAAATTAAACAGCACACACTGGAAGTTTTCAAGAACTTCTTTTGTAGAATGAACCGTTTTATATTCGAAGGATTTCTGCTGCAGGTAAAACAATAATTACTAAAAGTGAACGATTGTAGTTTGAATTGGTTAGATCGCAACATTTATATTTTTGAACATATTGTAAAGAGTGTTCAAGAAAAAGGGCTCAGTGTGGCTGGCGTTAAAGTTTGTTTACGCGAAGACATAATTATGTGAACTTTTCTCATATCTACAGTTTAACCTCACAATAAAACGGCATTTTGCTTAAATGTACTCATTAGTAATTGGTTATTAACTGCTGCATAGTAATACGCTGTAACATAACAAACTTTACTCTTATAATTAACCTGTATTAAATAATTAATAGTTTCAGCCTTTACTTGGCGATACTGCATTTTAAAAATAATAAAAACACTACAAAACTTTGTACAAAATATCACATTTAATAATCACTACAAGTGACCGCGGTTTCGTGCTTCACAGAGACATTGTCAAACTAAATACTAAAAACTAATTTTTCACCTCTTTCAGCTGATAGTTTTAATAAAGAAGTGTCCGTGATAAAACAAATCGCCGTAAACAATGGTTTTAAAGCAAATGTCATTGACCAACTCTTGAAAACAAAATTAAGAAAACATTGCAAAGGTTTAATTTTTCCGGTAATTAACAACCAACAAAGTTTTTATAATACACTCTCATTTTTGGTCCAATATCCAACAAAATCTATAATATAATCAAAAAATGTAACAATAAGGTAACTTTCAAACCTCATATTAAAATGTCTAATTTATTATATAATGCGAAAAGTAAAACAAACAAGCTGCAAACACCAGGCGTCTACAAATTATCCTGTAATGATTGCGAGGGGGTGTACATCGGACAAACGGGAAGGAATTTTAACACTAGATTTAAAGAACATTTAAGTGCCTTTAAAAATAAAAAAAGAACATCCACTTTTGCCAATCATGCGTTAGATGGTGGCCATTGTTTTGGGGATAATAGCTTGTCAGTGATGCACCTCGCTAATAAAGGCCTTAGACTTACCCTTCTGGAATCATTGGAAATTTACAAGCACAAAAATATACCTGATAAAATAGTTTTAAACGACCAACTTGACCTTATGTACACCCCACTCTGCAGAAATTTTATTTAATGTTGTACCTGCATTAGTTTTTAGTATTTAGTTTGACAATGTCTCTGTGAAGCAGGAAACCGCGGTCACTTGTGGTGATTATTAAATGTGATATTTTGTACAAAGTTTTGTACTGTTTTTATTATTAACCTGTATTATAAACTGTTGGAAAATTTAACATAGCATTGTTTATAGGTCCGCAGTTTCGTGCGGTATAAGGAGAAAACTAAAATCTTTTGTTTTCGGTTAAACAAATCGTAAATTGTTTTGCGGACGCATTAATTTATCAGGAACGAGGGGAACAACATGATTTGTTTCTCTGTATGTATTAAAAGATGTTCTCATTAAATAAGATATATTGCCTTACCAAATTTATTTCGCTTCTATTGTCTAACGTTTCTATTTTTATCTTCCTCGCTGTACCAAGTATAGCTATAGGGGAAGGTATTCTGATCGTCGCGTCGGCTTGGATTTGGAGCAAATGCGTTCATTCAGCGAAATTTTTTTAGCTTTGGGCTTGCTGGCCGATATACGAGTTATGCCTAAAAGAAAGATACTTTTATGGCAAAAATTTTTTAACGTTAACATTGTGGCTAATAAGCAGGTTTAAAAGGTGTCTATGTGTGTGTCTGTCTATCTGTCAGCGCAGACGCCTTAACGCAGAAAAAACAAATTTGGTTGAAAGATTGCTAATTGCAACAGAATGACACCGCAAAAAAATTAGGTTGGTCCGCCAAAAAAAGAGGGAGGGTGCGCTCTATGTCAAAATAAACGCGCTCGAAAAAGAACTTGAAATTCGTGTTCTACGTATGTCGAATAACCGATCTGCGCAACGCGATCTGTCTATCACCCCCTTGCTCCCACCATCAATTTTCTTTCTGAAAAATTTACGAATTTTGGCTTCAAAATCTGTAATTCTCACAAATGTTAACTATTTCTGTTTTTGAAATTATCCGTAATCTTCGAATTTTTAGTTTTTCAACTTTTTAAAATTCAAGGAAAAATTTGAAATCTTTAAAAATTTTCAAATTTTCCAATTTTCAATACTTTTCAATACGTTTCAACGTTTTCAAAATTTTCACAAATGTTCCAAACCCAAAATATTATACATTTTCAAAATTTTTCATAATTTCCAAAAAGATTTAAAATTTTGAAAACATCTTGTAGAAAGTATATTCAAAATTTCTTAGAAAATTTTTAAAAAATTCGAAATTCCGTAAAATTGTCATAATTTTCAGTAATTTCCATAAATGCGAGGATGGTCCCGTGGCGGTTCCCCAACAGCCTTTTTTTTAATGTGTACATTTTCCTTTATTTTGTATAAACGTAATTGAAAGCTGAAAAAAAAACTTTTCTAGCATTGTTTCCTTTTTTTTTGCTACACCGCCTACACTGCACTTGTGTACAAATTCCTGCCGAACATTTCTGAACATTTTAAAATCTACTAAAATAATAATATAGTACCCAATAATAAAATAGACCCGATAAAAAACCATAAACCATCACAAACGGAATAAAAAGAGCTTAAAAATGAGGTGTCATTCGACCTACCCTGTCCTTTAAAACGTTAGCGTCGATGAGCGTCGTGACGCCACTACAAGGGGTGGTATTTTAAGAACGCACTGTATCTTCTAGACTGCGACGGAGTGATTAAAGTCCTTTCATTATTACAGAACGTTAGATTGACCCAAAAATATGGCAATGTTTCATCTGTTGGAAAATTTTCAAAACAAACGAAACGAAAACTTGTGTTATAAATTTTCAATTTGGCATCAGATAACTCGTGTAAAATTGATTATCATGAGAGCAAAGGGAGATAGTCAGATTGAAATAAAGTTGTCTTAATTGTAATTTTGATAGTAGTTTGAATAAAATTTATATAACAGGAAACAGAATATGGGTTGGGTGCCAATAAATTTCGCGTATCAGTTTTAGGTGGAAATGTCCCCAGAGAGTTGGAACTGTTAAGTTAGGGTATCGCCGTTTGACGTTGGGCCACCTGCGATGTATCCGGCTTTTCATCGCGTCATGGCAAACGGGCTGTTCACACGCTTCCGCCGCCTGTTTTTACTCAGGCAGTTTTGTTATTCTGTGTTTATTAGGGCTTACGCAAAGCACACTCCCTCCCTCCTTGTTTTCGCTAATTATTTTTTTTTCGCGTTGTTGTTATTATCATCACCGGGGCTTTTATATATAAAATAACCCGCAGCGCAATAAGGGCGCGATTAATATAACCGCCGAAATTATTTAAAACAGATGTGTAGTCTATTGCAAAATTTTAACTGGTTGCAGTTTGATAATTCGCAATTAGAATGTGCGTCACGTTTTTCTAGTTAAATTCCCGAGAGCTGTGATTTTTGTTTTATGACGTCATCGTGTTTAGAATACAGATGGTGCCATTTGGTGGTTTAAAATCTAATTATCGCGATTGGTTGCGCCTTGTGATGCCGCCTGCTAATTGCTAATTTCGTTTTCCCGAAGAATTGTTTTTCCTCCATATTTTAATGCCATCGATTCGACGTTAATTTTTTTTCATGCCCGACATTTTAATATAATTTGCGCTTTTTCAGAATATGGAACCGAAAGTAATTAAAGAAGAAAGTATCGAAAAAGAGGCCGCCAACTACACCGATGCACCGGCTGCTGCAAGAACGAGATCATCGAAAGGTGAGCGGAACTTCTAAGTTTGTAAAAAATTGAACGCTTCATCAGCGGAATTAATTAGCGCCTGTTTTAGTTGTTTTATACATACAGCTTCAGATTTTCAGATTTTCCCAATTTTCTCTAATTTTAAATAATACGTACAATGTTGATTGCAAACCTTTAACTCACGGCTCTCGGCTTCCCAGTTAGTGCCTGTCTTCATCAAGGGTATGCCGACGTTTCATCTTTGACTCTGCGGTACATCCTCAAGGCTGTTCTGAATTAAAACTTTTGTGCTAGAACAAGCAAATCCCGAGGATGCATCGTGAAACCGGAGACGAATCATCAGCACTTCTTTGATGCAGAAATTAGATTTTCAGATTTTCCTAACTTTCCATAATTTCCTCCCCAATCTTAGGCTCCCACGGCATTCAAACTCCGAGTTAGCGTCGTGTCTTCATCGAAGAGGATTGCCGACGTTTTAAATCCGATTTCAAGCTACATTCTCGGGTTCTGCAACACAACTGTAATGTTTCAGACTTTAAACGTAAACAGTCCTGAGGATGTTCCGTGGAAAAAAAACGTCGGCATCTCTTCGATAAAGAAATTAGATTATATTTTCAGATTTTGCTATTTACCCAATTTTAAAATACGAGGGCGGGATGATAATTGTTTAGCCTAGCAATAAAAGACCGATTTTATGTTTTCAAAATCATTTTTATTTTTCAACATAATCTCCTGAAAGTTTTGTCCAACGATGCTCTAAGGCTTTGATCCCATCACGTAACGTGTTTTCCTCAAGGCCTGAAAAATAGGCGTCAACAGCGGTCTTGACCTCTTCATCGGATGAAAATTTCCGTCCACCTAGGAAAATTTTCAGCTTAGGGAATAAGTGAAAGTCAGAAGGAGCCAAATCCGGCGAATACGGTGCGCGTGGAAGCAAATCGTACTTCAATTCGTTGATTTTAGCCATGGCAGTAACACAGGTGTGAGAACGAGCATTATCTTGGTGTAAAATGATTTTTTACGCGCTAAACCTGGCCTTTTTTGATGAATATTTTGGCGTAGCTGGTCCAAAAGGTTAGCGTAGTATTCGCCATTTATCGTTTTTCCTTTTGGAAGATAATCGATCATCAAAATCCGTTTTGCATCCCAGAACAATGATGCCATGACCTTGCCAGCTGATTTGAAGGTCTTTGCTTTCTTTGGAGCCGAGCCACCAGGTTCTGTCCATTGCTTTGATTGCAGTTTAGTTTCTGGCGTATAGTAGTGGACCCAGGTTTCATCGGTGGTGACAAATCGACGCGCAAAATCAGTGGTATTTTTCATAAAACGGTCCGACACTCTTGGGAAATCTGCATTCGCACACGTTTTTGAGCGAGTGTAAGCAAACGCGGCACCCATCGCGCGGACAGCTTTTTCATACCCAATTCTTGGGTTAAAATATTGAACACTCGCTCTTTTGAGATGCTCACAACATTAGCTATTTCAGCCAATTTCAGTCGTCTGTCTTTCAAAATTATATTATTGATTTTGCTGAGCATTTCTGTTGTAGTGACACTTCTTGGGCGTCCAGAACGGTGTTCATCTTGGATGCACGTACGACCCCGTTTGAACTCAGCCAGCCAATTTTTTACGGTCGCATTTGATGGAGCACCTTCACCCAATACACTTTGCATCTCTTCAAAAATTTCTGCAGCTTTTAAGCCTTTTAAATGCAAAAATTCAATAACAGCACGATGCTCAATATATTCCATTGTTACAAAAACACGAAACACGTTTTCTCTGAACAACTACTACCAACAAACTATTTGACAGATATATTTTCAGTGTTGTCAACTAAAAGATGGAACTTTAAAATTATGTATAAATATTTTACATGCTAGCGCCACATATGTGGAGGCTAACCAATTATCATCCCGCCCTCGTACCTACAATGGTAATCTTTCAAAGCTCTTGTTTTCCGGGTTGGCGTCGTGCCTGTATCTGTATCAAGGGAATTGCCGACGTTTCATCTTCGATTCCACGGTAGATCTTCAGGGCTGTTCTGGATTGCAACTGTTGTGTTTCAGAGCCAGAACTACAACCAGTCCTATTGATGTACTCGTGCAACTGGAGACGAAACGTTGACATCTCTTTGATGGGGACATATCATTTGCTTTGATTAACTACAGTAAAATATTTGAAGAAAATATCATTTGGAAATACGAGAAGATACTATTTTCACAAGTATTGTATAGGTATGTTCAAGTAGGATTCGAACGTCAATCCATTGTTACGTAAACCACAAAATATGAGATCATAAACCAATATTATATTGCTATAATTATACAGGCGAAAGGTATTCTAAAACGTAGTACTGCTAATGTGTTCATAAATATAATATACTAAAATAACATATTATTTTAACTTGTATAAAAACAACAAAAAATTTAGAAATGGAACAACATGTGAATTTTCTGAAACATAAATAAACATTCCAGAATTCATGTTATGATCGAGTATGTCAAACCCTCGCAGCAATTCTTCTGAATGAGACCCAAAACAATTTTGAGAAAAGCCTAGCCCACTCTACCACAAAAGCAACGAAAAGCTTTTTAAAGTTTAAAGAAAAAGTTTTTAATTGATACTACCTGACAATCAACCAATGGGAGGTTGGCAGAACATAAATGATGTTCGAACTGTGAACCGAAAGAAGAAGCCGAACAACAATCTGTAGGTGAAGTATTGCAGATGGAAGAGGGACGTTTGGCAAAGCTAAGGTGCCCTCGGCAGATGTAAAAAATCAAAGTTTGAATAAAATTATAAGACTTATTGGAAATACCTAAGATGAGATTCTAATAGAAGAATAGGCTACAACAAGGGCTAATAATAATGGCTCGAAAGTGACGTTGATCACCAATACTGCAAAACCCAATTCCCTATACTAAGTCTTCTATGTTCGGCACAATTCTATTTACGCTGGCAGGACGGCCAAAGGCATTCACTTAAGTGAAAAAAACACCTTTCGCTGGGTCAGCGTTGTAACCTTCACTCCGGTGAGTTCAACTTGGTACATCCATTTACCTCCGGAGAGATTCAAGGTTTACCTTAATTAGGACCATAGAGAACTGGTATACTGATTTCACAAGATGAAATGTTACTAGCCTTCAGTATGGTTTTCTAACACATAAGCGGCAGCGCGTCCTCTCTAACCCACTCTCCGCCCCCTGGGCATGGCTATAAATATGCCTGCGTTCCAGTCACTGCGTCGGTGTGACCCTATGGGCCATAAATTTGTCCAAGCGATATATTGGCCGGTTGAAGACCGATGATATAGGCGTGTCAAAGTGAGCTCCAGAAACGAGTGGTGTAGCTGCTGTCATTAGGGACTTGGGCTTTAAGGGTGAGATGCATTTTGCTTGCTCACGCTCACTATCAAACTGTCGACCCAAGGGGCTTATGCATCTGCACACGCGATGCTGTTGAGGTACCGGTCACTAAGTTCAGACCGGCTACCGACCAATATGGGCGATGAGTACCAGTACTGGGTTCTGCGAGTATCTAACTGGTAGAAGCAGCTTCGGCTGTTCACAAAAAACCAAACAGTATTTTTGATTGGTACCACAGGGACCAAGTCTGCGCCCGCGAAGGAATAACAACCCCCGTCTTGGTCACACCGTAGCACTCGTGGTGGCAGTGCTAAAACTATCGTTGTTCAGTTGGACAGGCGCGCTGATTGTGCGTAACTCAACTCGGTCTTAAAAGGGACGTGGCGGATTGGAGTATATCTAGGTGCCGCCACGTTAAACAAAACGAGGTTGGCTTTAATGACCACCTCACGTTGACTACTTGTACTGTACTGCTAATAAAGTTAAAAACGTTCTATGCATGCGGACAGGTGTAATAACCAGACTGATAAAAACGCATCAATTGTTTTAGGTTAATAAATATGACTTAGGAAACACCTACACTTACTTACAAAATAATGAAATAACATTACTTTGCAGTCTGTACACGTTCTTTAATGTTTGTATACGAGGTCGTCAACTGCCAGGGTTAGTAGACCATATTTAACATGGACAAACAAACATTTACGCCCATGCAGTGGCGTAACTAGCAGGGTTCTGCGGGTTACACGGAACCACGGCCCGTAAGTCGTGGGGCCCGCCAAAGGCCCGTTCTTTTACGGCTTTTGTACCACCTAAAAATAAGCCAACATCAAAGCGGCACTCTTTCGACGAATATCTCGATACATCGGTAGGGGGAAAATGTTAGGGTACTGGTAAGTAATAAATTAGTCCCACACTTCTTTTTATTGTTTAATCAGGCAATAATATGAGTGATTAAGACCGCGCCGCGCCGAGGCACACGACACAGATGGCGCTAGTATAGACATCATATAGGCATTTTTGTATGTACTCAGCGACTTAATTAAAAGAAAACGAAATCAAACAAGTTAATAGATGTTACTTAATAAAGTAACTTAGATGCTCAGATAATTATTTTCTTGTGAACCATGCAAATAAGGTAAAAAACTTACTTTTCTTAGCAAACATAAAACTATAAATTTAACACTATTCTTTATTTGTATTTACGCTGATCATCTAGATACTTTTATAATAGGTACACCAATTTCAAATTTTTGTCAATTATTTAAACTATGTGCCAGCTGAGTAAATTTAAAAATTCGATGCGAGTAACGTCAGTCATGTTTTTGAACAAAAGTTCATAGGAATCAGCACGGATGGCGCTACGGCGATAGGCATTTAGCGCGTTAATTTAAAACTTTTAACAAATTTCGCACATAAATAAGAGATTAGTTGCACACAAACCCACGAGCAAGTAATGCTGAGAATTAATTTTATGCGAGAAATCAATAATTCTGCCAGTACAGTGCTGTAAAGAAAAATATATGCACATCAACAGAACGCACGCGACGCTACCTGTTTATTTTTAATAGAACCATCAGTAATTAAATTCAAATTTAGAATGACTAGCGCCTCTAGCGTCAAAAACAAAAAGGTGCCACGGCGGCGTGCTCTTAATATGATAGTTTGTTTCTTCCGAATAGCCCTGCTGAACATACGGGCGAGTATGGGGCTACGTTATCATGGCAACCACCTTGCTGTTGGTTTGCAAGACCGTTGCATCATGTAGATATGTCTTTGTGTATTCATACAGATTTTTAGTTGATATTATAGTTTCTACGTTATATGAGCCTTTATTAGACGCCTAATTATTTTGTTTGCGTTTTTTCAAAAATATATTCAAGTGTTTCTGCGACGTTGGGTTTCATTTCTATTTCCTACTGGAAAGGGCGAGAGGTGTTATAGCGGCCCGATATGAATCTGGAACCCAGGCCCCACAACTTATCGTTACGCCACTGCATGCATGACAAACCAGGGGTTCGAATACGGGACCAGTCGGTTGCTAAACTAATACTCATCCACCCAGCCACCACCTTCCTTTGAAATTTAAATTAGCGTAAAATTTATTTTTGTGTGGAGCTTACATTTACAGTTGCAAGAAGTTGTATTTACTTGGTGTAGCTATAAAGTTTATATGTCTGAGTATGTTTAAAATACAAAAATACGTTCTGAATTGCCAAAATGCGTTTAAATGCTTAAAAAAAAGTTCTTTCGTTCATAACCGTCATTACAGAAACGTTTCATTCCGGTGACATAGTGGCTTATAAATTTAATACCCCTAAAAGCTGGAAATTGTGTGCGTCGTCGTTGTTGATATGCATAACCCCAAAATGGTTGTTTGCATTTTAATACAACTGTCGTCGCAACTCTCAATTAATATTTTGGAACACGACGACGGGGGTGTTTGATTAGGTTAATATTTCGAAGCGAATTAAGCAGGGTAGGACTCAGGTGTGTTCCACTCCAATTAACAGTCTTACCGTTGGCAGCCTGCACTAATATCTATAAATTGCGGGATAATCCTCAACATAAACACCCCAGTTAAAATGATCTATGCTTAGCTGGACATTAATATTTGCTAAGTAGGTTAAGGAATTTTCTGCATTTTATTTTCCCAATTTAAAGCAGCTCCAAATTTTAGTAAGCAACTGTTTAACCCAAGAAATAAGAAGAATGTTCAGCTCAATGTGGATGTTGGAATTGTATTAATTAATAAGGAAAATTTGTGTTTTAAGTTTGAAACTGGAATATTATTAATTCAAAGAACAATCAGAAATATACAAAAAAAAAATATTTTTTTCTTCGCTGCCATTATCCATTAATAAATAATTATTTGATTGTGGGAACTTGATGTCGTATGTGGCGTCATTAAAGCTCGAATCTAATTAATTTTTAAACCAGGAACAACGAGCGGTTTACAATTAGCTCGAAAATAGCCGGTTTAGTCTGTTACAGCTATATCGGGCAGTTTAAAAATATTATTAATACATAGAAAATGGCAGATCAATAGCAAACTAGCCAGAGAATTATACCAAAATACACACCAATTCATAATTCGACAAATAGCTCGCCCACGAAAACAAGCCATTATCGTTCTTATACAGGAAGAACCTAAAGATCCGTTTTCGGTAAGCCGTTGTCCTGCGCGAGGATATGTATAAAGGAAGCAGATGCAAGGATTCCAGTAGGAAAATATCGACTCAAAACAGGCTGTTTCCTGTACATACATTGTTGAAATTATTGAGTTTGCCTAACGTTTTCCTCGCAATAAGACCTCAACTTCAATCACTTGCTAATTTTATCACAACAAAGA
Source organism: Ctenicera cuprea (assembly GCA_958336395.1). Classification (NCBI taxonomy): domain Eukaryota; kingdom Metazoa; phylum Arthropoda; class Insecta; order Coleoptera; family Elateridae; genus Ctenicera; species Ctenicera cuprea. Next base: position 80,920,164 of record OY284486.1, on the reverse strand, counting down.
TCGTTCGAGCACAATAGCATTTCTTGTACATGATTTAATTGTTCTTGCTCATTGACAGATCTGTATGAGAATTTGGAAGTTTCCTTGAATGATAACACAGCCGAATTTAATTCGAAAATGCTGTGCACAAACAACTACAGTAATTGTCAAAAATGTTTTCAAAATTTTATGACAAATGGCCCGAAATAGGCGAAGCACTTCGCCTGAACTTTCCCGTACTTTAAGTACAGATACAGGGGTGGACTGGCCATAAAGACGAAGGTAGAAATCCCTTTAGGCCGGTGCTACCAGAATGAAATTTGGGTTGGTGACTTCAAAATAAAATTTGACCTGAACATATTTCATATTAAGCCAAATTTTTTGTTTATTCAAAGAAGACTTGCTGTCGCCGTAATCTCAGTCACTTATATGAATACAATCATTGTTTTTTTTTATAGACTTATTTATGGTCACATTATACTATAATAATCATAAGCACGCTATCAAATTTATAAATAATTCTTCACCATTGTCCTACGTATGTACCATTTAGTTCGTTTACGAATACGACACAAAACCGAATTGCAAGTGATTTCCCAAATTCCCTATTACTTAAACCGCAAACATGTGCACGGGCATATTCCATTCACACGCGCAGTCCTCCGGTCCTACGTGTATTTTTTAGTACCTTGTAACTACGTACCTACATGGTACGAAATTACTCAAGAAACAAAAACAGTAAAAACTCCGCGACGGTTTAATACGTGTCCAGTGCCGGATTAATCATAAAATCGTTTTACGAAACATGTGAGCAAAAAGTATGGCAGATATGAGGGGGCGTGGAGGATTAGACGAGCGAAGTCGATTAAACCCGAGACTGCTGGTTGAAAACGGAATCCTGCAAATCTTATGCCTAGGAATTATTAATTAAACATCACACTTGTACGTATACATCACTTACAATATCATTTCTGAAAGAGAACTTGTTAAATAATTCAATTCAACAAATACCAAAACACAACAATATATTAAAAACTGGTACAAAAATCAAATACAAAAATTAAATTAATACAAAAAAGTATAGAACTTACCCTTATAAAAATTATTTTATTTTATTAAGGGGTTGCGGTTCGTTATTTTTGTCTTTTCACAATCGTGTCGGTAATTTGTTATATCTAGTGGCTCTTCCAACCGGTTTGTCAAAGCACACCGGACAACAAAATAGTATTGCGTGAATCCTAAAAACACAACGTAAAATAGTCCTTGGGACATTTTTTATATAAACTTGTGAAAATGCAGCATAAAATGCACCCTTGCGGCAACTACATCAAATACGGGCAAACAATTTGGCGTGGTGACTTCGCTACTACGTTAGTTGCGCCGTTAGATAACAGCATTTTTCGACCCCAATAAACAATGTTTTGACGTCAAAATTGAATCGACATTTAAAAACGATTTTTCAACGTCAACAAATTAATTTTTGACGTCGCAAAATTAGGTTCTGATATCAAAATCAAAGAATTAGCTAGTCTAAAAATAATTTTCTGACGTCAACAAATCAATTATTGACGTTACAAACTAGATAAATAAATTTCTGATTTTATAAAAAATTTTACCGTCAGTAAATGATTTATTGACGTCAAAATTGCTTTTTGTTATTAATTAAAATAAAATATTTTCTTTGAAGTTAGACATTTAAAAAACAATTTTTAAACAAAAAACAGTTTTTGACAAATTTATCAAATTTTGGTATGAAAAAACAAAAATTAGATGTGTGAAAATGATTTTTTGAAGTCAAAAAATTAATTATTGACGTCACAAAATATTTATGACGTCAGAGAAATAAATGTTGATTTTATAAAATATTATTTGACGTCATTAAATGATTTTTTGACGTCAAAATTGATTTTTGTTATTTATTAAAATTAAATAGTTTTCTTGATATTCGACACTTATAAAATGATTTTTAGACAAAAAGGCAGTTTTTGACATCACAATATCAAATTTTGATATAAAAAACACAAATTAGAAGTGTGAGAATGGTTTTTTGACGTCAAAAAGTCAATAATTGGCGTTACAAAATATTTTTGAAGTCGGAATATAAATGTTTAACTTAATAGTATTTGAAGTTATTAAATCGTTAAATGACTTGAAAAAGTCAATTATTACATTATAAAATATTTTTTGAAGTCAGAAAATAAACTTTTGATTTTAAAAATATTATTTGAGGCTTATAAATGAGTTTTTGAAGTTAAAAATATGTCTATGAATGTTCCATAAAGGCTGGCAGGTCTTGTTAGTTCTATCGGGGCACTACGGTGGTCTAGAAGAAGCGGGGTGCGTCTTCAATAACACCTTCAGTGGAAACGATTTGTAAGGCGCTGAAAAGCAACGGTTGGATGCAGTAACTGTGTCGATGTCAGCGTACAGATCGAGTAGGGCTTGGCAGGTTCTATCAGAGTGCTGGAGTGTTCGAGAAGAAGCAAGCTGCTGTGGAACTCGAGGAAGAACTTACTGTGTTGTTTTCTGCCCTAGCCCAAAAGCGGGGCTCTAGAACGAGCTGGCTGAGGACGTCAAATTCATTATATGTCTAATTATCTTCAACTCACCTTCATTCAACACCAAGCCCTTTAAAACTGTTTTAAAGTTGCCGTCAAAAAATCAATTAGTGCCGTTACAAAATACTTTTGAAGTCAGAATATAAATGTTTAACTTTACGTAATAATATTTAATGTCACTAGATCATTTTATGACGTCAAAAAAATTAATTATTACATCACAAAATAAATGGAGAGGCCGGCGGCCCGTTTCTAACCCAAGGACCAAAGTAACCACTTTGGTCTGTCGCCCTCTAGAAAAGATCCAAGGGACGCCCATGCTGTTATCAACTAATAAGAATTTAATTTAAATTATTTATACAATCTACTTTTTTTTTCAAATTAATTATTACTTATTAAGTACGCTGTATTTATTTGTGATAACAGCGGCTGCATTTTCTACAAAAAAACAAACTACAAAAGACACAAAATGTGTTGCAACAAGTGTACGAATTATAAAAATTGAATTAAATTCTTAAAACTTATCATCAAATGCTCACACGTCAAGTTCAGGCACCAGGTGCACCTAAACCCCAATAAACATATTGTTTTAACTCCTAATCCAGTTTAAAATATAAATATATCTCGAGAACACGACGGGGTGCTGCTGCTGCTAACTGGCCTTTTTTCAAAACGAATGCGAATGAAATAATGCTGGAGAGAGCAAATTTTAAATTAGCCAACCCCTATATACAAGAACAAACAAATTTTCGCCGGAACAACTTGAATCTTTTTAAATTGCGGAATAAATGATAATGACGTAATAATAAGGGGCCCCAGCGATAAAGCTCTATCTGAGTGCGGGTCGCTCTCGGCGGATTCACCGACGCCGCCGCCGACGACGTCGCGATGCTGGACCGAATTCGAATTTGCAAAGTGTATGAAAAGATTGTTCACAATCAGATTTGCAATTGTCTCTTTCATGGGAAGTATACGGGCTTACGAGCCGCACTTTTATATTTTACCCGTTGCCTATTTTTGTTCTAGCTCAGGCAAGCTTATTCAACATTAAGCGGGTACCATCATATAAGGGCTGGGTTTATGATTTTTTGATTTAAGGGCTTTGTTGACGCGTTTAATTAATTGGACTATCAACTGACTAAATACAGGCGAGGGCACAATTTAATGCTTGCTGAGATAATATTCCGATGCCTCAAAAATTTTTAACATAATGTACGCTGTTTCGTTTTGTTTTACATAAAATAACAATATTATATACAGGGAGTTCCGAAACTATCGAAAACAGTGCTGTAGGACGGTATTCTAAAAAAACTGCGAGTTTGTCTAGTTATAAAATTTTTGATAAATCTGATAATAATAGAAAAAATGAGCGAAACACTTCGCCTGGACTTTCCTATACTTATAAATTACCATTGTTTTATATTTTCAAACACTTTCGATATACACCTGTCTAGACACGACTAGTTAAAGTAAATAATTCTTATAAGTTGTAGCATCTTGAAGCGGTTGAAGAAAGACCGACCGGTGCGCTGCAAGCATAAGGTTGGGTAAAATATTCGGACTGAATCAACGGAAGCGCGAAAATTGATATTTGAAAATATATTAATAACTCGAGAAGTAGTATGTTTAGCAAGAAATTACTCTTATTAATTTGTATTTAGAATTTCAGAACCTTTCTAATTTTAAAGCCAAAATGCCACGTTTCCATTTAAAAAAAGTTATTTTTTACCGTGGCCGCCATATTAAAATTGGAAACTCAAGTTTTTGTCTTAAAAACAATCGAGAAGAATTTGCCCTACAACTTTGCTCTTGGGTTTGCGAGTCTATCTATTAAAATAAAAAAGTTAGCCTACACTGAACATTAAACGACTAGTACAAGAATACAACTGCTGTAGAAAGTATGTGAAATTCTTCTAAGGACAAAAAGATTATTAAGGGGCAAAAAATTCGATTTTTTGATTTTTTGTAAAAAGATTCTCCTAGAGCAAACAAAACAAGAAACCAAATTTTTAATTTTTTTATCGAAAAAATTTGGGGGGAGGAGAAACAGTAGCCCCCCTAAATATGAAATTATCGAAAAAATATTATTATATTCGGATTTTGCTATCAATGGTGAGCTATTTCACATTGACAGAAATATTTTATTGCCCCCCGTTAAACAAATAAAAGGGTACCAATTTTCAATTTTCAAAAATTCATAGAGGGCGTCACAGTGAAATTATAGCAATGCTCAAAAAAACAAATTGTAGAAGATTCCTAGCTCTATCAGCTTAAAAAGTTTAAACAAAAACGTGTGGGCAGTTTTTGAGATTTCTTTTTTTGAAAATGTCAAAAATTTTGGAGTGGTGCCATTGAGATCGTTTTTCGATTTTCAAAATTAATGATATTTCATGGTATAGTAGCTAGAGAGTTCGGTAAAAAAACGTTTGATTTGTTCTAAGGCCTTCTATAATTTCCACTATTCCAATTTCCAAAATTCAGTTTCTGAAAAAAATGCTACCAATAAAACATGTCTAACGTCCGCTTCCGGTTGCGGATTCTTTTTAAAAGCTTATTTTGTCGATGAATTTTTGATATACCTCCTCATTCCAAAGCACATCGAAATCTGTCCAGCCGTTCCGGAGATATGAGCGTTACCCACCCACACACACAGACATTTATTAAAAACCACTTTTTTAGGATCCTGGAAGCCCAAAACATGTATTTCCGTCAAAATCTCGATTTTGAAAATTTGCATGAAATCAATACTTCCCTATACTGAAAGTATAGGAAAGTAAAAAGGCTGTCGGACAACCGCCAATTTTCAATTACTTTTAATTAATTTATTAAAAAAAAATAAGAACATTTTTGTAACTCTCGAAAAAATGTAGAATACATTTTATAGCAGATGATTCTTAAAAATTTAAATATTTTGGTTTTTTTTTAAATTTTTGGAAAATTTGGTTATTTGAATTTTTTTTAATTTAAGATAAAAATAAATATTTAAACAATTTTGAAATTTTGAAGATTTTTGAAAATTATGAAAATCATTGGAAATGAAAATATATTAAGTTTTGAAAATTTTCAAATAGTTTGAAAATTTTTAGACAATTTGGAAGGTATTGAAAATTTAAACGTCTGTAAATTTTTGAAATATTAAAAACTTAAAAGTTTGATAATTGCGGGAAATTCTAAAAAAGATTTTTCAAAATTCTCAAAATCAAAACTTTTTCAAAATTTTGAAATTTCAAAATTGAACGAAATTATAAAGAATTATAAAACTAAAAAATAAATTAAAATAAGGAAAATTTTTGAAATTTACCAATAAAAATTTTAAATTTAAAAAATTTGTAACAAAATTTTAAATTAAAGAAAATTTAAAAAGGAGAAGTTTCACGAATTTTAAAAAATACGAATTTAAGGTTCTCTTTCGAGCGCGTCTGTTTTGACATAGAGCATCCCCCCTCTCGCTCCCTTTTTTGGCGGACCAACCTCATTTTCTTGCGGTGTCATCCTATTGCAATTAGTAATCGTTGAGCCAAATTTGGTTTTTCTGCGTTAAAGCGTCTGCTGTGAAGTGTATACAGACACATAACAGACACACAGCAGACAAACGGATAGACACACAGAAAGACACACAGAAACCTCTAAAGCGTCCGCTTTATCGGTCTCCCAAGGCCCTAAAAACCTGCTTATTAGTCAAACTGTTTAGGTTAAAAATGTCTTTAGTCCAGTACTGAAAATAAATCCATGATAAATTACAAAATGATAATTAAGAAGAAAAATTGTAACCGTTGTTCAAAGTGTTAAAAAAAATTAAATTTATATGTTTAATCTGTTGAAAACGGCAGGTCAATATTTATTTGTTTGCTAGTTCGTCAATTGTTCAAATTTATAGTTTCTAATTTGGTGTCGTGAAATACCATTCAAAGTTTCCAAAAATTTTCAACAATTTAATAAACATTTAAATTTCAAACATTTTTCAATAAACTATTTAGTTATATGTTAAGTTTAACTTACCGCACAACAAGAAAACAACAAAGAAAACAGTTTGTAACTGTCAACAAAACAAAAAACAGATGATAGACAAGATACGCAACCTTTATTACTTGGTTAAAAAATTTGATAATAGATGTCACTACTAGTACCCATTCTATAACAAGTGTAAGAATGTAGCTATTTCGTAATTAAAAATTGTATCAGAGTGCTTATATTCCAAGATAGTCGTAAAAAAATAGTTTTTAAGTGATTTGAGTAAAATCTAAACTAATTTTAGGTATTCTATATTATATATTTGGTTTGGTGGATTTGCTATTTTTGGGAGACCACGTGTTCTGCCCCCTACCCCTGACTGCGCGCCAGCTAATCGCTAAATTGCCATTTGGTATTATTTTTTTTAATTACAAAAAAATGTAGTGCGTAACCCATGTGATTCAGCTAGTTATATAATTATTATTTACAAATTTCAGCTAAAGTCTCTAAATATATCAAAAGAAAAAATTTTACAGAACAAATCTCAATCATAAAATGTAAACGCCATTAAAATCATGATCATGTATTAAATTTCAATCGGATCCGTTTTAAGCCGAATAAAAGAGTTCTTTTATGTATAATTTAATTTGCCTTGCTTATAAAAATATAAATACAGAAAACGAATTAAACACGCGTATTTATGTGAAATATGGCCTATAATAAAGCCAGCAAAAATAAAAAATAAATATAAACATTTTGGCATTTGACGCTAAAAAAATAATTAAAGACTGACGCAAAAAGCAAGCTCAAAGGATCAAATTGAATTTTATAATATAAAATATTCAAAACCAAACAGACGAGCACTTAAATTTGCCGTAGGTAATTCAAATCACAGACAAAAATATAATAATTAATCTGTCAAAATCATACACTGGTACATCATAATGTGAAAATCGCGGCACATGAAACAACATCACACAGTGCCACAAACAATCCCCGACAGATCGGGAGCTTTTTACAAACAAAACCACTACCCACACACAAACACAAACACACATACACATCCAGGTTATATTCTGTTAAAAATGTCCAAAACATGCTATTATTTTATGCAACAATGGATTGTGTACACCGTGCTGGTATCATTAATGCCATAAACGTGAAACACGATTACAGCAAAATGTATTCTCATTACTAGTCATCGATACTTATTATCATAGTCCGAATTTCTAGTCTAGTATTTCGTCAGTATTTAAATTATGAGGCAATCAATTAATAATAATTTCTGCCATAATTTTTAAACTTTTAAACGAATTATCTACGAGCTTAGAATGGTAACACATCCATATGTTTGACCTTAATCTATCTTGTGCAGGTAGTTATTATTTATTTGGTCAACTGGAATTGAAGCTTATGTAATAGTAAAATAAAACAAAACAGGGTTCATAAGCGTAGAATATGAACGGTCATGAGTTTTAAACGTCTTCACTAAACAATTTCATGTAACTGCAAAAATATTTTTTTAAATCCGTCCATACATATATAAAAGCACAAAGGGTTTTTTTACTCCGGTTCCTCCAGCGGCTACCGCTTCGCCAATTTGGACCATTTTTTTTAAATGAAAGGTCTCTATCCACAGATGGAACATGAAACATTTTTATATTTTTATTCTACGTCGATTTTTTAATAATAATTATTTTAATTTATAATATATATGAAGGTCGGCTAGACGCGCGTCACTTGGGGCGCCATCTACAATAACGTCGCGTGTCATTATTGGAACTAATGCATTACGTGACTTGACATTTCGCCGGTTCTGTCAACGCTGTCTGTCAGTGCATTGTGCGCTGGGGTAACACTAGTTGTAATTTAAAATAGAAACCTCGAATTAATGAAAATAGAACGTGTAAATTCATTAATACAACTACAAAGTTCTACGAAAGAAAAGTTTGGACTATCAACATTCATAAGGGACAGAAAACAACCGTTAAATGAAAAACTTGAGAATTTCGTATAAATTAACCAAACACATGAAATAAAACCATCACATTGTAAATTTTTTTAATTCATTTAAAAAAAGATGATATTCAGGAAAAACTTTTAGAAACGCGACTAAATCTGCTTCACTAAGAAAAAGCAAGAAAAAAGTACTTTGTATTAGTAGTTTCTTAAACTGAAAGTATTGATTTCATGAAAATGTTCGCTTTTACGCTTTTGACGGATATACATGTTTTGTTTGCTAATTTCTTTGAGGCTATGGATATGGATATGGATTTTTGAAAATTGAAAATTTATGTCTGTTTATTTAATAAACGGAGGACTCAAACATTTCTGTTTAAGTTGAATTGCTCATAATTGGTAGTAGAATAAAATTCACAACCTAATTTTTAGGTGCAACAATATTTAGGGGGTTAATCCCCCCCCCCCCTTTTTGGCGGACGAATTTCTGTTTTTCCTAGTAAAGTATTGATTTCATGCAACTTTTCGATTTCGAGATTTTTACGAAAACACTTTTTGAACCTCCAGGATTTAAAAAAATGTGTACTTGTAGGTGGGAAGATATGTGCGTTTCATAACTCTCAAAAAATGGTCCGGCTATTACGATTTTTTGAAAAAGTTTGAGTATAGCGGCTTAATACTCAAAAAACAGGTTAATAGATCAAATTCAAATATTTTATCCTAATAGTGCTATAGAGACACAATGTTACTGTGCACAAAAATTTTCAAAAAATTAAAAGCTATGAAGTCAAAAGAAGTCGAATTTTTGGAAATTTTCAAAAAACTATTACTCGAAAACTGCCTAACGTTTATCTTTTTTAATTGTTTAACTCATAGAACTTGAAATGAGCTACAGTTTGGTTTGTGTATCAGCCCGCTAATTTCTCTGCGACGCCTTCTATGAATTTTTGAAAAGTTGAGGTTTAACGCCGATTTACTGAAAAACGAGTTATCAGATCGGGATAAATTTTGATATTGGAAATGCTTTAAGGGTACATAATGTTACAAGCTACTAGTACTTTTGGAGCTACTAAAACTGTAAAGTGAAAAAACATCAAAATTTTGACTTTTCAAAAACTGCTTAAAAACTGTCGACGCGATTTTTTTCATTTTGTAGACTTACAGAGGTATGGATCAGCTACAATTGTTTTCGTGTCCCAGTCCGCTAACTTCTTTGTGACACCTCCTATGAATTTTTGAAAACTCGAAAATTCCTACTCCCTTATTTAATAAAAGAGAACAGATCAAAAATTTCTGTTTAGGCTAAATTGCTCATTAGTGATAGTAGAATAAAGTTCTCAACTTATTTAGTTAAATAAGAACATATTTGAGGGGTTAATTTTCTTCCTTCCTTCCAATTTTTAGTGGACGAATTGTATTTCCGTTTTTAGATTTCTTTCGTTCCAAGCAATCTTTTTCCAAAAATTCAGAGTACTATCAGTTTGCTTCACAAAATCACTCGCTCTCTCTCTCTCTCTACCTGACTCCCATGCGTCTTTCGGCGCGTAACCGAAGTACACACACAACACCTTTGCTTCACCATTCTCTCTTTGTAGTAAGTGTTGTGGCGTAACACATTAATAATAAGGTACTTTTGAATATATGATAAGTAACAATATCTAAAGTATAGAAAAGTCCAGACGAAGTGATTCGTTCTTTTTTTTTAATTTGGTCCTCGTTGATTGTAAATAAACCAATTCCAAATCCAACTAGGTACATTGAAGACGGAAATTTTAATTTTGCTATAGAAACTTCCAACATTCAATTACTTTTTTTAGATTTGAAATATATGTTGGAAGCAGCAGTGAAATAAAATGCTTTTTTGCCTCTTTTAAAAAGAATTTTGTTACCGTGCAAACTAATACGAGCAGCCAAGCATGCACAATCAGCAAAATTTTCTAACTGAAATAAGAAGGAGTAAGAAGACGGGAGGGTTCGTAAAAACGAAAAAGAAACGAAGGAATAAGGAAAAATGATATTGATTGCATTAAAAATGTAATAATGAACACGTCGAAGAAAAGAGCAGTAGTCTCGATTACCATTGGGCACATATGTTGTTACTGCACATCTAGGATCCGTCAGCTGGACAAAGATATTGCTGGCATATGCAAGATATCTGCAATAGGACGCCTCCAGCGAACTTCTCTAATTCACTTACGGAATTTATTTGAGAAGTTCGCTCTCTCTCCAGACATGGCACAAAATAGACAGAATAAAACGCAATTGTGCAGATTATTTCTACTAAAAATTATCCAACTCTAAAACTTTAATTTGTTTTAACTGTATCCGATCGTCTTACAGCTTATTAATTAGAATCGAAAAAAAATTTTAAAATGCATAGTCAAGAAACATCAACAATATTTACGTTTTATTTAAAAGTTTCTCTAGAAAGAACACATTTGACAGTGGCGTAGTACTCACTAGGCTAAGTAGGCTACAGCCGACGTCCCCAGTATAAAGAGGGGCCAAGAGAAAAAGAATTTTTTTAAATTAATTTTTATTTTATGTTTTTATGACAAATATTTTTTTGCTACTTTATACCACATTTACTTAAATACTACCTACTGTATATGTATGTAAATCTTATATGTCATACTCAAAAAGATTGAATTGTGTTGTTACGCGACACCTGCGACACTCTGATAACTATATGGAACGCCTTTCACTTTTAATTCTGAATTCTATAAAACAAAATCACATTTTGACATCAGAAATTCATTTATTAACGTCAAGACTCCGTTTTATGACGAAAACAAATATTTTTTTGCGGCTGAACATCAGTCAGGCAATTCAAATTAAACGATATTAAAACGACAAAATTGCTCTTAAACAAAAAATAAATTATTTTCAGATGTCAATTAATAATTCTTTGACGTCAAGAAATGAACTTTTAACGTCAACTATTTTCGACGTCATTAAATCCATTTCTGACGTCAAAAAGTTATGTACTGATGGCGGCTAAAACAAATCTGTTTTCTTTATAAATAATTTAATAAATTGCCTTTAAATTTAAAAAGAATTGCTCTGCCAAATTCATTTGAGGCACAGCCCGGCCCAAAAAACTCAAAAATGGGCCGGCCCGGCCCGTTTCATTATTATATAAATTTGGCCCGGCAAGTTAAGCCCCGCAAATATGGCAGGTAAACTCAAATTTTAAATCGCTCTGCCCTCGCTCACGCTGCCTGCATTTTAAGTATTTAGTGAGTTATGCGTTTTTGTTTTTATAAGTAGGTACTTTCGTAAGCAGCAAAAGCCCGGCCAGATCCGGTTAGGGATTTAAATAAGGCCGGCCCGACCCGATAATTTTGTAATTGTAGGCCCGGCCCGTGAGACGTGCTGGGCTAGTTCGGACCGGGCTAGGTTTTCCGGTCGATCTCTACTATGGACTGATTGTAGATCATGAATTGCTGCCAGTTGACCCACCGCCAACAGTGCAATTATGTGAAAGGTTTTTAAAATGCACTAAATAATGACGATAATGCACTGAACAAATTTTTTTACGGATAAGCCATAGTTTTGTCTGTCGGGCTATGTCAACTCGCAGAATATAAGAACTTGAATGCTGAAAATTTTCAGCAGTTTGTTGAAACGTTTTTGCACCTTAAAAAGAGTTGGGGTTTGAGTAGCTCATAGTGGAAGGAGAAGGTGGGGGTTTGGCTAACCCTCAGTGGAAGGAGATTAATCGGTTCTATTTTTTTATAACATTAAAAATATTTCATAAAACTAAACTTTTAGATAAAATTTGCATTTTTAGGTAACATCAACGCAGAGAAAGCAGGCAGAACAGAGGCACCCAACGTCCACTTGGCAACGCTTGTTGCTATTTTTTCACCTGAAACTAATAATTAACATAAATATTAGTTTCTAATTGAATAAATTTAAATTTTAACAAGCAGTCGTAGTACCGCTAATTATCAAAATTCTGCCGACAATTTTTCAAAGTCAACATTTTGTGGTAAGCGACACGAGTTAATGCTTAAGCAAAACAATACCTTCCTCTTACGAGGAAGGTAAAAAATATAAGAGATTGTGAAGATTTCGTTCAAGTCAAGTTGAAAATAAGTGCGTTTCCAAAGCGTTATTGTATAAACAAGTAAAAAATACTACAAAAAAATTTCTGGCGCACTTTGATTTCAAGCGTTCCAGCACTAAAGGAAAAATATAGAATTCCCACAACAATTTTATTATTACCAGTTAGTTCAGTCACCAGGTACTTTTGTAGGGACATAACTCAGGTATAGATTTCTTGCTTAAACTCTTTATTGATAGGTTCAAAAAACCTAAGTTTGTGAATTTTAACTCGGTTGAAAACCCAGAAAATGTTTTGAAAAAACTGCAAAAAACCACAAAATCGTGAATTTTTCGTTTCCATTGCATCCTACGTTAAAAAAATTATAATAACGTAAAATTCCGTTTTATTTAAATATATTTTCACGCTACAGGCAAGGTAAATAAATACATCCACAGCTACAAAAGATGAAAATGGCTAATAACATTCGTTTACTTTTTGCCCTTGACAACGGAACTTAATAGTGTCATTTACATTCCTAGGATAATAATTAAAGCAACAAGGTACAGATTCCAATATTTTTCACGCTACCGGCAATGTAAGTAGGCCTTACATCCATAGCTACAGGGATTGTAAATGGCTGATAACATTCGTGTAATAGTTACCCTTGACGACGGAACTTAATAGTGTCACTTACATTCCTAGGAAAATAATGTTGATTTTAACTGTTCGTTGATATGGCAACAAGCACAGACAACTTAGAATAATGGGGCTTTTAAAAAATAATTCCGATGACAGCTGTCAAAACGAACTTTTAAAAATATGATTAAATTTCTACCTGTAGGCCTACTTACATTGCCGGTAGCGTGAAAAATTTAATAAGTAACACGGAATGTATCGACTATTAACATTCTCGGCAGGCCACAAGCCTCGGCTTCGCCTCGGCTCGTATTTACCTACCTCGAATGTTATTACGTCTTTACATTCCTTGTTACTTAAATAACTATTATTTCAAACAGGATACTAAAATGCTAATTTTAACTGTTCGTTGGTATGGTAACAAGCACAGGCAACTTAAAATAATGGGGCTTTTAAAAAATAATTCCGATGACAGCAGTCAAAACGAACTTTTAAAAATATGATTAAATTTCTACCTGTAGCGTAAACAATTTAATAAGTAACACGGAATGTATCGACTATTAACATTCTCGGCAGGCCACAAGCCTCGGCTTCGCCTCGGCTCGTATTTACCTACCTCGAATGTTATTACGTCTTTACATTCCTTGTTACTTAAATAACTATTATTTCAAACAGGATACTAAAATGCTAATTTTAACTGTTCGTTGGTATGGTAACAAGCACAGGCAACTTAAAATAATGGGGCTTTTAAAAAATAATTCCGATGACAGCAGTCAAAACGAACTTTTAAAAATATGATTAAATTTCTACCTGTAGCGTAAACAATTTAATAAGTAACACGGAATGTATCGACTATTAACATTATCGGCAGGCCACAAGCCTCGGCTTCGCCTCGGCTCGTATTTACCTACCTCGAATGTTATTACGTCTTTACATTCCTTGTTACTTAAATAACTATTATTTCAAACAGTATACTAAAATGCTAATTTTAACTGTTCGTTGGTATGGTAACAAGCACAGGCAACTTAAAATAATGGGGCTTTTAAAAAATAATTCCGATGACAGCAGTCAAAACGAACTTTTAAAAATATGATTAAATTTCTACCTGTAGCGTGAAAAATTTAATAAGTAACACGGAATGTATCGACTATTAACATTCTCGGCAGGCCACAAGCCTCGGCTTCGCCTCGGCTCGTATTTACCTACCTCGAATGTTATTACGTCTTTACATTCCTTGTTACTTAAATAACTATTATTTCAAACAGTATACTAAAATGCTAATTTTAACTGTTCGTTGGTATGGTAACAAGCACAGGCAACTTAAAATAATGGGGCTTTTAAAAAATAATTCCGATGACAGCAGTCAAAACGAACTTTTAAAAATATGATTAAATTTCTACCTGTAGCGTAAACAATTTAATAAGTAACACGGAATGTATCGACTATTAACATTCTCGGCAGGCCACAAGCCTCGGCTTCGCCTCGGCTCGTATTTACCTACCTCGAATGTTATTACGTCTTTACATTCCTTGTTACTTAAATAACTATTATTTCAAACAGTATACTAAAATGCTAATTTTAACTGTTCGTTGGTATGGTAACAAGCACAGGCAACTTAAAATAATGGGGCTTTTAAAAAATAATTCCGATGACAGCAGTCAAAACGAACTTTTAAAAATATGATTAAATTTCTACCTGTAGCGTAAACAATTTAATAAGTAACACGGAATGTATCGACTATTAACATTCTCGGCAGGCCACAAGCCTCGGCTTCGCCTCGGCTCGTATTTACCTACCTCGAATGTTATTACGTTTTTACATTCCTTGTTACTTATATAACTATTACACAGAATAGTGTCCCCTCTAATTGTACCAAATGAAACTTTCCTGCAAAATGATTATAAAAAATTATTTTGAAAAAATAGAATTTTGCATTTTTATACAACAGTTTTGGTTTTCTTTAAAAGGTCATATTTTTTTCAGTTTTGCGTTGAATTTCATCCTCTTTTACTTCACGCTAGCTCATTTTTACGTTAGATGCACTCAAACAGAGCTATTTTTGAAAAACAGCAACGCTAAGAAACGAGCTCAAAAAACTGTCGAAAATACTCCAATGTGAAGGGTCGCAGCTCGCGACCTATTAGGGTTAGAGGGTTGGTTGCTTTTTTTTTACAAGAAATTGAGTGTAATGTAACTCATCTGTGGACCACTTAATCAATGAAAACGGCATTTCAAGAAATCTGAAGAACGCAACTTTTGGGTGTAAAATTTAAAAAATGGGGATTTTTAGAAAAGCGTATTTTGGAAACTATTAGAGCTAGAACATTATTTTTTTTTTAGTTATACGCAAAATTGTATCAGCTTTTTCTTCTTCAGACTACTACGTAGGATGCAATGGAAACGCACAATACACGTTTTCGTGATTTTTTGCACTTTTGTAGAGAAAATGTTTCTGGGAGTTAGAATTCACAAACTAGGGGTCTCTTTTTGACGCCCAAATAAAAGGTTTAAGCAAAAAAATCATTTTCCTATTTTTATGACGTGATGGTTGGATTAAATAAATAGTTGCTTGAAACATTGATTTGTTACATTTTCTAATTAAGAAATGCTTATGGTTTTAAATGTATATTGTAGTTGTCAGTTTTTATACTGTCAAAGCAGAAGAAAGAAGTTGTCGTGGAAATTCCAGTAGTAAAAATTGTCACTTATAATACCACGAGTAGTGAAAGTTATGTCGACTATTTTTGCGGTGGTATATCACATGTCCATTGCGCACGATTAGGACGAGTGCGTCAGCACGAGTCCTAATCTCAAGTGTAAGAGACATGAGTGGTACCACCGCAAAAAAAATCTACGTAATTTTCACTAAGAATGGTATTCGAAGGACTTCAATGAACCAAATCATTAATGTTTTCTAATAAAAACTTCATTTGTTTAAAATAGTCACTTGAATATCCCCCAGGAAGATATATTTTGTATTGACTGAGAAACACCAAATTGTGGATTTTCATTGGTCAATTTTTGACAGATGACAGGTGAATTGAATAGTTAACAGTAATACCACAAGTGAATTAATAATTATCGATAATACTGTCGCTTCATTGACAACGAAATTGTGTTGTTGCTAGGCAATATCGCGAGTCCGAAAGACGAGTGATATTGCCGTGTATCAACACAATTGAGTTTGTCCATGAAAGACAAAATTATAGATAATTTTTAATTCACGAGTGGTATTTTTTAGAATATTCCACGTGCAAAAAAATTAATTATGATTTAGTATAATTATTTGTTATGTACTAACGTAGAAACGCGTTATTTAATTATTAGAACCTGACAATAAACGGCCGTCATTGGCTGTTACAGAGTGAGTGAAATATTCAGTAAAATTTTCAATGAATGGTGCGGTAAACAAATACTAAAATATGATTCCCGATTGGTGTATTTAAAATATTTGAATAGTTTGACATGTGAGTGGAATAGGCGGTATTATTTGTTTTTGTAGATGCAACCTACACGTTTTATTAAAAATATCAATACGCGCAAATAGCATCCACTTTCTGCTTTTAAATGATGTAAGCCGTACTAATTGCTTGCACACCTTCTTCCTGTTGAAACTTACAGAACAAAATAAATATGGGAGACGTTGAACACTTGCATGCGCTTGCAAAACATTTACGTAAAACTGTAGAAGAAACAATATTTAGAAAGAAGTGATTATTTGAACGATTTAAAAATTAAACCACCACTTTTATGTAGAAATTTGATTTCGTTTTTCCTTATGAAATTCTAAAAGTGATCATTTCTGTTCGTAAAGACAAAGCAAACAATCATCAACTTTTTTCTTTTATATTTCCAACATTTCCCCGCTAATTAATTTCTAATTTCTACAAACGGCATCATAATGAGTAATATACAAATTTTTGTCATGTTTTGTGTCGGATTTTCCCTTTTTGTCGGTATCCGGTTTGGTGCCAGAACTGACCGCAGTATTTTATGACACGTATTGTAAAGCCATCTGCGTAAACCAAGACCATATTGGTCAGATAATTTAATAGTTGGGGGATGTTTGCCCCTCGATGTCTCCGTCATTTTATTCAAACAACAAACAACTACTGGATCTTAAATAGATCCATGTTTTATTCATTTTTCATGTACAAGGGTAAGTAGAAACAGATTTCTACGTTTTCCATAGATAACTATTTTTTTAACAAAATTCTTGAATTTAAAGAACATCAAAGAAGCACAATCGGTCAAACAATAGGGGAGGCTTGAACCACCTAAATATTACTTTGTCCAATAATTAAATTTCAAACAATTACGCGATTTAGCTAAACCAGAAATGTTTTATAGTGCCCCGTCTATTAAATAAAAAGATATAGGAGTCGCAGTGAAATTAGCGAATTGAGACACAAAACCAAATTGCAGCCCATCCCTAGCTCTATAAGCCTACACAATTTAAAAAAATCCTGTAGCTAATATTTTAGCAATATTATTTTCCACAATCTGAAACAGTTTTCAAAAATCGTAGCGGTCACTATTTTAAAGCTACTTATACGCGCGTCCCAAGCGGGCACCATTGTTTTTTAAACGAGGCAGCAGTTACGCAAAACAACACAAAAAAACATACAAAAACCCCAGCAGGACAGTTTGTGTCATAATAGTGTGGGTCTGAAACAAAAGAGCTCAACGTTCTATCATATGCTTAGGTTATCGTATAAACAAACCTTCCTAAAAAATGGCAAGCTTACATTCCAGCTTTAACAAATGTACCCTTGCGCTGTTGATTTGTGATGAATTCGGAAACAATATTTTAAAGTTTAAAACATATTTCATAGCATTCGCTTACGAGGTTAAAAAATATATACCCATTCTCGTTGTAACTTGCAAAATAATCAATCAGAGAACTGAAAAAATAAAGAATATGTGCGAAACTAATCCAGGGCCAGGTAAGCCGTAGGGCCCACCAACAGACTCGTCTTTTAACAGTTTGTTTCTCCTAAAAATAAGTAAATACCAATTTTTTGTACCAAGCCAAACCAAATTTTTATTCGACGAATATCTCGATATATCGGTAGGTTTGATAATGTTAGGTACTGGTAAGTAATAAGTTAATCCCACGCTTCTCTTCATATTTCAACCAGGTGATAATATGAGTAAGTTTTTTTTCGAACACCCAGGCGAGTGTGGGTGTACGTTATCATGACAACCGCTTTGCTGTTGGTTACGGTTGGCAAGCAAGTTACCGTTACATCATGTAGATGTCTGTTTATAAAGGTTTTTAGTTGATATTATAGTTTCTAGTTATTTTGTGTTTATGGACGTACGGTTTTATTTTTATCTGCTACTACGAAGGGCGAGGGGGTGGTTGTTATAGAAGCCCAACCTAAATTTGAAACCCAGACCCCACAACTTCTCGTTACGCCAAAAATGTTACACAAAATATGTATAAATTAGCGGACTGCGTTTACGGGTGCAAAATGAGAAGAGCTTTATTTCGTTTAATTGTCTAATAATAAATTATGGTGCCTCTGTCGTATCCTGCACAGCGACTCGTGTTTAAATATTTATAATATTTAATGGAAAGGTAAAAACGAATCATTAAAATCAATGGCAATTTTAATGGCTCACTGATTTACCATTTTGTAAATAAAAGAAGGCGTATGGATTTAATTCATAATAATGTTATTAAAAGCAAGATTTGTTTTGTTTCAATTTTTTGTCGCCTTGTCGTATAGTTAAAGTTCACGAGCCGCCACTGTGGCCAAAACTTGTATTTCCGTTAAAATCTCGCAATTGAATTTTTTCACGATCACAATACTTTCCCATACAGAAACGAAAAGGCGTGAAAGTATTAATATTATGTGATACCAGTACATGTTTCAAACAAATTCATTTTACTCGTGATTCCGCCATTGTTAATTTAAAAACCCAGTCTAGAAAAAAAAACTGTTTCAAAGCTGTTTGTCTCAATAAATTTAGAAAGTTAAGTTAACAAATAGCGTGTTGCAAATATACCATTTTGGTACAATCCAGAGAACATAACAAACTAAATTGCAAGGTTTTTTTCTTCAGCAATGCCGACGATGGTCACGCAATCTTTCATGAAAACAAGTTACACAACAAACTAAAAGGGGCGCCATAAATTTTTGCTTTTTAAAACGAAATGTTAATACTTTTGCAATTACTTTTATCCACGGTATGATGATGTATAAACAAGCAGTAAGCAAAGTATATATCTAGGGACGGAACGAGTGGGGACGAAGAGGCATATCCTGCAATGAGAACGGGAACACTTGTCGCTACAAACGACCGCCAGGGGCATGCGAGTCGCGAGAATCCCTGGATATCCGCTTCGGCACGTTCCTATTAGCCGCTAATCCTCCGCTACACTTTGTTTTCCCACCCGCTTTTACACATTTATTAAGAATTCCGAGACATTTTTCATGCCGAACTTCCGAAAATTCTCGCCTACAACACAACATTGCGAGAATTTAACGGCAAAATTGGGTTTTCTTGTTGACGCACACGGAACATTACCGTGTATTATTTTTAATAAACCACTAAATGGCTGGAACTTAACATACGAAATTTTTTTTTTTCGGAAACTGCCACCAAAGACCACTAAGTTGGTTAATCGGGTAAACCGTACGCAGAGAAAACTAAATCGGGAAAGTAGGTGGGGGAAAACAAAAGAAGGTAAAATTTCAGAATATCAGAATTAGAATCAAATCAAATTTATCAAAAGGAAAAAGGAGACAATTAATTATAAACTGTTAAACTATAGCAAGTGTGGAGCATTCGACAGCGAACAGAATTTTCCGTATAGAAATTTAAGAAAAATACGGAATTATTGCAAACAGTTTTGTAATACGTATTATTATTTTATAGTGCAATGGATAATTTCAACTAGATTTCCATTTCGCCATAAATTGCTTACAACTTAAATCATTGAATTTTAATGACATACTTCGATAATAGTACGGTGCTGCTAATCACGCAACATTAAACTAAATTATAGTGTTTCTAGTTTCAATTACAGGATATTATTTTTTGCTAACCTATTCAAGGAATAATGGGTTATTAACATTAAAACAATATCAACTTCTTTACTTAATAGTTTAATACCACCGCAACGCGCATGTAAAAAAGCTGTCGTGCAACCGCCACGAGACTTTCGCATTTATGGAAATTTTTAATATATTTAGCAAAATTTTGACAATTTTATGAAAATTTGTTTTGAAAAATTAAAAATATCTAATATTTTAAAATAAATTTTTTTAATATCGTAAATCATTTAAAAACTGTTTTATTTTAAAACATCTTAGATATTTTTATGTAAGTATTTAGTAGTATCTCAAAGATCTTTTATATGATGTAAAATATTTTAGATACTTGAAAAGAAATTTAATTTCTCAACATCCCAGATATTTAAAAATTATTTTATTTTAAATATTTTAAAATATAGGAATTGTCGAATATCTAGATATTAGAAAATTACCGCCGTCTGTAAAAGGTACGCACTGCCGCAAGTCAAACTACATCTGAAAACGTTTCGTGATACTTGAAAATAAATTTTATTTCTCAAAATCATAGATATTTAAAAACAGTTTTATTTTAAAACATCTTACACATTTTTATTTTTCTGTGTAGAAATATCTCAAAGATTTTTTAAATAATGTAAAATATCTTAGATATTTGATAATCAAATCATTTTCGCAATATCCTTTAAAATATTTTAGATACTTAAAAATAAAGGAATTGTCGAATATCTAGATATTTAAAAATTACTGCTATCTGTAAAAGGAACGCACTGCCGCAAGTCAAACTACATCTGAAACGTTGCGTAAAATATCTGATTATTGAAAATAAATTTATTTCTCAATATCGTAGATATTTAAAAATTGTTTTATTTTAAGACATTTAGAAATATCTCAAAGTTTTTTTAAATAATGTAAATCATTTTAGATATTTAAAAATCAAATTAGTTTCTCAATATCCTAGATAATAAAAATTATTTTATTTTAAAATATTTTAGATATGTAGTTAAAAATCAAAGAATTGTGAAATATCTAGATATTTAAAAATTACTGCCATCTGTAAAAAGGTACGCACCGCCGCAAGTCAAACTACATCTGAAACGCTTCGTGAAATATCCGATATTTAAAAATAAATTTTATTTCTTAATATCGTAGATATTTAAAAACTGTTTTATTTTAAGACATTTAGAAATATCTCAAAGTTTTTTTTTAAATAATGTAAATCATTTTAGATATTTAAAAATCAAATTAGTTTCTCAATATCCTAGATAATAAAAATTATTTTATTTTAAAATATTTTAGATAGTTAAAAATAAAGGAATTGTCGAATATCTAGATATTTAAAAATTACTGCTATCTGTAAAAGGTACGCACTGCCGCAAATCAAACTACATCTGAAACGTCGCGTGAAATATCTGATATTTAAAAATAAATTTTATTTCTCAATATCGTAGATATTTAAAAACTGTTTTATTTTAAAACATTTATAAATATCTCAAAGATTTTTTAAATAATGTAAAATATCTTAGATATTTAAAAATCAAATTAATTTCTCAATATCCTAGATAATAAAAATTATTTTATTTTAAAATATTTTAGATAATTTGACATAAAGAAATTGTCGAATACCTAGGATATTTAAAAATTAACGCCATCTATAAAAGGTATGCACTGCCGCAAGTCAAACTAGACCTAGAAACGTTGCGTGAAATATCTGATAATTGAAAATAAATTTTGTTTTTTAATACCGTAAACATTTAAAAACTATTTTATTTTAAAACATTAGATTGCTTTATTTCGTATTTAGAAATATCTTAAAGATTTTTTGTATTATGTAAACTATCTGAAGACATTTCAAAAGCAATTTAATTCCTCAATTTCCTAGATATTTGAACATTATCATTTTTAATTTTTTAGATAATTTGTTTTGTCAAATAATTAAGATATTTAATAATTACTGCCGTCTGTAAAAGGTATGCACTGACGCAAGTCAAAAATCATCTGAAAACGTTGCGTGAAATATGTATCTGACATTTGAATAAATTTTATTTCCCAATATCGTAGATGTTTAAAAACTGTTTAATTTTAAAACATCTTAGATATTTTTATTTATGTATTTAGAAATATTTTAAAGATTTTTTTGAATCATGTAAAATATCTTAGACATTTAAAAAGAAATTCAATTTCTCAATTTCCTAGATATTTAAAAATTATTTTATTTTAAATATTTCAGATAATCTGTTTTGTCGAATAATTAAAATATTTAAAAATTACTGCCATCTGTAAACGGTATGCACTGCCTGCAAGTCAAACTAAATCTGGAAACGTTGCGTGATCATACCTAATTTTAATCTAAATTTAAACTTTATATTTTTATTCATCTATTGAGACGTGTTTAAATAATTTAAAAAAATCTGATATTATAAAATAAATTTTATTTCTTAATATCGTAGATATTTAAAAAATGTTTTATACAGTGTGTAAATTAAGTAACGCATAAATTCATTTACTCAGCTATTAGCAATTTTTTAGAAAAATGCTGGGACAGGTCAATTTTTATTTTCATTTTGGCACATTTTTGAGTAAAACTATTTTTTTGTAAACATCAAAATGGCGGCCGTGCGCCATCTTGGAAAACAATTTTAAATAGAAAGGGGGGTCTTGCGACGGCTCATTTTAAAGCTATTACTGAGGAGAGTACAGGTGCAAATTTTCAAATATTTTTATCCACCCAAAACAAAATGGCGGCCTGTCAAAACTCTACTTGTTTACTTGTTGGAACAAAATTAGAAGTTTAATGTAATAATGAATAACAATTTAACCTATTTATTATTGTTGTTTTGGTCCCCATCTGCCTATCCACCTCCCTGGAATGTTTCATTTAAATAAAACTGGTAAGACTGGTACTAAATCTAGATACCTAGAAGCGAAAGTTTTTGTAAAAAACAAAAAATAAACAATAATAAATAGGTTAAATTGTTATTCATTATTACATTAAACTTCTAATTTTGTTCCAACAAGTAAACAAGTAGAGTTTTGACAGGCCGCCATTTTGTTTTGGGTAGATAAAAATATTTGAAAATTTGCACCTGTACTCTCCTCAGTAATAGCTTTAAAATGAGCCGTCGCAAGATCCCCCTTTCTATTTAAAATTGTTTTCCAAGATGGCGCACGGCCGCCATTTTGAAGTTTACAAAAAAATAGTTTTACTCAAAAATGTGCCAAAATGAAAATAAAAATTGACCTGTCCCAGCATTTTTCTAAAAAATTGATAATAGCTGAGTAAATGAATTTATGCGTTACTTAATTTACACCCTGTATTAAAACATCTTAGATATTTTTATCTATGTTTTTAGAAATATTCCTAAGATTTTGTTAATATCTTAGATATTTGAAAATAAATTTCACTTCTCAATATCCTAGATAATTAAAAATTATTTTATTTAAAAAAAACAAAATTCCGATCTAATCCGATATCTTTTATTTTAGATTCGATCCGATACTGAATTTGATCCGTTAAATAAATTATCGATTATCGTTACTTTTCGAAACAATTTATAATACATTAGAGAAAAAAGTGCAATGTAAAATAAAATACCTAGTTTTTCTACCTTTTTAGAAAAACAAAACCATGGCCGAGTGTCTCGCTCAAAATAACTCCCACGAATGAGCGTACGGGTCGCCAGCTTTGTATCCACGGGTCGTGGTAGCCACGACAGTAAAATAATGAAATAAAATTTTAAACACAAAGCTGTCGATGTGTCCACTGTAATATTTAGCTTAAAATGCCAATTGTCGATGTATCCACGGGTCGTGGCAGCCACGACAGTTAAATAAGAAAATAAAATTTTATTCAACTACTGTCTTTGTGCCCACTGCTAACTTTGTTGGATTTATTAAATATACTTGCTGTCGATGTATCTACTCCACAAGTTTAGTTAAAATAAGTATTAGGCGATGTGTCCACGATGCGTGGTAACTACGCCAGTTGTTGGCAATATATTACCTAATTAATTAATTATGGTAAACTGTCAATGTGCCCACGATGGTATTTGAACATATTGACGGTTATCCCTGTAACAAACTTATGTTTTTACTTCGGAATATGGAATATTAATTTCACGAAAACTTTCGAAATCTAGATTTTAACGGAAATATATATTTGGGGCTTAAGGAACCCAAGAGAGTGGTCTTAATAAATGTCTGTGTGTTATAGCTAATACGAGTTCATACAAAACACAGCTTTTAAAACGACTATATCTGTCACGCTTACCATTACCATGCTACAGATCTGCTTATTTAATTTTTTGTACTTGGCCTGTCAGAATATTATTTTATTAGTGCAACGGTTTAGATTCGGTTACGGTTTCTTTTTCAGTTAGTAATAGTTTCGGAACCTATCGATTCAATTTCTTTGTTAGTTTTTCAAATAAAAAGTTACGTTTCTATGAATTGTAATTTCACATTTCCTTGAGTGGGAGAAAATTCCTAGATTTAAATATCATAAAGGTCTGAAAATGAGGGTTTAATATATTTTTAGAAATAAAAATAAACAACAGAAATTCATTATAAATTAATTTTTCGAAATAAAAATAATTGAATTAAGAAGTCAATAAAAATCCTATTTTTGTATCTTATTGATATTTGACTTTTGGCGTTATTTTGTATTTGAGAAAAGACAAATTACAACTTATATTTAAAGACTAGTTATCGTCAATTGAAATGGGAATTTTAAGATCTTTTTTACAAAAACTTAAAAAAACGCATTTTAAGCAATATAGTTTAGATATCAACTGACTACATTTTTTTTAACTATTGAGGAATTAAACAAATTTTAATTTATTATATTATTATTTACTTATGTTTGTTTACAGGGTTAAGAAAAACTTATGTTTGGTTCGAAAAAACAAGTAACTTGGCTTTTTGAGAAAATTTTCCTGTTTTTTCTGTAAGTTTTTGTGGTACTTGTTTGGAGTTTCGGTTCTTTTCCATTTTGCTGTGCTAATAAAAAATTTAATACACAGTAAGTAAGAACAGCTTTACTTTAATTTTTAGTTTGTTTTTTTCTTCTTCAACTTCGTTTTCCTTTGCTTTGCTTTCCTCGGTTTCTTTTCCTTCGGCCTTTTTTTCTCAGCTGTTTTTTTCAGACTTTATTTCCGTGGCTTTTTTCCTCGACTTTTTTCTGCTCCCCGTTGTTAAGTTTACGCTTAGACAGTGTAGGAAATTAGGGATAGTTTAGAATTTCGGGAGTTTGTTATTTTGAAATTACCCTGTAAAAGCTACCATTCTTCAATATTTAAATATTTGCATCGTTCGTAAATTCGGGCATAGCCCAGTTCGACCACCTACCCTCATTAACCGTTTCAAGTGATAAGGGTACTTTCTAATCCCATCGCTTAGTTCGGCCACGGCTTTAGCATTAGCCGATCTGCTGCAAAAAAAAATGTATTAGAAAACCAAATTGCTGCTATAACAATTATTATGCAGGACTTGTATTAAGATGTACTTTGAGATACAGTAAATCTATTTAACATTTATCTAATAGATTCTTATCTGTATAATCCCTCGGAGAACTACTGGTGGCCGAACTGGGCCATCGGATTAGAGGACTACCTGCTTTGGTGGTCGAACTGGCATACGCCGGTAAATTCATACCTACCTAGAATTGTAAAGAAGGATTACAAGGGGTTCAAGTCGTTAGGTCATTAAGCATTACTAGGAATAACCAATGTTGTGAGTTATATGGAGAATTTATAAATTATAAAATAAAACTTAAAGCCTTTCTTCATAAATTTATTATATAGTTAATGCTAAATGCACATTTCGATTACGATGTAACCATCTACAGTAGCAAATAGGGCTGGGACAATAATCGAATATGTAAAATTACTATGTTTAACCAAGTAAGGAATCATTCCACTGCGATAATCTTAGTTCCGTCAATTTTAAAGAATTTAGGTAAGATACCTCTCAGATTAATGATGCCTTTTCTTTAGTCCGCAGAAAGAACAGAAAAATTAGCCACAGAAATGTTCTCTTTAAAATGATAGTAGGTATTTACTGTTTTTTTTTAGTTAATGCTTTACCTGGAATGTGGGACTATAGTAAATAAATAACCGATTTATTGTAATAATATATTTATTATAACCAAATAAAAATATATGTATATGAAAAAATTGTACTTTTGATTTAGTTTATTTTTTTAAAATTCTAACACGCGATCAACAAAAAGCAAAGTCAAGAAGGCCATGTACGCCTCATTGCTACATTATGTTTATAGTACAGCAGTGCTGCATCCATAGTCTTCTTAGCGTAGTTATTTGTGAGCATGCTGCTCAATATTTTACAAGGCGAGCTTTTATCGTGGATTTTTATGAGTTTTAATAGCTAGGTCTTTTTGGGTTAGGAATTTTTATGCAACCCTGTTCGAAACTTCGAAGTTAGAACATTTTGGAAATTTAATTTTACCCCGTTTTTTGTCTATATTTGTGTAATAATTTATCACGTTTAAAAAGATTTCAATGTTGCGTTGTTATAAATAGTACTTGTTTTTCTAATTAGCCATGTAGATAATATAGTTCGCTGAACACGTTTCGTACGAAATCTAACTCTGAACAACTTTCTGTACTGCTTAATACCTATTAGTGTACACAGTACATTCTTAAATAGGCGTATGCGTACCGTTGCAGGAAAAAAAACGGAAAAAAACACGGAAAATAAAACCCCGAAAAAAAAACAGAAAAAAAACCGGAAAAAACGAAAAAACCGCAAACCTGACACCATTCAGAGATATATATGCACAAGCACCTCATTATATTGATGGTGAATTAGTGTTCCATCAAGACAAGAAATCTTGTCTTGATGGCTATTTCTTGTCTTGTCTTGATAATCAAGACAAGAATTTTATTGTTTCTTGTCTTCTTTACTTCTTGATAGTGTATTTCTTGTCTTGAATCAAGAATCTTGCAATTTCTTGATTCTCGGGGATTCCCCGGCCTAATAAACAATAATTGATGACACGACCGTTTAGTGTTGCTTAACAGATTACAGCTGTAGCTCAGCAGTTGTGATTTGTCTTTAGCGTTTTGTTTTATTTTTTTTATTTGCAGCTGTTTTTTAGTTATAGCTTATGTTTTATTACGTGATAAAATTGAAAAATGCAATTGAAAAACAATTGCAAATGAAGAGCAAATGACAAATTAATAAAAATGGGATAACTTTGACGTTTACTTTGTGACTATTCTGAGTCTGTGTGTCCTTTGTTTTAATTTTGTGATGAGTTCTTTGCTAACCCCGGAAAGCTTGATGTGCTTGTTTGTTAGTGAGCTAAAAATTTGTTTAGACTTAATATTTCATTTTTCCATTGCTTTTAATTTGTCAATGGTTTTTCATTGGTCAATTGTTTTTCATTTGTCAATTGTTTTTCATGTGTAACTATGTTTTATCATGTGATAAAACCGAAAAATGCTCATAATTTTTTTATTTTAAAAATTAATTGTAACAAGTTATATCGTTGAAATCAGAAGAAAATAATCTTTTTAATGGCTTCATAGGCAACTATGATTTACATTTAAAAAAACACAACTTTATGATGTAACTCGAAAACAAAAAGCAAAATTAAAAATCTAAAACTTTTATCTAAACAATTTTTTTCTATCTCAAATAATAAGAACACTAGAAGGATTTAAAGAAAATGGTAAATTCAGATTTTTGAAAATCATATTAGTAGGCCATGCATTAAAAAAAAGCAGCATTAAATAAGGCTTGTAAATCTGCACTACTTTTCCCATTTAACCGTCTTTCTATCTGCTGTAGTTTCCGATATCCCTGTAGTGAACATCAAAAAAACTCACCCTGTATATTATGTACACTACAGGGTCCTGCAACAGTGCGTCGGTCTTCCATATCTCATACACCGTAGCAGAAATAAAAATCTTTTCAGTACAGATTTATATTATGGGTAAATGCGCATTTCTATAAATTATTTGCAAATCTTCACTTCAAAAAAGTGTGGCACGCCGAAACTAATTTATTTTTAACGGAATGACCTGTATATTTCTGCATATTTAGAACTTTTCTAGGGAAATTTATTCACACCTAAAATATTAACGCTCTCCAATGTCCAGTTTAGAAGCTATAATTTTTTATATTGATTATTACATTACTCCCAACTTAAAAAATACTTATCTATAGAAGTGCAAGAATATAAAAGTGTAGGTATGTAAGCACTGTACTAATAAATAAAAAGCTAATAAATCCAAATTTCTTGACAAGAAATCAAGATTTCTTTACAAGAAATCAAGATTTCTTGACAAGAAACTTGTTTCTTGATAACATTGTCTTGTCTTGAAATCTGGTTGGACATTCTTGTCTTGATTTTTTCTTGAATCAAGACAAGATCAAGTCCTTTTTTAAGTGATACGAATTACACGATTTTTTGGTTTATTGTATTTGCATTAATACTGTAACTGGTTGCTGCTTGTGAACAACTCGTCCGTTTTAGCATATTTCAAACTACCTGGCTACCCTTTTAAAGGGATGTGACGTAAATGAGTAAGTAACTTAAAAATAACACAATGGTTTCTGGCTTTTCCAGGTACTAGCTACTTACTAATTAACAGCCGTAGTTAATGTAACGTAACTGCCGAAGAATGCGTTGTTGATAATAAAAAGTATCATTTTTTTTCTTAACTTCAAAAATAATTAAAAAGTCTTGCTGATCCTAATAACGTACTTCAAATAGTTTATCAAACTGGTATAAAGGTTTATAACAATCGGCGTTTGCGTTTATGAATAAATATGTAATCAATTTCAAATTTTTCAAAAGTTCCTGAAAGGCGTCAGAGTAAAATTTGGGAAATTAATAAAAAATAAATGTGTTGCTCCATGCAAGCTCTATCGCCTCAGAAAGTTCTGATTTTTTTTCAAGTTCACTAAAATTTAATCATTTTATTCAATATTTTCGACGTTTGAAGAAAAAATAGCGTATTTTATTTGGAGTGGAAGTTACCTTTTGGGGCTCATCAAGCCTACTGATTCGCCACAAAAAGTAGCACTTCTACTCCTTATAAAATAATGTACTATTTTTACTAATCTCCCAAATTTTACTCTGACGCCTCCCAGAAGTTTTTGACAAAACGTTTTTGCGCTGTCAACTTTACTTATAAAAATAAAAATACCGTTCAATACTACTGTAAGGAAATAGATTTAATCTTGTTCATCAAGTTAGTTTTAAGTTTTGACGTAAAAAAAATACATAATTTTATTTTTTTTTTGGATTTTCTTCGTGAATTTCTTTTACTTGGATTTTTTTGTGAATGTTTTTAGTTTGAATTTTTTGGCCGTTACCCAAATCAATTATTGGTGTAATGTTACCATGGCCTTCTAAATAATTTTTTTTTAATAATAAACTTAAAACTAAAACAAACTGCGAAGTGTGAAACATCATTGAAATCAGAATAAAAACACTCTGTTTAATTTAAATATGGAAAAAATGCTTGTCCACCCGTAAGAAAATAAAATTGACAGTCGAAAATTAACCGTAGAAGCTGTTACATGAAATGTGATAAAAGAAATATATTAAGGGTAAAAAGTGTCTGAATAATGCATTAGCGAGAAACATGTAAAATAAATAATAAAGCTGAAAATTGAAAATTTCGTTTATTTTTTATAAGGTTTGTCAAAACTATGATTAGCTAACTAATCATTCAAACTTATGATTTTTGTTACTCTTAAATATAGAAAGACACTTATAAAATCTAAACTCTATAGGTCAACCCGTTATGAAACTATTTAAAAGAAACAGGTCGGAGGTCTCCACTTTCGTGGTAATTCCCGGCCATTATGCTTTTTCTAGAAATACAATAAAGGCACCTAGACTGCGGGAACTAAGCCGTGGTCTAGGTAGATAAGCAGCTTCAAGTAAAATTTTTTTTATTACTTGCCCACTTTATTCGAATAATACCAGTACCTGAACAAGTGAACATGCAGTGATTTTTATAATTTGTTCCTTGCAGCTACCGAGTTTTAGAATTAGTAGCTATCAAATTAAAAGAAAGATATAAAGATTTGCAACGATTTTGGTATTTTATAAATATTTTAAATAAATTATCTGTGAAATTATATTTCTATGCCAACAGGTAGTGGGTACTTAAGCGACATTACATCACATGCAATCAGGTGCCGCCGCCGGTCTTTACTGCCTACTGTGTCTATTGTGTTTAAGCGTGAGAATCCCCAAACATCTGTTCTGCAAGTTATAAAACCAATAGTTTTGAAAATTCCCAGAAAGTACACAAAATTTATTTATGTTTATGAAACGTTGTACGAGAACTGTAGGTAAAAACATCAAACTGTGTTCAACAAAGAAAATATTGCCAAAAAACAGGTCACATGGTTTTACGAAAATTTTGCGGGTTAATTAATTTGCAAGATGGTACACTTACGTCCGGTTTTACTAAACTTTTTAGCCAGCAGTTAAATATTTGATTATTGATTAACATGAACCAATGATTAGTTAGTTAATCGTTAACGGGGTTGAAAAGAATCGTTTTATTTTATTTAAAACAAAAAAAAACATGTTTTTTATGTGGCTAATTAAACCCAAATACGAAAAAAGAACCGCCTAAACTTCCGGTGTATTCAACTGCACGCAAACAGATAATTCTAACTAATGGAATTCTTTAATTTCTTAAACAATATCAGTTTTATATCAGTACGTGTTAAAACCGTATATCAGAAATAGAAGACGTTCAACTAATGTTAAGCGAACCAGGAAATACTTTGTTGGTGATAAATAATTACCAATTTTATAAATCTCGTGAACTTACAGTCCATCAGAACTGTACTGGCGCTTCACAGTGCAGTGTGAAAGTGGTGGGCAGAAAAAGTGCCGGCATGAAGGACGCCGCGGAAAAAAGTGTTGGTTGATAAAATTTCTCTCGCAATTCTGCAAAAGTATATAATGCCGTTTAAATAAAGGTTATTTCAAGAAAATCAGAAGATCGTAATTACGAAATTTTTATATTATAGTTGACAATAAATTAAATGATTTAATTTATTACATATTCTTTCATGTATACGCAAGACAGGAAGGTGATTCGATCAATCTGCGGTCTTATGGTGAAGAGTAAGCAGTTCGGTGGTGTTATTAACAGAGATTAAAGTGACTCAGGATTATCGCCATTAATTGCCTGCCTCGAGTGCAGCCTAATACAGTTATTTCCAAATTTAAAATAAGACACGGAAACTAAATAACATGAATTCAGAAAATAGTATTATTTATAGAATATCATGTTTTGCAACTATAATTTAAAGTTTTTACATTTTAACAAAGCCCCTAAATTTTTGACCGACAACGTATGGATATAAACGGTTATTTTATTCTGCTATACACTCTTTTAAAAAAACAATTCCAGGAAGGACCCCAAGCAGCCGACAAGCTAAGACTATCAATGCTAAAACAAATAATTAAAATGCGTTGGTCGGCTTGTTTTACAGCATTTTATCTATTTTTTTATCAAAGGATTTTTTATGACATTTTCAGCAGGTTCGCTATCAAAACTTTTTTCTTAGATTCAAAATCTTCATTTACAGGAGACAAATTTAGCAGCTTTTAAAATACAACTTGCGAGCCCGCCACCGCACCGTGTGCTACGTCAAACCTCATTTTGTACGTTAACTGATATTACAATAATAAGAAATTTTTATAAATAAGAAGAGATTAGAACACATAATAAAATAACTTAAATAAAGTAATAAGTATCTCCGCTTGACGCAGGTAGCATTAGATTAAGTTAAAGTTAAGGTATCGATTACCTAAAAAGTAAATTCCCATATAATCATAGTTTCTTGGGGTTCGCTGGTATATTAAAAATGTAGGCAACCATTTATACATATAACACAACATTAGAATCTTCGAAAACATAATTTTATTACAAAGAAAGCAAGAAACTGGCGTTGTTACGACGCACTGTGGACTATTCGCCAAAGGCCTATTTTAACTAAAAGTTGCAAGTGGATACATCGACAGCAAGTACATTTAATAAATACAACAACGTTAGCAGTGGGCACAACGACAGTAGTTAAATAAAATTTTATTTTCTTATTTAACTGTCGTGGCTACCACGACCCGTGGATACATCGACAATTGTCATTTTATGCTAAATATTACAGTGGGCACATCGACAAAATTATTTTAAAAATTTTATTTCAGTATTTTACTGTCGTGGCTACCACGACTCGTGGATACAAAGCAGCGTCCCCTGAGCGTACTGGTTGCTTTATCAATAAATAAGTCGTCGTATGCAAAGCACCACCCTCCTGAAAATGACACGAATATAAAATCGGAGCTCCAGGTAATAATTAATTCTAACAAAGGTGACCAGTAATTATCCCTAGGTTAGACTAGCTTTGTACGTGTCACAATTGTCATAAACATACAAGCTAAATATTCATTTACGCACTTGATATTGCATTTCATCCATGCTACTCCTATTTTCATCATTACTATATTTATTAAGAAACTGCCCAGGAAAACTAAAATACCATGTTTAACAATATTTTTTATAAATTTTTGGAAAATTTTGACTGAAATTTCTTAAAATTTTGTACATTTTAGAAATACCTATAAAGTTTAAAAACTTTTAGAATTTATGATAACATTAGAAATTATTTTACGTTTAAATATATTTTGTGATTTTTTTAAAATATTTTAATTATTTTGCATATTTTGAAAAATTATAAAAAATTTTGATATTTTGGAACTTTTTGGAAATTGTAATAATTTTCTAAATTAAAAAAAATTAGAAAAATTATTATAAATTTCGACATTTAGATTAATTTAAGATTACCAAAAAATTCCAAAATTTCAAAAGTTTTCAAAATTTTGAAATTTTTTGTAAATTTTAATAATATTCTTAATTTTGAAAATATTTAAGAAATTGATTGGAAACTGAAAACATTTAATAATTTTCCAGTTTACAAAAATTACAACATACAAGCTTACATTTCTTCAAGCGAGGTGGCGCGATCGCTTTAACATTTTACGCTAGGTGAAATCTAAATGTTGGGTAATATTGAACTAAAACTTCCAAAATTTTGAAAATAATTTTCACTTGATAGCTTTTAGCTTTTCCAAAATTGTTGTCTCTATAGAGCTACTAAGATAAAAAATTTGAACCAATCTGGTAACTCGTTTTTGAGTAACAACGCTAAATAAAAGTTTAGTACGATGTTGAAATGTCCAACTCCAACTCAAACGTGGATTTAAATGTTTTGTGAATAGACTTTATAAATCAGCAAGAAAAATTTCTGTTTCACTGCCTTAGATGCGGTAGAGGGAGCGATTCATTCTATTCTAGAAAGTGCATTTTTATAAATTGAGCCGCCATTTTGTAACGGTGAGAGATATCGAAAAACTTTAAATATAAAAATTGTTTGGTTTATTGGGACCTTTAAAATGAGGTATCATTTGACCCCTCGTCCTATTTAAGATTTTTGAGATAATATCTTTTGAATGTTCCCGCTCTTTTGAGGAAGAGAGGGGGTACTAACATTTAGTTTTTGTCCTCATGTACGACACCGTTGGAAAGCTAATTTAATGGACTTTAAAAATCACAACTAATTTTCTTGGTACAATAGTTCATGTGCGGTTTGAAAAAGGTTTATGTAATGGCCGCTTTTTTGATATAATTGACCGCCATTTTGAAACGGTTTGAGCTAGCGATATTTTCTTTTTTTTTTTAAGTTGTTGGGTTTAAAAAGACCTTTTAAATGATCTATAAGTTGACCCACATTTGTATTTGAAAATCTCGAGAAACCTTCCTAGCCCCCCCTCCAAACTACGCTTTTCGGAGCCCCAAAAAGTTTATAAATATTTTTACTGAATACCTCGGGTACGATTTATATCACAAATTTTTTATCCCATCCGTGTAGGTTCAATAGTTTAGCCGTAAAAGATAGTGTTGGATTATTGTTAGACAATAAATTTCGCATTTCTACCTCAATTTAACAAACTGTGTAAAGATTGAGAAATATTCCTAGTGGGGTGCCAAAATGCCGCCCTCACATGCATCCACGTAAGAGTTCCACCTGAAACGCAAAAGTAATGAATATTTTATGCAAGTGGTGGTGGTGATATTTTTAATAGGTACGGTTAGTTTAGGATAGCGATATCCTCATAGCTCCTGCTGGAGCAGGAGCCTATATCTGCAAGCCGCAGCGCTATGCGGGATGAGTTAAGCCAGGCTAACCTGCCCCTGGGACGTGTCTTATCTGCGTCTGCCGACCACCGGACTGCCAGCTTCAGTACACAGTGGCGGATGCTCAGAGGGGTACATAAATAAATTAAATAGAATTTTTAAAATGTTTGCTGTGTACAAACAGCGTTTATTAATTTTACTATTTTTACTAATTACTAACAAATAGTAGAACTACGTTTACATTAATGATAAGTTAAATAAGTCTTAAAGCATGCAATTATGTAAACGTGAAAAAATTTCAAAACATTCAGCAAGTGTCCCAAAATATGTTAAAAACTAAAATAAGTAATAATTTTTGTTATGTATGCAGAACGTGATAATTTAAGCGTTACCTAACAGAACAACGGATAATTAACTAATACGATGCTAATTTTGCTTTACTATTATATCTTCAGTAGCGCAGTTAAATGGAAGATCAAAGGCAGTTAGTTCGCCGTTATATTTCTGATAATCTACTAAAACTTCAAGAGTAGTTTATGCCAAAAACCAGAACTTACGCAGTACCGTAGTGAATTTAGTGATGCATGCAATTATTTGTTAAGAACATTATTTCACTGTAAGCATGAAACAACAATACATAACGGTTGTCATAGAAATATTTAATTGTTATATAACAATTCAAATATAAATGTGAATTGTGACGTGAAACAGCTATAAAAATGCAATGTTTTATTCAAGTTTACGCAGACTCAGCTCACAGTTTCAGGAAAGTACACTCATGAAGTCGCAAGTATTTAAATGAGCTAACCGTTTTAAAACTTACCGACAGACTGTTTGTGGAGGTTTAATAGCTTCTTAGTAGCTTCTTAAGTTTTCCCCCTTCCCTGTGGTCGCCGCTATCCAGTCATCCAGGAAAGATACAATAAATTGAATTTTTGCTAGCACCTCATTTTGTCTACATCGTACGGCAAAAATAGTTATAATATATAAAATTAAAGCTGATAAATTTCTCTCCAAAAAAAGGTTCCATGCATCTTTTTGCTACAGAATACTTTTTGTAGAAAATTTTATATTTTAATTTTATATAAAACTAGTTTTGCCGTATAATAAAGCGAAAACTAGTTATTGGCAAAAAACGATTTATTGTACCTTTTCTACATCGTCGACCTCAGAAGAGCAGGAAAAATTAAGATTTTGCAAATGACGCTCAAGTGAAGCGTATTAAACCACAAAATCTTTCCCAGTATTTTATTACACTTTTAGCCGAATTTTTGGCTTTGCCGCCTGGCCTATTGAACACAGTTTAATGACAACAGCAATGACTACTTGCAGTTTAATCTTTTCTTTCTGGATCGTCACGAACAGTCTCGCGTCCACTATGAAAACTATTAGCTCATTCAAATATTTCTTCGGTGTTGAAACTGTGAGTTTGGTCTGCGCAAAGTTTCTCCGGTTTGACGCCTTCATTAACGAGAAATTGAAGAATTATAATACGCTGTTTTACGTACAATTTTGGAGAGCCGCCAATGGCCGTCTACTCCTTCATGTGAAATTGTAGTGTTATTGTGTTAATGCTCCCAGATTTGCTTATTGTTAAATTGTATATAACCGATTGCAAATATACTAACAATTTTTTAAAAAAATTGCCGTTTACATTTACATTCACCATTTTGAATAACATAAGTGAACGGTTTACATGACGTAAGTTATGTATTATTGTTTCCTGTTTAAAGCAGTGTACGTTGTGTAACGTGATTACCGCATTGGTGTGAACTGCCCTCGTACGTTAAAGAAATAAATGCAATTAAAACTTCTTCAGCTTTCAATAAGGCATTTGTTTTTCCCAACCATCAATTTAATATTTTATTACGGAATGCAAGGTTCTAAAATGTACAAGAGACGCCACTGCATAAAGTACCCCTCGTGTTAGTAATCACACATCCTCTACTCTGATATCAGCTCTTTGCAGTGTGGACCTTGTCGCTTTCAGCGTCAGTTTTTAGGTTATACCATTACATTTTGCAATCTCTGGCTCTGTGGCTTTAAGTGTTCGCATTATGATTAGGACAATTTTCAAAGTTTAATACGCCTAGATTAAAATTCGCGTGTTATGCTAGTAAAGTTTGTAACTACTGCAGTTTTAATTTAATGCCCGCAAAAAGGTTGTGTCCCATTTAACAATGTCTTTTTGAGGAAACGCCGAAGGATCGTGATCATCATCACTATCACCACCACCACCTTATGTTAATATTTCTTTCACCAATTAGCAGGATAGAAGAGGGGCTTTATCTAAACTACGCTCCCAGGTCTGCAATTGACACTTCCATAAGAAAGGGCGGTTCGTGCTATTGGCAGATCTAAAATGTGCTGTTATTTCCTCACATAGCACTTTCAGATAACGTTTTACAGTTTGTCTTTATAATTTATCATAAACAATAATTGTAAAAATACCTACATTCTTTTGGGATCATTTTTGTACCAACTTTAATTATAAAAATAGCAAAAATTGGCAACAAGATTTATATAAATAACCAACTAGTATTGTTAACATTTAATTTCCCCAGCTGTTGTAGTTGTCCCAACTGAACCCATTGAATAAAATCAGAGCACTCTATCATTTTCGGTTTTTAAATTTAAGGAATTTAAATATATTTTTGTCAGCAAGAAGTTTAGAACTCAGTTAAAGTATAGATTAATAATAACTAATGATTATCTGTATATAAAATACTTAATTACTTTAACAATATTTATTGATTTTAACCTTATACGTACTTCGGCATGTTTACATGCCATTGTCAAAGGTTATATGAAAATAGAGGAGAATTTAAGGCATTTACAAATTAAATTGTTCGCATTGTAATTCGGTTTGTATAGGCCAGACAATTAGAAATTTTGATATTAGGTATAAAGAACACGTACGTTGTTACAAATACAAACACCCACATAAATCCAATTACGCTAAACACTTACTAGAACAAAATCATTCAATGACATCTAACAACACCATAAAATGTTTACACTTTTGTGATGATAAACGTAAATTAGATATACTAGAAGCTTTTGAAATTCACAAACATTTAAAAACTGTACCGTTAATGAACGATCGAAATTGATCTCCTAAATTCTCCTCTATTGGACATTTTGGAATAAGAAATCAAGTCATCTGCAGACGAGTACCGAGATCAAGTCACCAAGTTCTATTGCTATAACAACACTAACTGTTTACTTTTTCATATAACCTTTATAATGGCATGTAAACATGCTGAAATACGTATAAGGTTAAAATAAATAAATATTGTTAAAGTAATTAAGTATTTTATATACAGATAATCATTAAATATGGATTTTAAATAAGTAAAGCTAGAATTTATAAATAAAATAATAATAACTAATTTTTCTATAAATTAAATGATGATATCAAGAAAGATTTTGCAATACCTAATTTTTCTAAAAATATCTAGTAAATCTACAGGGTGATAACGAGACCATGTACATTGTACAACCCGCTAATGTTCGCTACGATTGTCACACTAATTTAATTGTTGATTTAGCAAGAATATAAAATTATATTTTAATAACATTGAACATGATGAAACACAACAAATACAAAGAATTGTAACAATACAAAAACAAGAACGAGGAGCAAAGAATAATACAAGAACAAAGAATTTTAAATACCAACAAACGTTCCCTTATGAAATAATTACGGACTAGGTTAGATGCAGTAATAGCTCCGGGGTGCGCGTAGAAATCGGGCAGGGGGCTGGTCAGTCCTGCTGCTTCTATCAGGCTGCTGCAGGACTCTAGAAGGGCCGGTGTGCTGCAGTAATCTAAAAAGAACGGGCTGCTGCATTGCTCTGGGAGGAGCTTACGGGGCTGGTTTGTTTCGGACCAGAAGCGTGAGCTCAATTTTAAAGCAGATTCTCAAGCGCTGGTTTTTAAACGGTTAGTTAATGCTCGATCTGATAAACTGACATTTCTACCCAAATACGCTGCTTATATACCATTTTAAAGTTGCCGTTGCTTAGTAATACCTGCACCATTGTTTATTAAAGACCGGGCAAGTGTAATGCCTAACGAAACCAAATTGCGGTTGCATAGCAACGTCCAAGAATTGTAAACAAACATGCATAATTGTTTATTTATTAGATGAGGCGAAGCAACTATTTTTATATTATGAGAATGTGGATCAAAGTATGGTTAAGGGCATAAAATTAGTTTAGTAATTATTACCTTTTTAAAAATGTGTAATATTCCGCTGCCGGTGTGTATAATCGAAAGTTTCATCCATGTTGTTTTTAAATATATAAATAAATATATTATTTTTAATATATTCAATTCTCTATTCATTCATATATAGAAGTTATCCAAAAAAAATAAGAGGTTACTGCTATTTAGTAGTAAAAATTCAAGTTGGGGTTGGATGCATTTCGTATACAGGGTGTGTATAAATTGGGGACAAAGTGAACTGAAATTCGTGTATTACCAGATAATTCTACATCATTCGTCACACCTTGTATACGCCGCGTCACTATTAACTAGTTTCTTCGTCAAATTAAATTGGAATGTAACGAAAATAACGCAACTGATGATGATGTTAACAGTTACATAACAAAAACTGTCAATTTTTCGGTATAATTTTAAATGGTACCATACTCCTTTTGTGATTTATAATAAAAGTTTATTTCATTCGCTTTTACTTAAAACGAAAAAAAAAACTCTTTTTTTTGTTAATTTTGATAAGTAGATCTGAGCAGTGGTGGCTCGTAATCGTAAAGAAGACAACGTGGGCGACGACTTACTTAAGAAACACGCACAGCAAACAATAAATGTTACCTATAACATACCCCATTTTTTTAACGGATAGTACCATTTTTAATACGTGACAGCGATGTATTTATAGAAGATTGTGATGTAGCAGAGATATGCGCGAGTCAGATCTGCACCGATATAGCTATTTGACGTCGATTTATTTCACGTTGCAGTATTGATCTAGTCGTTTGTTATCGTATAAATAAACGTTCTCGCTGGAAAGTAAAGTGGCACACCAATCGGAACCAAACGTATACGGTAATATTGATCAGCTTTAATAAAGTAGTAGCATTAGTAGTGTTCGATTGTGACAATTGAAAAAAATAAAGAATATGTGCGAAAGTTCAAAACCAATTTGTATAAATTTGCGAATTGAATTTGCGGCTGCGAAGTGAAAAGTGCTTCATTTTGGTTTATTAATCGATTAATGAGTTGCGGTGTCTTTGTCTTATCCTGCATAACCAGATGTGTAAAAGATTTTAAAAAACTTGGAGACTGACCATTGCGTGT
Source organism: Ctenicera cuprea (assembly GCA_958336395.1). Classification (NCBI taxonomy): domain Eukaryota; kingdom Metazoa; phylum Arthropoda; class Insecta; order Coleoptera; family Elateridae; genus Ctenicera; species Ctenicera cuprea. The sequence continues at coordinate 80,880,470 of OY284486.1, read as the reverse complement.
ATCAGAAAAAAAAGCGTATTGATTTAAATTATAGAACTGTTAATGAAAAGGTAAGATTTTTTTGTTTAAAATTATGTCGTCCTGCCGTGATCAAAATAAATCACTTGGTTTACTGAATTTTTTTGACAAAAATGGCGACTTACTGTCCTGAAACGTTAAAATAAAGGCAAGTTTTCCTAAATTATTTAATTTTGTAATGACATTTACCGCTTTTAAAATTTTCTAGGGTATTAACATGAAATTCTGGGTCACTTCTAGCAACCAACCGCTTAACTTCTACAGGGTGTTCCAATTTTATTGTTAGTAACTTTAGGGGTACGTTCCGCACCGAAAATTAAGATACCCGTATTTTTTGCTTTCCTCAATTTCGATTTTTAATGTGCGTACTGGGCCCCTAAAAATAGTTTTTTTTGCAAATACTTAAGAGAAGACCATTGATTGATTTAGATGAAATTTAACATGCATACTAACCATGTGAATTTACATGTACGCGAAACCATAATTTTATAAAATCCGCTAGAGGGCACCAGTTATGGGCAGATGTCGTTAGTTTTTCTGCAGTAACTTTTTTTGTGTAAAAGTTTTAAAACATTTTATATTAGAATCACATGCATAATTTGATTCTGCCATAAAAAGTAATTCTTGTGTTTATTTCGTTTACGAGATATTTCCTTTTTTGTAAAAAAAAATGAGTGTACGATGATTTTTGGTCATTTGTCGATGTTTCGTCTTTTTCAAATTATTTTTTCCTAAATTGTGTTTAGTATAGCAGTTGCTGTTTAGTGTTTTAAGAATTTTGGATATGCCGTTGTGTTGATCCACAAGATGTTAACCCACAAAGTATGAAGTACCCATCGAAATTTTCATGGCAATTGGAGCAACCTTATAGACGAATTAATAGAGAATTTAAAACTAGATCAAACTCTATCAATGTGCTATTTAACAAAAAATATTTGATGTCATTTCCGGTTACATCGGAAGTGGGTAAATGGTAGCGATGGTTTATTTTGAATGAAAAAAATCAAAATATTGGATTATCGAAATATCTCGAGAGGTTATGGAAAATCATTCGAATGAATATACGATTTAAAAATTATGGGTTTTGTCTGCTTTGAAAGCGATAGTTATTACATTAGCAAGCTGCTAATCCCAATGCAAGCAGAATTCGCGGAATCTGAATGAATGACGATGGCGTTCTTTCCCGAGCAAACACAGGGGACAACAAAATTAGAATGATTTGCTTTGAACATTAGGATATTAGTAGGAATAGCTGTTAGCACCGCACTGTTTTAATTTCCCGGGCCATCGCGGTCATTTCAGTGCAGTATTGTATTTAAAAATTTTAGTATTGCTATAAAAGTCTGAATAATAAAAAACTTAAAAGTATTAGTATTAATAATGGTATTTATAAATGCCTCAGAAATAACAATAAACTCATCAAGACTTTAGAATAAAAACAACCAGCGGTGCCTCACCGAAGTATTGAAATTGCGAACCATTCGAAGCGGAACGTTTGCCCGATTTTTCCGAGTGGCCCCAGGAAAGACGATAAGAACGAGAATTCATTCATCACAGCATTCGAGAACCAAGCGAAGAGAGTTTGTTCAACTTTTTACCCGCGTATGTACATCCGAATGATTTCATTCGAATGAATCATTCGATTATTAAATTAATTAGGATGGCAATCATTGCGAATAATATGCGCATCTTTGATTAGGTAAACACCCCCGAATTATATTTCATAATCGTTAAAATTGTTGAAAAATTAGCGGTGGACACTGTATACGTCTCTCCATCACATAATTATTTTAAATTTACGGATTCAAAGCTGTAGCGGTAACATTTAGACTCCAGCATCAATACATAGTAAAATCAGAATCCAGTCTTACTGTAAAGAATCCGTCTATAATTATTTCTTCAGAAGGAATGTAATCCGGGAAAATTGGGTCGTCTGGCGACCCTAATAAATGATGCTAATTAAAATGTTGTGTTAAAATTAGAAATTATTCCCGTTTGTAGCCTCTAATGTACTTGTTAATAATTTAATGGGCAAAAATACGTATTAGAAAATTGCATATCTCCGAATTTTTCCGTAACAGCGATCAGATTTAAAAGTTACTGGAAAGGTTCACAAACTGAAAATACTTGCTGAATACTCATGCAGAATTCAGAAACAATTTTCAAAGCATCTTGTGGAATGTTACCGAAGGGTAGAGAAGAGCCATCAATAATGTAAAAATTAAAATCGCAGAGTTTGGACTTTAAATTCGGAATTTCGAGCTTTTAATTTTAGCATTATTGATGGCCCTACAACGGTTCCGTAGTATGTAAACTACAAAATGAATTTTAATTGCTGTCAAAAGATTAATAATTAATAACGAAATTTAAGAAGATTAAAATTGTTTGTTAATCATGTCGGTCGTCGTTTCTTAAAATGAAAATCCAAGTCACCTGTATTGCAATTTTCCAGTAATAGGAGACCTTGAATTCAATTCGGCTTTGTGCGAATCACATTGTGTGTTGTATATGGGTTTCTGACATGAACCTCGTGTGGAAGATGATGGGTGTAAGCGAGTGCACTTGACTCGTTAATTCGAAGCTCGCCAACACACAATGGGGGAGTGGCGGTCAAACAATCACCTCTAGTTCGATAGCCGATATGTCGGCTGCTATTGACACCTTTTACCACTAAATATTCGCGTATGCCGCCGCGCTGGTCACAGTCCATATTGTTTTTGTAAAATTATTAAAGCGAAATATAATGCGCGCCCTTAGTCCGCGAAACTAATTTAAAAATCCTATTTAAAATTCAACGGGAGAGAACATCCGATGACGGCACATCTCGAATGTCAAATATATGCAGAAAACTTGTTCAATCAAAGAAAAGATATATCTAGTGGTGGTGGTGGTGGTGCTGCTGCTGCTGTAACACACATACAGCACACACACACACACCCACACCAGTTCCTTCAAACTTTAGCATTCAGAATTCTCTATAAGGCCATCTGTCTTTTATATCAAGTCGGGCTGCATTTCTTAAGGTCTTTGTTTCCGTAATTAAAACAAAAGTTGACAACAGATGGTACGCCCGAGCACAATTGTTTTTTGTGATAGATTGCTTTGTCTGTATTGTGCATAGTTTTGATTGTTTTTCGCTGTTGGTGAAAGGTAAATTTATTAGCGTCACCCGGTCCTGATTTCTATGACAAGTAGAAGGGCTGCTGCTACTGGATTCGAATGCGGTTATTTAGGAGTTTCCTTTCCTAATTAACTTGATTTATTCTCTGATTCGTATTTTTGTGCACTCAAAATATTACAAGATTAATATCGCACTTGGACGAAAATTCCGAACATCTGCCGTGAAAAACTTAGAATTCGTTACATTTAAATCCGCTCCCTACCTTATATTCGATATGTTAATACAAAACACCGGTTGATACAAAGAAACACGTAAACTATGTTATTCTAGCACCAATCTCGCATATAACGAGTACGGATATAATAACATTTCGAAACCTAATCAAACTTAAGCTTTGTAACGGGTCAACTTTCCCTTCTACTAATGATCAATAATTATTTACAAAAGCAAAGAAAAATGGCATCCCACCGGAACGGTACACCACTGGAGTTCTCGCTTGCAGCCCGCACTTTACAGATCTCTGCAACGTCGGGCGAACCGCGGAAGTATAACGCTGACATTGGTTATCAGTTTTTGAGATCAGAAAGTAAAAAGTTTAGTAAATAATTTGGTTTGTCTAAGAAACTGGTAAAAAGTCTGTAAACAAAACCAAATTGCACAGCAATTAAATATGAATGGTGAAAAGTTTTGGGACTGCTGACAGGACCTGTTACTCGTTGGAATTTCCTTCGTTTATACAAGATAATGAATTAGTTTAATTATTAATCAATTTGATTGCGGTAGTTTATACGCAGATTTTTGCTTGTACCAACGTCTTTGCCTTTTCTATTAAGAGAATTGCGAAGCTCTAATTTTTAAACCAACTTTGAACGGCGTTTCTGGTATTTCGTCGTGCTTGACTGTATCGATGAGGTTTAACTGCTTCTAAGTTAAAATAAATATTTCTTTGCGGGTCAATTGTAAAAAAAAACATCCAAATATCTACGGAATAAGACTTTGTAATTATGAGATTTAATAAGCCCCAACTGGGAATTCCTGCCGTAGTTAGTCCAAAATACAGTAAAAGAAAATAATCGGTTTACGTACAACTGGGGATAGCTCCTGTTGTTAAACTAAAATTCAGTGAAATAATCAGTTTATGTACAACTTTGCTCCCGGCGTTCAACTGGGGATTGCTCCCGCTGTTGAACTGAAGAAAACTAAAGTTCAAGAAAATAATTGGTTTAAGTGCAGGTAAAGATTTCTTCCGTCGCCGTCGTTAAACTAAAATAAGCTAAGGGAAATGCTCGATCTTAATCAGAACCTCAAAAGTAATTCGGATTTCTAGTGAAAATCTCTCAAGAAAAATGATTTTAATTTTGATCATTTTTGGGTAAGGATTCAGGTTTAATGCAGAACTCTCTCTCCCAGAAAAATATAGTGAAGTGTAATTATTTAAAGAAGAAGGGCTTCGACGCGGACATCCAGCGAGCCGGTCTCACTTGTAACGCCACCTGTGCATCTTCGGGAAATTAACATAACATAATAGTGTTTGGCAAATTTTAAAATTCTTGTCACCATGGACTTGTTACAACTTGGCTTCCGGGCTGAAATCGAGTTATCTGGGTTGACAAAACGAAATACTGATAGCAATTGGCAAAAAAACACATCAATTATGTAATTCTGCAAATAATCTCGCTTATAACGAGTACGGATTTAATGACATTTAGAAAACCTACCCGAACTTAAGCTTAGCTTCAGGGTTGGAATTGCGTTATCAAAATGTGCTGAGAACGAAACGTCAACAAGTTAACTGTTTTGCCTTGATTGATTTGTGGAGAGGAGTTGCTCATGTCCAAAGCTAGTGCTCTATCTAGTAGTAGGAGCAAGAACTGTTTGCAAAAAAAATATCGATCGACAAAAAAGATCACCATGTGAATGTTGGTGTTACCCAATGTCATTGCTGGTGACCAGAAGCTAGAGCTAAATATGGAGTGACCGGAGGCTGGAGCTTGATCTGGGAATGGCCGGATATTAAAGCTCAATCTGAGGATCAGAAAATAAAGCTCGCTCGTTCTCGAGCGTTCGTCTTATAACCGCCGGTTTAATCGATCCTAATCTAACCGATTTTTCTACGTTCTTCAGTTTGCTTTCATACCCTTTTGTTTTCATGAGTGACGAGGTCCCTGTTAACATTTCCCCGCGCTTTTATAACCATTAGGGTGACTATTTTTTCCTTTTATGTAATTTTTTAGAATGTCGAGAGAGAGAAAAAAAAAGAGTAAGACAGACTGTGGGTATGGTGCAACGAGAGGGAGAGAAAGATAGGAAGCAATTTCCATTCCCTTTCCAAAATTTAATTCGTAGTTGTGTTAGGTGATTGTGTGAAAGTACAAAAAAGCTTATTACTAATTATAATGTTAAAGAGATGCACTATGTCTAGAGTGACTGTTGGCATAGATTTTGTCAATACAGTACAATTTTAATGTATTATCATGTCCTGATTGTTGTTTCTATTCTATTTTTAATGCTTTAAATTACGTTAATCATTTTGTGCTCATGCGGTTTGTATGTTACACAATTATAATATGTGCAGGTAGATGGTACCCTCGTAGGCAACTGTTAACCGAAAAGACATTAAAGCACTGCATTCATTCTACGATAAAATTGCGCAGTTACTTTGTTGTCTTCTAATTCGATTACATCTTTGTACTTTACTTCTCCTATTGCCTAGTTTCACTAAATAATTGCAATAAAAATTAGTACTCTATAGTATTTAAGGAAATATTTAAAGTAAGCAATAAAGTATGAATTCATATGGGCGAATTATTAATTTTTTTTTGTTTTTTTGTTAATTACAATGCCTTACAGTCATTCCATTCCATAACTACATAAACTGTAGCATTCCACCGTAACCCATTCACATAATAAACGTCAAATCGGGCGCATCAAATTGCTTTACAGAACCAATTTTGTGTTGTCCTTTTTTTTGTGTTTTTGCTTTGCAATAAGCCTTATCGAAGTCAAAACTGAGTGCATTGAAATCTGTTTTTTTTTTAGAATATCCCAAGAAAATCAAAACCAAGTTTTACCGCTTCCTCGCATTAACGATCGTTTTCCCGAAGTTGAATTCCATAACTACAGTGATAATCAGTGTGAAGATATAAATTTTCAGGCTGTTTTAAATATTAACCTTTTCAATATTGCAATAAATAATGAATTATAGGAAAATATGATCGAGAATAGTTGTCACTATAATGTTCTTATAATTCTTGAGTTATGACAGTATAATATCACAGTATAAACAAAGTAAGATTAGAATAGCATTGCATGCGGATTTCATATTTGACGCGCAAACGTCATTTTTTAGTAACTATGATCTGCTGCGCCATCTCACCGCCAAACATGTCGTGACGCCCATATCAACCTCGAGTGACATCACCATACCCTTCCAGTCATCTTGGTTTTTACCTTCCCCCAGGGGCGCGCCTTGCAGGACGTGCGATGTGTGCACTCGTGCAACTCCACAGGCAAAAATCAAAAAATGTTTAGTTCTAACACCGTTTACCGCGGGCGCTTCTTCGGTATCAATCGTATGTGTTCGGATTAAATCGCCGTTAAAAATTTGCAGAAAATTTGAATTCGCTTCCATCTGTCAAATTTACTTTTATGTGCGTCATATTTTTAGATTTTCCGACTACCTATATAATATGTATACTTGTTGTGTACCACAATGTTTAAATACAAACGCAATAAAACACAGATTTCCTATTTTAAATGCGCAGGTTAGTATTTTTTTACAATAGTTTGCTCGCAATCGCAACTGAGACTTACACCTACTTACGCCTTTACCAAATATTTTAGGTTATGAAATACTAATAGCAAAAAGTGCAACAAATTAATTAATTAATGTGTATTATTGCTTAGTGCCTTGGTGCACGACTTCGAAGCTGTGCAAACCTAAGGTGAAAAATCGATTTGAGATCAACGGATAAAGATTGGTATTTGGTTGCAACTAAAAAACACAAAATATCACAAAACCGAGAGACTGCTTCAAAAAATAGGGGGGAGGGGAAGGGTGTTCTTTCAATATAGACGCTCTTGCGCTCGTTTGAACTTTAACAAAAAACTGTCAAAAAATACATGAATATCTTGTAATAAGGTTTTGTTTAGTTCTTTATTTTTGTAGTATTTTCAAAGTAGCCAAAAAACGTAGAATAAAAGAAAGGCATTTTACATTTAAAATTTTATTTAAGGTTTTACAAGTTAGAAGCCAAAATACAGTGTAAAGACTTGCCAAAAAAGTTGATGGATTTTACAGAAAAACCATACTTTCGGAATGTTCCGGCAGAAGTACTTTGAAGATCATACAGAAGTAGTAGACTGGGTAGCAGACTGGGCCTCAAGCGCTTGTGAACTACAAGCTTCACTTTCGGCCGCCTGAGCTTTTCCACATGGGCGACGACGTTTACGACTACAAGACCTCTTCCTGCGCTTCTTTGGACAGCAAGACCTCTTCCTACGCTTCTTTGGACAACAGGACTTCTTCCTGCGTTTCTTTCCGCAGCTCCTTCTCCTGCGCTTTCTACCACAGCTACTTCTCCTCCTCTTCCGCGAACAACGGCTCTTACGTTTCCGTTTTGGTACGCTGCATGCCTGCTTCTCAAACTTTTTTCTCTGGCAAGCAGACATCTTGCACCAACAGCGAGCTCCTTCAACTGCTACCTTTTTAGCCGACCAGCCACAGTGTTGTTTTCGAAATTGTCGTAAGAAGTTCAAGAATGGATTTCGTGTCATCTTACCAGGACAGCACGTTGGTTTGCAAGATGAACGGCGCTTTTTCTTGCAGCTACGGCGCCTCTTTTTACAAGAACGTCTGCGTTTTGGCGTACAAGATCGAGCGCGTTTCTTGCATCGGCTGCGACTACGGCACATTTTAAATTGTTTGAAAATTTTTCACTCTTAAATTTAGAAGAAAACCCAAAAAGATTTCTCCGTCGCGAAATAATTTTACTGTAGTATTTGAAAAAACATTTTAAACTGTAAACAAATAATTTATCTATGACGACCTAGCAATTTTGTTTTAGATTCAACACCGATATCTTAAATGTAATATTATACGCAAATAAAAAATTATTTTTTCACGACCTTCTGGATTGGGCGCTAAATGTCTTTGATCGTTAAATGTCCACTACTAAAAGCAAATCAAGGTGGAAAATGAAAACAGTTTGGTGGTCACTAAGTATGTAACTAATATATTATCCTTCAAAACTACTACTAGTGGATTATACGTTTTAGAGCTTTACGAGTCCAAGACAGAAGATTTTGGTGCTATTTGTGTTGTTAGCTTGCATCCATCATCTAAGAAAAACATTTGCAAGAAGTAGACCAAAACAAGGGGCGAACAGCTAGTGCACATCTATTGGATACGAGCTCTGTCTGCTCAGCATACTTGGAAATGGGGATGATTGCTTACACTGATTATTACTCAATTTTAAAACGTTTCTTGTTTTATGGTTTGGTCTGTATATTAAACAGTTTCGGCCAGTGGCGTTAAAAACACCCCTACAAGCAAATTGAGTAAGGAAACGGACCAAAAACTTAAAAACTCCTAAAAGTTAACGAAATCTTAAATGAAATCGCCATCAAAAATACGCTAACGCAAGTCGTTTTCTACAAACTAAGGTTATCAATAGACAATATTGTGTTTTTACGGAACAAGATTATCACCAACGAAAATAAGGTATACAAGAGTTGTTATAACTGTAGTAATACTTAAAATTTAAATTGGTAATGGTATGTGACTGGTAAACGTAGATATGTCTTATTTTTAATGGGTATCGAACCATAATCGTATAACGTTGGACATGAAGGCAATTAATACACGCTTAGGGGAAAACAGAATTCCTCAGCTAGCAAATTGAGGTATCTATAAAAAACATATAAGAACAATAGCTGACAATGGAAGAGATTTAGTTGAGACCATTGAAGATCTAGAGATCTGCGCCACGCAGCTACAAACCCTCATAACTTTATCCTATGGGAAAGACTGTCTTGTAAAACAAAGAAGTACTGATAGAAATGTACCTTGTTGGAGCAAGGAGCTTGACCAGCTAAGGTCAAACGTAAGAACATTATGGAATAGTGCCAAAAGCACAAGAAATTGGGAGCTATCTGGATTTCTGGATTTGGAATTTGGGAGTGTGAGTTACCTCACGCGCACTTAGGCCACAATAGGTGGGCCCAGCAGCTCTCCACATTGGACGTCACCCAAGCCATCCAACCTTTTGGATGTACTTGAGGACATCCGCAATTGGAGTGTTGCTGATTTCGGCCATGTTAGGCCAGAAGTCCCCCAGCATGGATCCTCTGGTTGTTGCGAGAGCTGGGCAGTGACATAGGACATGTTCTGCCGACTCGTCGTCCTCGTTGCATGCACGACAGTTTGGGCTGTCCGCCAGTCCCATCCTGTGCATGTGTTGCTTTAGGGTGCAGTGTCCAGATAAGATACCCACAACTAGTCGTAAGTTCTTTCGGGACAGTTGCACACAGTATTTGGCTGTTTTTGGCGAGGGTGCCGCAATAGCAGCCCTTGCTTGACGACAGCTTTGAGTGTTAACCCATCTTCGTGTGAAGCTTTTTAAGGTTTCTTGGTATAGCATAAAGCTTAATGTCTTCAGGGATATGGGAATTACGGGGTCTGGCCCCCAGAGAGGTTGTCCGGAGGCCAGTCTCGCAATCTCATCAGCCTTTTCGTTGCCGTAGGTTCCGTCATGTCCTTTCACCCATACAAGGGAAACGGCATTATCTTTTGAGACATCGTCCAGAGCTTCACGACACCGCAGTACCACTCCTGAGGTGATTTTGCAACTGCCTAGGGCTAGTAAAGCGGCTCTGCTATCGCTGTAGATACCAATACGTTGGTTCTTGATTTGTCGTTCAAGAATTGCATTTGCACCATGCATTATTCCCACTACCTCCACTTGGAAGACAGTGGCAATTTTGCCTAGTGGTATACTCTGGCGCAGGTTTAGGTCATCGGAGAAAATTCCGGCACCCGTTCCATGCTTTGTTTTAGATCCATCGGTGAAGATGGATATGTCCATATGCTGGGTTGGTCCAGCATTCGCGTAGACACTAAAGTGTCTATTAAAGGCATATTGTAAAGGAAGGTAGTCCACCATAGCATCCAGAAGAGGAATCTTGACGATTGCCTCATGAAGGATGCGGGTGTGTCTGCCTCCCTTGCCTTTGGGGCTATATAAAAGGGGAGCTATATAAAAGGGCACTAACCGACTACAACAAAATAGTAAGAAAATCTAAACGACGAACATGGAGAATGTTCTACGAAGAGATAGACAAATTGTCTCCGGCAGTCCGACTCCTAAAAGTTCTGTCCACTCAAAGGTAATTAAATTGCTGAAAACACCTGATGGCAGTCACACTTAAAACGGAAAGGAGAGTTAAAAAATGCTCTTAGAAGCCCACTTCCCAGATTCTACCATGATCGAGTACACAGAGGCTTCACATGGTCTGGATGAAGATACTTACTGATATACCACGCGTTAGGTTCAACAATTGTTTGAAGTGGTCATTCAGGACCGCGAAAAAGAAATATATTTCACTCGCCAAACAGCGCATGAATTGCTTGACCTTCGCAAACAGGAGTTAAGGGATATAACAAACCTTCTAACCGAACACTGCTCTCTCAGATATCATCTCTATATAATGGCCAAAGCTGAGAACAACCTATGTTGATTGTGTAAATATTCAATGGAAACAGTCTGCAGCTGCAAAATTATAATCCGCCAAAAGTTCCAATACCTCGAAAAGGTGTATACAACACCTGAAGAAGTGAGAAAAACAGCTTCCAGGGAGGTTTTAAAGGTCGTGAGAAGCTTAGGACTTGAGGGGTAGAAGTAAACGATCTAAGTAAATCGGAGTGATGAGATATACATATGTATATGAGATATTTGTTGCCTCAACGACCCCATAAACGATCTACAATAGCAAACGCGGTGCTCAATACGAAGGGGACAAGAGCAGAGGCAGTACCAAAAAGTATTGAGCAAAAAATGTAAAGGAATTAATTAGCCTGAGACTGGAGAGAAACAAAGAGTTTAGCAAAACGTAAATCGTAAAACGTATAAAATAAAATTTAAGCATTAGCCGTTTCCAATCCATTATTGAAAAAAGGAGAACAGAATCTTAAAAGCGTCTACGACCTGACCATGCTGCAGGTTTCGCGCGGCTTCGTGCATGGTCGAACGTTTAGAAGTTTATATTACGTGTTTTAGGGAGTTCATATGGAAATACGGTTGAACAGCGTTTTGCTGCATAAACAGTTGAGGGGTCGAATCCCACTTTGGGCCAATTTCTTTTTTAATTTATATACTGCTTTTTTTAAGACTATGTTGTTGATCTTTGCTGTTGACGCGAGGTTATGGTTAAGAGCAGTTATTGCGTGAAAGTACGAAAAAGCTGGAGTCTTCATTACATTGAGAAATTCGTAGCGTGCCACTGTTGAAGTCTCACTAAACTTTACAATTTGTAGCGCGGACATCTAAAGCTGCATGCTGGTGGGGTTTTGAGGCGTCGGTCGGCGTCATTAACTTTTGAATCATGTCAAAGTCAGCAGATCGCAATGGCGCGCTTCACCCCAAAAGCTAAAGTTTCATTATCCACGACCGCGAAAGTCTTTAACAGAGATTCGTCTTTTACAATACTTGTGGTGTTAAGTATAATAATAACAAGACATTCTTTTTGTTTTCCAGGTTCCTCCAAAGAACGCTGTAAAACGCCAGATTCTCCAGAGGGTGCACGCCTACATCAACCTGTTTCTCCTAGTCAATCGTCTCCACCACGTCAACCAACAAACGGAAGCACATCTCCTGTAAACAACGGATCAACTGACAGCGTAACTCCTCCGCTTACAACATCGACAGCACTAACTGTCAGTTTGGACGCAAATCAATCTCAACAATACGGTCACGCTGGTATCGCTTCCTGCGTAACTCGACCGTTGATCAAAGTAAAAAGATTTTTAAGCACCTTGGTCCAATTTGGAAGCGACATAAGTTCGGATGTTGGAGAAAGGGTGCGAAGTCTGGTGTTAAATTTAGTAGTAAGTTTATGGAATATTTTTAATGTAATCGCGAATATTGCCTTACGAGATCAAATAAGAAAATAGCGTGCGGCTATTTACTTGGTTTCTATGAAAATAATAAAATTTTACAAGTAATGTTGCACAAAGCGATTTCGGCGACTACATTACACACATTATCTTATCCAACAAGCGGTGGTTAAGGCCGCTGGCTTTGGCACTGCTTTCTAATCGTGCTTTGGTTAGATTCCCAGCAGGGTGACTCTGGGTGTCTCTGGAAGTATGTTTGTACATGGGGGGGAGGGGGGGGGCTACATGACTTTGGCAGTTGATTCCCCCCGTAAATCTAGACAAAAACCACTGCTGACAAGAGCGACCAATTAATATCGTAGCTGCGCCACAACACGATTTGCTATAACATTGGCTGTAGTTGAAAATAATCCAAATTCGTCGTAATTGTTGTGTGAAATAGTCAATACAAATATAACACATGATCATTTGAGTCGATAGTTAACTCGTGCTAGTTAATTTAAGATAATTATCGTCTTAATTATCTCTTTAACAATAAGTTTGTCAACAAATCGCGATCACTAGTTATATTACTTGTGAAAAATTTGCAAAATGCATTATTTCAGTGGCAATTTTTCTCTGTAAGGCAATATTCTTACCGAATTGAATATTCCCAGATACATTGTTCTTCCATGCTTTTGTTGCTAATAAGAAGCCGGTAAAGTGAAAGAATAGTGTTTTCTTCTATGGCCACAAAAGCATTCGTGAGCTGGCGACAGTTTGTGTAATATTCAATGCATTTGGCATAGTGATAATAATGATTGACTTTTACAGAGTTCAAATTTAAGTGTAGAAGAGTTTCATCATTCCCTGCAAGAAGTAACAAATTTTCCTTTGCGACCGTTCGTCTTGCCGTTCTTGAGGGCGCATCTTCCTCTGCTGCAGCGCGAAATTCACACGTTGGCGAGAAGTAACAAACAGGTAACTTTCGCAGCATTAAAACTTTTAGAAGAGTTAAAAACTAACTGCACAGTTCGAGCAGCAGTTAATTGTAAAATACACATGTTACAGGAGGTCAAAGTGAAGCAATAATAAAAAAGTTAAGGGACCATAAAATCGTAGAAACGGGCAGAAAAACTTTTACAATTATTTTTTGATTTGTATTCCACTGCACTGATTTCATTATTGAGTTTTGTGATTTATTTGTTTTCTTTACCAATTTGCATAAATTAATTCCGCGCCCATTTTGAGTTGTTTTTACGATGATCGCGAATCATTCTCTCGGTTTTTCCCTTTTCAGTTTCTGTTTATCTAAGAACAGCATTCCCGAGTAATTTTTATTTCGAATAATCATATAGAATTTGCATTTGCGGGGCTTTCTCTTCGGTATTTGAATTTAAAACAATTCCGATGCAAATGTTGTGCTTTCAGTTCATCTACTCGATTTAAAATGCGAAGCCTTCAATTACTTATTTTTCTTTTTATCGGAGCATAAAAAGGGGAGCTCGGTTGAAATTTCTTAAACTTGCGTTTCCGAATCAAGAAGATGCTAATGTGTTTTCTTCTTTTTTTTTCATAGTCTTCACTTCAGTACGTACGAACGCACGAACACATGGTATTAGATTCGGCACATTCTCCTACAGAACCATCGGAAATATTCTTACCAAACGATACACAAATGGCCACTGGCATTAAAAGAAGAGCTTCAGATAGGTAAAAAAAAACTTTTAATATTAAATACGCACTTGAATTTATTGATCGCGGAAAGTGTATATCCAGATTTCCTTAATATTTTTTAAAGAAAAAGTTATTTTTGGCTAGGAATATCATATAATATTATCTGCAGGTGTCATAACTAATTAATAATTCGTTGTAAGAAACGAGGGTTTGTAAATATCCAAACACATTTTAATAGACTTTTGGTTTAAAACACAGTTTTTTGGTATACGGGATCTTAATCGCTGCGTTTTCTCCTCGATTGCACGAGACCCCATCAGGGCTGCAAGGTTACCAAAGGTTTCGGAGCTGAGCTGATACTCGCTCTGGAGAGGTTACTAAGTACGACTTTAGGAGTAATCTACGAGGATGAATGCCACGACCGGAAGCTAGAGCTCGATCTGGTAACCGCAAGCTGGAGCTCGATCTAGGAGTAGTGCTGATGACGGGAAGCTAGAGCTCGATCGTCCTTAAACGTTTATCTTACTGCCGATCTATTCTAAAGATAAACTAATTTTTCTGAGTTTTAGCGTTTGATTTTGTACTTTTTTGTTGTCAGGAGTGACGAGTCATCTACCAACATTATTTCGGCGGTTTTGTAACCCTCAGGGTGAATTTATTAGAATGTCGTAAGAGACTCAGCCAGACCGGGCGTGTGAAGCAGAGCTATGAAAGGAAGCAGGGAAAGGAGAAAGATATAAAAAGTGGTTTTCATTCTCTTCGCGAAGTTTATCTCATATTGGTGTCGGACCACGCCCTCCGGGGCGCTGATTGGCTGAGAGTGCGCACCAAAAGTTGGCCGCTTTCATTTCTTTGCCGAAATACGTAAGGTGCACTTTGAGCGTCTGCGATGTTGACGTTCTCAACAAACTTTTCACTTCGTAGCAGAAACATTCAAAGCTGCAGGTCGGTGGGGTTTTGACCGCGTTATCCGAATTTCATAAAAATTGATATTTGTGGGATTTTGGGGTTGCTAATTACAAATTCAAAATCTAAATTATAAAATTCAAGGTGGCGGATACAATATGGCGGAATTATTTTATAAAGTTATCTGACTTTTATAAAAAATGGTATTCAAAGGAATTTTTGGGGCTGCTTATTACGAATTCAAAATCTAAATTATAAATTTCAAGATAGCGAATTCAATATGGCAGAATTATTTCATAAAGTTATCCATATTTCATCAAAATTGCTAATAGACAGATTTTAGGGCTGCTAATTAATATGGCGGAATTCAATATGGAGTACTCAATGTATCTAAAGTATTTCATAAGTTTTTATAGCAATTTCTACAGCTAACTAACGGGTGTCCAGAAAGTTTTTCAGTCAAGGCGGCTATGGATTGTGTGTATGTCTTTTATTCAGTCATATCTAAGTAATTTATTTGACATAAATCAAAGTCAATTTAAATTAAAAGGTTTTTATTTTGAATTATTTACTTTCTGCATATTTCTAGTTATAAAATGTTTACGCAAGAACAAAAAGAACAAAAAACCTTTATTGTGAAATCTTGTTTTTGCAACGGTCAACAATTAGAAAACGGAAATTGGAATTATTCCATCAATGCGTGTAAACAAGAATTTCACCAAGATATTCAAAGACATACGTTATACAATCCATAGCCGCCCAGGACTGAAAGACTTTCTGGACATGGACGCCCGTTAGAACATGATATAACAGTTTTCGGTTTCTGTTAAATCATATCATCATTAATTGTTTAAAAATGTAAAATATGAGCAATTACGGTAAAATAATAAGCCGCGCAACTATGATAATAGCACCACTATTTGTATGTTAATCATCGGCATGCCGTTCTTGTTTCATAGCCAACTGCTATTAAGTTTTTTTTCATCGCTCTGTACAATACAATTATTTTCGATGTACAAGAGGAATCCACCTAGGGACCTATTCTCGACTCGTGCGTCAAATTTTTCGCATACGTGTATGACGTCATTCCATATAAAATTACATGCAATGACGTCATATACGTATACGAAACATTTGACACACGAGACGAGAATAGGGGCCCTGTACTGTGTCCGGTTTTTTAAACAAAATTATTTGGCAACTCTTTCCTCGGCTGCTGCGGCAGTTCTGTTCCGATAACACCCGAACGAAAGTGACGTTTATGACGTCGTTGACAGTTACCCTATTGTTACATATGAAGAATACGTCATTTGAAAATTATTGTTACAATTTCGGTTTATGTGATTGAAAACTTAGAAGTAGAGCACAGTGATTGGCATTGGCCTGATTCCATGTGAATATTTTAATCCAATTAATTTGACATTTGTTATATTGCTTTGCACTACTTTTTTCAAAACAGTCATTAAAATGTTTTCGATTTAATTTAAATTTACAAATTAAATTTATTATTGAATTTGTAAAGATTGACAGAATCGTTATATTATTTTTCGAACTTTATTCAACATTACACTCGGCAATTTTATTATTAAGGGCATTTCAAGGCAACCAATTACTATAACAATTAAAATTAATGAAGTAATATAATAACTGAAGTAAATCGTGGAAGCAGTCGTTAAAGGATTTGCATTTTATACTTTATTGTCATTTTCCAATATTAATCTTTTGGCTAATAACGACGTTTCGATCAACGAACGACATTGTGGTGGTTGTTTTCCGGTGGTGTCAAAGCAAAATTACAAAATAATTACCTCATTTTCATGCATTAAATATATTACATGGTACCTTCCCTTGCCGTTATATATTCGAGTATATTAAGAAACGTTTTGGAACTGTTAATTATTACATTACATTATATTTTGTATGAAACATCCTGTACATGAAAGGCGTCAGAAGCTCTTTATGAAATCCTCTTTTTTTCGAGGTCGATTTTTGTAAGAATTTTTTAGCATGCCAGAATCAGGAAATGTCTAACGCAGTAGCAGTAACCTATTTTAATAAGGAAATATGGAACAGCCTGATTTGGACATCAGGATTGATTTTCCCACTCTAGTTTCGAGTCATTTTTATATTGAGTTTATTTTGACATTCATTCTTTTATTAACTTTCGAGATTTATTTTATGGCCCCAGTCGGGAGTTTGAGAGCGAGAAAACCTACATTCTAAGTAGAGAGGCATCGATTTGTTGTTTAGCATTTATTAGAAATAGTGATAGGACGGTGAGAAAATAGCAAGCGAAAAAAAAGCGTTAGCGAAATTAGAGATTAATATTTCCCGGTTTCTGGAATCTGGGGTCGATCTACTATATTCAATAGTCTGCTTGCGACCGTTTTATTAAAATGAATAATGGTTTCTTTCTGGTCGCCGGGTGCACGCGGCGCCTCTGGTGCCATCTGGTCGGAACAGCGTGCTTTTTACTTACCCCACCCCCTGCACGTCACTTACACGGCATTCCTTGCCTTTTAATTACAACACTGACGTGAACTTTTGAAATTTTAGGACGAAAATGTTAATTTATGCTTGTTTATGTCATGTTAATCAATTTCTGTATGACGTACTGTTCCGAGTCTTATTTTTCGTTAACTTAGAAATTAGTTTGTGCGCTCTCAATATGCAATTTACGATCCTACGTTCCTGGAATTAGACCGTTAATGGTATTTTCCTATTTGCTTCCTTTTTTGCTACCTTATTAAAGATCAAAGCGCAAACTAAATCGAAATTATTAATTCTCCGCAGTATATACGAAAACGGCGTAAACGGCCAATCTCATCAGGACTCTCAGGATTTTTTGCCGGCGAAACGGCCCTTCGCTTCCCAAAATGCGTTCATGTTTGCACACCAAAGTCTGCTGCTTCCTACCGTGAACACCTCCGTTCCGAATTCCCACGTTTTCGACTATACCCAACATGGACACATATATCCAAATCAGCACAGGACCGACGACGTTCTCGGTTCTGAAAACAACCGCACATCCAACAGAGGCGACGAGGAATGGAGGAACATTCATGTAATGCTCAACTGCATTCTATCCATGGTCGAAAAGACGAAACGAGCCCTTTCGATACTTCAGCAAAGGAACAGCCAAGACGTCACCAACGACTGGTTACGGAAACAAGACGTCAGCGTGGATTTGAAAAAAGCTGCGAACGAAATAATGATGCAGGCCGTCAGACAGACAGAAGACAGAGTCGCGGAGGTACGACGAAGGGCCGAGGAAGCCGTTAACGACGTCAAGAGACAGGCCGTTATAGAGTTACAAAAGGCAGTTGCCGCGGCAGAGAGCAAAGCGAACGAATTGGTTGCTGCAGAAAGAGCCAAAATGGAAAAGCTACTATTGGGTAAGATAAATCCCTTAAATAATTTACGATAGCAATTAACTGTTGTACCTTTTAGAAACTAGAAAACACACGGAAGAAAATAACCCCAGCCATACTGCTGAGGCACGCGAAAACAGTTTGTCACCACCACAAACCGTTCAATCTGCTTCCTCCCAACAAAGTGTAAGTTAATGGAGGATTGCGCTGCAACCGATGTTGGGTATTTTATGTTGTTACCTAGGTTCGGCAACAGATGGCTCTGCTATCGACGTTAACAAGAACTGCTTTGCTTCCTATCGTTTTAGTCCGCACATCTTTTAATTTCAGCTTTAAAACTATTTTATCATGCGTTCAAAATCAAATAAAATTGAAATGTCAACAAATATATTACGTAAACTCGATTGCAGAGCCATCTGCTGCCGAACCTAGTTAATAACAATTTACTCAACATCGATAGCAGCGCCTCCAACGCATACGTACCACTTCAAACGGCTAATCTTTTTCTGTGTTCTAGTCTTGTTGGAACTGCGGAAGAAAAGCGCACGAAACATGTTCGGGCTGTAACCTGGCTCGTTACTGCGGCCCGTTTTGTCAACACAAAGACTGGGAGAACCATCATCAGGTCTGTTCCAAAGACAAAACTAGACCGATGCGATCCGCCACTCCTAGTACCACAGGATCAGCGATACCGGCGCACGTTAATCCGGTCGAACAGGTCAAATTTAAAAAGTGACACCCGAAGAAAATTCGCAGAAATAGAAAATAAGCCATTACTAACGTCAAAACTGTTTCTCCCCCTTACTTTGTTCTTCGCATGTCAACTCTTTAATACAATGTCGTTTAATTAATTGTTCCTGTAAACCAAAGACTATCATTAAATGTACCTATTACATACACTCGTAGACGTTGATGTATATTAGTTATATCGGCTGTTTATTCTGTTCTAGTCTGATTTTTACAAATTAATTCGCGTTTCGCATAACTACTATAAACGGTTTATTATGTGGTAGTTATTAGCTATTAATATACGTGAGCATTGTTATTATTCATGTTTTTGATTGCATAATTAATTTACTTGTAGGGCAATGTGCTGTATTATTTGTTAATAAACACAGTTTGATCGTAAATTGATTTAATTTCAACCAACAACCGTTGCAGTATTACAAAAAAAAGTTTTACTACTGCAGGAGAGCGATATTTTTATAAAATATTGTACTTTGACAAAAGTTTACATATGCACACCTCAGCATGGCGCCGTTGTTTTTAGAACGGAACAGCCGCTATATACAGGGTGAGTCAACAACGCCGCGCGGTCGATATCTGCCTTACTATTTAAAATACAGAACATTTTTTACCAATATACTAAACTTAAGTTTGTTTTAATAGAACAGCTTGTATATTTTTTAATATTCTTATTCACCTTTTAGTTGAGTTTCTGAAAATGTTTTGTAATTTGACATTCTGTTGCGGCGTTGTCATGTTACCTAAAGAGTTGCCCTCCGGCCGAGTCTGGTTTTATTATTATTTTTTTTAATTTATATTTAGAGAATAAATTTTCAAATATAAAAGTTTATATGCATTTTTACCGTAAAAGCTCTAGTTCGCGCTCAATCGAGGCAAGAAGACGAGGGTGGACGCTAGCGCGCTGCGAGAAATTTATAGTTGGGAGTTGTACAACTCAACATCGCATTAAACCTCTGTTATACCAGGTGGTGAAGCATAGATTTCGTATGCGTGTTTATTTGGCGAATGGGAACCAATTAACTTACATTTAAGGTTTTGAAAATTGTTTTTCCAAAAAGAAATGTTGGTTTATGTTCAACTTAAAAACTTCCCGACAAGCCTCCGCATTAAGATATCGAATTCGCTTGTTTTTATTTAAAAAAGCATGGATGGAACTTTCCAAACAGTTCAAGAAACTGAATAAATACTCTTTAGCGCCGCCTGGAAGTTAATTCAAAGTTTATAGTAATGTTTTGCATCTTAATTTTCGAAATTTAAGTTCGCACCAGTGGCGTTCGTCGTCTAGTGCCAGGATCCAATCTAGTTCCCAGTATGTTATACCCTGACGTATCCCTCAGACGTTGGCAAAAGCGGAACGACAACATTTCCAAAGAGCCAAGTCCAACTTAAAAATCGAAATATTATATTAGGGATTTTTATACTGAAGAAGTGATTGCTTGATATTATTTAGGATCCTTTGAAATGGAATTACACAAAATTTCAGAAGATCCTAAACAACATTATGCAATCAATTTTTCAATATAAAAATCCATTATATAATTTAATCTTATAACATTTAAAACTCTCCTAAGATACAACTTTTTATCCACCATACTATGAAAAAAAACTGTTTCAATTGGGTTACAAGTAATTTTTTTATACTAGTGTTTGCAGACAAAGCGGGACACACTGTATTAAAACGATAACGATTTTTATTTTTGTTAACTCAATTCTGGCTACTGTCCCTGTGAATAGTTGTATAAAGCTCAGAAAGATTTTAAAGTAAACCTATAATGCATAATTGTGTAGATCTGTCCATTATTAATCAAATTGATATCGATAGAAATAGTTCAACTAATGGTTTTACAGGAGTTGCATTCGCGACATCTACCGACAGAACGCCGTACTTGTTAGATCGTTATCTTCACAGTAGCGGCACTGGAAAAATTTATTTGCGGAAGCAAACGAAGCCACGTTAAAGTTAGAGGGAGCACTTCCAAAGCAGATGTACTATTATCAATTTTATAAATAATTTTTTCAAAAATACAACTTTTATTAAATTTTGGACAATTTAAAACACAAAATGTTTTTTATTGGACAATTTAAGATACTTTATTTAATCAATAAATTTAAAATACCCTCTCGTTTCTGTAAAGTTTTATCAACTCCGCATCGCCAATATTTCACTTTGAACTTTAACAATTTCGTCAGAGCTTGCTGGAAGTGTCTCTTTCATTAGCTTTGTTGCAGTTGGAGCACCAAAAAAATCCTTTATTGTCTTAGCATTTTCTATTTTTCACAATTACAAATACAATACTTTTAACCCAATAACACGAATGCCAAATCTTTACATAGGCAGTCCCAAGAAAACAGATATATAATATTTGTTAATATTTCCCTAAAATTGTAAATGTGCCCTATTTTATTTGATATTGATTGCGCTGGTATAATCATAACGGGGAAAACTATTTTATCATATTTCTGCAAATGTTTGTTAATCTAAACAAAAGTGTAATTTGATATTCTACATTTCAAGGTGTTCTAGCTTATCAAAGTTCGTAAAATCAGTTTACTAACAATAATGCAAATATACAGGGTGTTAATGAATTGTAAGGACAAATTTCTAGGGCTTGCAAAACACAACAAAGCAAACAACTTTTGTTAATAAATGTGTGGTCAAAAGTGTTTCCTTTGAGGGATAGAGCTTCTCAAAGATTCTTTAAGAAGCGCCTAAATGTAGGCAACTCAATTTACTACCTACTATTTGTTTCCATAACGACGGAAATTAATATAGAATAAATAAAGCCCCCTTTCCCACTTTCCACATTCAAATTAAATTTATAATAAATTAATTAACAAAATGTTTTAAAACTAAGCAATAGAAAAAACCAAAACTACAAAGCAAAAAAATTTACAATAACTAATTCAAAAATTAACAAAATTATAGTAAATGTTCAAAATGTCGAATTGTGTCAAAATTGACGTTATTTGAATGCATGTATGTCTAGATCGT
Source organism: Ctenicera cuprea (assembly GCA_958336395.1). Taxonomy (NCBI): domain Eukaryota; kingdom Metazoa; phylum Arthropoda; class Insecta; order Coleoptera; family Elateridae; genus Ctenicera; species Ctenicera cuprea. The sequence continues at coordinate 80,858,547 of OY284486.1, read as the reverse complement.
TCTTTTTTCACAATTCCGTGTGACCTGTGCAAAACAATTGAAAATGCAATTTGGGTTGCCTATTTTCAGGTACTTCTTAAAGAATTTTTAAGAGGCTCTATTTTCGAAAGGAAACAGTTTTGACCACACATTTATTAACAAAAGTTGTTTGCTTTGTTGTGTTTTGCAAGCCCTAGAAGTTTGTTCCTACAATTCATTAACACCCTGTATTTATGCCCTATCAGCAACCAAACCAAAACAAAGTTGGTTTTTAATTTCGCATTTTACTATATTAAACAAACATTCCTTATTAATGGTCTTAGAAATAATTATCTGGTGTAGACTGTAGTTTATCAACTCCGCAAAAATTTAAAATGTTTTTGTAAACTGAAATTATTATATTTTTCTTAAACATGTGAATGATTTGACGGCGCCATCAAACTTAAAAGGTGTCATTGCAGTGGGGGAGGGCACGCAGAGGCACAGTAAAATTCTGGGTGGCCGGTCCCCTGTCGTGCCGCCACTGGATATTCCTACTCAACACGCCTCTTAACCCTGCCAAAAATGTCTAGGTATGATTTTATTATTCAATACACTTAACACTGTTATATTTTATATATTTATTATAGTCATTAAATTATGTCTAGTTTAGAGTTTCATACTTGCTCATTCTAATAATTAAAATTTAAAAACCATTAAAAGGATTATTCTATTTTCCTTCTTATGTCTATAACTAATCATCGTAGCGCCCATTCAGGATTTTAATTTGGAGTTGAACTCTGATTTTAAAAGTTCAAATTAAGTCTGCATTTTTTAATATTTTTTTTAACAAAAATCAGTAGAAAAAGCATATTCAGCTCTTACAAAACAAAATTGATAACTAGAAAAAGCTGGCGGTGAGCGAGATTTGAACCGCTACACTATTGGTACCGTTAAGCCAAACTTGTTTATAGTAATCGTAACTTAATTAATTTAAGCCGTAATTAAACCAGAAGCTTACCCAAATGTCTACCATAGTAATACAAAAATACGCATCCTTCAACGTTATAGCATCTAAAATTGATGAGAGCATTTCAGGGAGATATTATATGAGCAGCTTCCCCATGTTATCTGCCTATGTTTGGCTAGTCTTTGGACATACTGAATAGGCCTTTGTGGCAGGTAAGCAGGCCAGTTTAAGCTGGTTTATATTGTGTGCATGCAAAATCGTATTCTGCATATCAAAATACTCAAAACAACAACAAACTTTGGACTGTAGACATAATGATTAAAGTTGTTTGAATTTTTAAAAACGCCCTGTATGTTCTGTAACCTAATAACTAAAAATTACAACTAGCCGTCATATTTTATTTCTACCAAAAATGCATAACTTCTTTTTTCCAATTCAGTTTTCAGTTTTGTTTTTGTGGTTCCCTACAATTATTTTTAAGAGCCATGAATATTATAAATATGGAAGCGTAACCCACGACTGTGTATGTTTGCTCAGGCGGTAAGACGCGCTTGCCAGGCACGCGAAGGCGGGACAGCGCTCGAGCCGAGCTGCGTGCAACCAGTATGTTCCTGCTTCGACCACACTCTTTATTTTTTCCTTTAAACTAAAAAGTTGTGACACCTCCATCACCCCTCTTTCCATACTACATTTAAAGCAATCACGACACAGTGCACATCCTATTCGCCAAAAACACCAACACACGCATTAATAATTTCTCAGTGGGTATAATAAAAGTTTAGAGTGCAAAATTGAGTTATCTCATAATAGAAAGTAAATTATTATAAATTGGGCTGCCATTTGGAACGGTAAGCAATATCGAACAACTTTAAATACAAAAGTTGTTCAGTTTAATGGTATCTTCGTGTGGTACATCGTTAGAAAATTTAATGGAATTTAAGTTCGTGTGATTGAAAAAAGCGTTATGTAACGGTTTGAGCTATCAATATTTGTTTTTTTATTAAGTTGTTGGGTTTAAAAAGACCTAAATGAGGTACGAGTTGACCCACCTTCGTATTTTAAAATCTCGAGACCCACCCCCCTAAACTACCCTTTCCGGAGCCCCAGTAAATTTATAATTTTTTACCGAATACCATGTGTATAATTTATATAACGAATTTTTTATACCATCCATGTAGGTTCAATAGTTTAGCTGTAAAAGATAGTGCATGGCGCATGGGTGATCTGTTACACCCTGTGTATTAGGGTGGAGCAAAATAACGTTTTTTTCCATTTTGCTAATGGCAAGTATGCCAAAAGTTGTAAACCATAAATGTGAGACTGCATGCATGGCTTCTTTTTATTACAAGAAAGGCGTGTTCCAAAATTCAGCTCCATAGCATTAGGTTTCGAGGTGTGTTTTGTGCAGAAAAAAATACAAATGTTTTTTATCAAAAACCTTTAGTATTCAAGTTAAACAGAAACAAATCAAATACTATTTGTAAACTTTATTGGTTGTTATAACATGAAAATTTTTATGTTGTCTTATATTCTGATTTTGTATTAAAAGCAGGCATGATGGCTCTGGAGTGAATTCGAGCTTTGATAAACCCATCTCTGTTTTTTTCTTTTCTTTCTGTTCCATGGGTATGACAAGGATACTTGGGTAGTTCAAGAAAGTACAAACTTTTCTGAAAACTGGTAGATCATATCTTTTCGAGTTTTGCCAAAATACAATTTCGGTGTAGTCCTTCGCATCAGAATTTATAGTAGGAACTCGAAACTTTCGCATCTTTGTACAAAGGTTTTGCTCTTGCTGCTAAAATTCTTCGGCAGGCTAATTTGCGAATTTGAATTCTCTCGTCAGCTAACATGCAAAGTATTAGGTTTTCATAATGCCCAAAAAAAGCATTTCTCTGAATCACAGCATCTACCATTGTTCTTAGCCTAGGGGGTAGATATCGTGAGAAACTGATTAATCTGTACACATAACGAGAACCTTCAGTGCACAAGGATTTCGATTTAATATGAAACCAAAGAGGCGTGTAGACTTTCATAACGTAGGTAGTTAATTGTACCAAGTTATCAGTGGGACTTTCACTTGTAATATAAAGTCAAAGTATTCTGCTTGCCGTTGTCAGCCATCGTGAATGCACAACAGGTCCAGCTTTAAGATTTGCCTGATCTTGTGAGCATTCTCCAGAAGATGCAGCTAAAAACATGTCCAGGAGATATTTCTGGTCGGTGCTGAGTACATTTCTATCTAAATCAGGGATAGCATTGCCTTCAATTTTAGAAAACTTGATCACAAGTAATACTTTGCAACTTGGAATCGACTTGCCAATATTTCCTGAAAAAGCATTAGGCACATGCGTACTACCGTCCAATTTATGCAAAAGATGCCTCAAAGGAAGCTCATTAAAATGTAGTAAGCACACAATCCATTGTAATAGTTGATTTAGTTCAACTTCTAATAATCAGATGACTCCACCATTTGCACCGGTATTTACATTTGTACCATCAGATCCAATGGCAGTCGGGCATCAGTCAAAATCGTTTCGGTTCTAAAACAGGTAAGCATGTACATAACACATGATCATTTTCTCAAGTACAAACCAAATTGGAGTGATTTTTGGTGTTAATACAACACCAAATTGTGCTAATAAACAATAAAAATACATCAAGTTTACACAAACTTTAGAAAGAAATGGGATTAAAAAACCAACACATCTTACTGATGAAAATTCTTTATTTAAATATGTTATTATAAAATTCAAGAGCCTTGGGGCACCTCAAAACCTAATACTATGGAGCTGAATTTTGGAACACGCCTTTCTTGTAATAAAAAGCAGCCATTGAACACACTGCTGAAAAAAAATAATTTAAAAATTTGTTTAGTGGTGTGTGGGGCACCTCAAGGGGTAGTTAAAAAATTCACCTTTTGCATGCAGTCTTATATTTATGGTTTACAACTTTCAGCATACCTGCTGTTAGCAAAATCGAAAAAAACGTTTTTTCGCTCCGCCGTACTGTGTATTCACTTAAATTGTAAAGATCTTAAAAATTACACGATGTACTATAAACGCATTATAGGTAAGATACCCTTTATTAGTTTCCGCATAGTAAGCTAACGTGTTACAAGATCATAATGACCTGTAACGCAGCAAATGTGCCAACCTCAAATATAGCATTTTGATTTTTGATGCACCGATTAGTAGCGCATCTGTAAGCTGCACGATGAGGTCGTCCACAGCATGCGGAATTTGTTGGAAATGGTCTGATGTGGCAGACCGTATAGAAACTTTAGTTTATATTAATCTCGGAGGCAGCGATTTAAATGATCAAAGCTCCCTCCAACAACTGACAGGTGTGCTTGACACACCTTTGATAGAATCTGTCAAAATGGGTTAGTATTGATTTTTTTGCAGTGTTTAAACAAAATAGGCTGTTACTGCTGAATTTATAAATACAAAATAATAGTTTATGCATTTTCAAGTGCAGTTTACAAGTTAAGTATGTACATTATCGTAATATGAACTGTTAAAAAAACAAAGGTAAGTAATTAGTTCCAAAATAAAAAATTTTAAAATTCTTCGCTAAATTTCTGTGATAATTACGTGGAAGAATGTATGGAATGAAACCAAGAAATATTAAGATATAATAATATACAGTTACAAAAACTCTCATTGCATTGGAAAGTTTCAATATTTTTAGGCTGTGGGGCAAAGTAAAATTCACATAACCTTTATTTTTTTATTCCCCTATAATATCAGCAAACAAAGCTTGTGTTTTTGAAACCTTATTAAAGGAATTTTTCCATTCCTCTACGTTCCTTTTATACAAAACTAAGTTCACCTTACTGGCTATAATTCTTCCAAACTCTGTATTTGACCATGCAGCGTCTTTATAACTAAGCTCGTTCATAATATTCATTTTGTATTTTAGACCAGCAACATTCCACATGGCTTCAAAACTTCGAGATCCATACTTTGTACTGGCCAGATCTTGGTAAGTACCCTGTAAGAAAATTCATATTGTTTTTAGGCACATACAGATACGAAAAGTTAATTTACAATAAATTAGACAAAATACAAAATACACACAATAAATGTCTCCCAAAATTCACCAGCTGATACAATATTTTTTTACCTGCATTTTTCGAAACAATTTTTCTCTACTTTTTTCCCCAACATATTGACTTTTAACATACGAGTCAATTATATGACTTCCCATAGTGTTCGAAAAAATATTTTTTAAATCCGTTGTATCCATGCCAAGTATGCTGTTAACTATTTTGATTGGTTTATTAAACTCGAGCATAAATTGAAGTATCAACGTTCCGTGTAAATTCAATTTTACATTCTGTAAGTCTGTGCTTTCTTGGGTTAAAGCCTCGAAGTTCACAAACCTGGATAAGCACATGACGATGTTATTCTGATGCTCCTCTGGTTCATAACAATTGAAAGATTTCATTATACTCTGCAATTAATGTACATTACAAATCAGAAAATATGTTTTTTTCAACTAGACATACTTGCATAAAACTACCTTGTTTTGCAGACAGTCGCTTGCATGCTTGAGCCAATGATAATATGACTCCTGAATGTCCTGCATCTAAAATATCTTGGAAATGGTCTGATAATTCATCAAACATTGCTTCAAACTAAAAATAAAGTATCAAGAATTTATGAAAATAAAATACAACCTATTGCATAAAATACTTTATAAACTTGAACAATATTTATATTAACCTTATACTATTTCAACATGTTTACATGCCATTATCAAAGGTGATATTAAAAAATAGGAACAATAGAACGTGGTGACTTGACGTTAGTTATCAGTGTTTGCAGATGATTTGATATCTCATTCTAAAACGTTCAATAAGGGTGATTTTAAAAGATCAACTGTTTACTTTGTAATATTACCATTGATAATGGCATGTAAATATGTCGTAACATGTATAAGGTTAAGACAAATATTTAGTGTTGAAGTTATCAAGTGATTTGTTTAAAATCCATATGAACTTCAACGAAGTAAAGCTAGAACATATTAACAAATATAACCAACCTCCACTTTTTCTTTACAATGATTCAACAATTTTTGCACACAAAAATTGGTGCTTCGTGTAGTAGCCATCAAAACAAGGTTATTAATGAAACATTTTGCATAAATTTGGGTATACAGTTTACGTGGTGCAATTTCTAAAGTAGTTTCCAATAACATCATTGCAGGTTTGGACATAAACACGTCCATTAACTTATTTTTCAGACTTTGGTCCTTTCCAGTTTCATCATCGTCCTCGGTATTACATGCAAAACTTTCATTTAAAAGTTTCTTTATATAAACTTTCAGTTGCTTTTTGTCTAATTTTCTTAATGCTTTTAATAATATCTGCAAAAGTCCTGACGTTATTTCTGAATACGGCAAATCAGCAAACTGGGGCCACGTAATTAACCTTTGTGCATAATCTTTCACTACTTCCGTATATTCTTCAGGTATTTCAACTTCATTATTTTGGCATGCTTCACTTTCCATAACCGATTTATGTTTAACATCTTCAGGTGGTAGCTGTGCAAGATTTTTAAAAACCGTTCGTATAATATGATTGCCATATATATCCCAGATGTAATCTTCTAAATTATTTAACAAAAATTTGCTTATTTTTATTATATTGCTTCGACACTTTTCACGAAATTCTTCATCAACATCTGTTTGAAGCAATCTTTTACATGAGACTTCCAAAAGGGTTTGCAGCACATGACTTGCAAAACGATCACTACATAACGGCCGCAAATCTGATACAAAAGCTTGCATGTATTTTTCCAAAAATTGATTGTTTGCAAATGGTAGAAGCATTTGAATTACTCGACATCCTAGTTGATTACTAGAGCAATTTATTTCTTGATCTTCCGTTTGTTGGAAGACGTTATTTACAAATATTGCTACAAGTACAAAAGAATAATCATTATTATGATCTTATGTTCAATTGTAAAGTTTCACAATGAGAATAACTTAAGTTCAAATACAAATATTGCTACTACTTTAAAGTAAAAAATGTAGCTTTGACATGCTCACAATGTGAGGTTATGTTTAAATCAACCTCATGTAAAAATGATTTTAATAAAAAGTAATTACTGAATTTAAGAATTAGTTGATAAATTAACAATCTGATTTGAACTTAATATTGTACAGGTATTTATAAAACTGGTAATTTTTTAGGTTACTTACATTTTTCTTCCTCGTTGGGAAAACCCTCTTTATAAACTTCCATGATTCGTACGAAATATTGATATGTGTCCGGATCAAGTTGACTCCCGCGACCGTAACTCCCTTTTTTTGCATATTTCCTTGCATTTTTTAAAAAACTCTTCTTTCTTTTGCGTTTGTATCGATTTTCTTGTGATTGTGACGAACTTTCATGAGCCTCCGCCATTTTCACAACAAAAGAATGATTTACCGTTGATCCAATAGACAGCAGCACAGAACATAATGACAAATAGCAGCAAATTTGCTGCTAGTAATGTTTCAAACCATTAGCTTATAAATCAAGGATAGATGTCGCAAGTTTCGAGCTTTTCATTTGGCCTTTCAGTTTGAAAATGGAAAGTATTGATTTCCGAAGAAGAATACACTAAATGGAAGTTATTGATTATTGCGTAAAATGTAGAACATTGTATTTGTTTATTGGACCAAGACTTATGCTAACCGTTTCCACCTTGGGATAGGTCTTTCGCATACAAAATTATCAGAAAAATTGGTCAGAAATGGCTAGTTATTTATGTTATTAATGGGATAAGGGCATTATTATACTATGAATGTGAAAGTTGCACGACGAGGTCTTAGACCGAGTCGTGTAGTCAAACGAGTGCCATAATAATGCGTTATCTCACTGTGACATACAAAATTTGATCTAAGACTGCTCAGAATTTGTTAAAAAAAATTTTGCATTAATTTATTGGCAAATACCAAGTCATTTTTAATATTTTTGATTTAAAATCAAAGGTACGAGGTAGATTTGGTTTGTTAAATACTATAGCAACCAGCCAGCTTTGTTATAAACAAAGCTTCAATTTTTGTTTGTGTTAATAAAATGAGTTAGGTAATAAAATCATTACTTCATTATAGTGCTATAGTGAACTTCATCAGAATCATTACCTAACGCAAATTAATGACGTAATAAGTCTTTATCCAAGCAGTCCTAGATACAAGCTTTTAATTTGTCACAAAGGTACTGACATAATCAGTTCTTAAGTAGCTTACAAAGGATTAAGAAAATGAATTTCTAAAAAAACGGAGAACGATGCTTTAGGTGCAGCAAAAATTAGATAAGTTAATTTTTCCTCACTTGTTCAAATTTTGGCTGCCGAACTTGTGCTTCCGTTTTAAATTTTTTTTAAGCAACGCATCTTTTTCTCAAAAATCCAAATACGATTTTTTTAAATTATCTGTAACCTAGCGGGCAGCTTTAAATACTGCGGGCCCGACCATGACACTACGCTGAAGCAGTCGCAAGCCAGTGACGTGGTGGTTATGGCACAGCTCTTTGCTCCCTTTTTTTTTGGTTGCACGATCGGTGTCTGTCAACATGCTGTATTTGACTTTTGCGGAGTAATATAATGTGGGTTTGTTTTGTTCCGCCACTGCCGTGGGGCTATAACGTTGCGCGTAAATGCTTTTGAACGTAGGAAAAGTAAAGTTTCGCAAAGATAGAAAAGCCCAGACAAACTGCTTCGTTCATTTTCATAATAAAATTTCCCTGAAAATAGAAACGGATGATTATTTTAATCCCAAAAAATAAACCCATTTTCACCTAACCCCTTATACCTTCTTCTTCATTTAGCCCATATAAAGCCTCCGCTAGCTGTTACCATGTTTTTTATCCTGGAAAATGAAAAAAAAAATAATTAAGCGACTTAAAAATTGCTAGGTGTGTCAAATACGTTTTCGGATCAAGAAAATTTTGTTTGCGGAATAGGTATACATATTTTATAAAATGCATAATAGAAAAGTTACCCATTTGTTAACAATTTTGTGTTAAGTATGTACGTTAAAATTTAAAAAAAACACTGGATTTTACTCTAAAACCGTTTAATTTTGTAATAAAATTTAACTGAGGCGATGACAAGATAATATTATTCAGAAATATTTAAACACTGCTCAATGTTCATTGCCTTTATTTTCAGAGGAAAAGTTTATCCCAAGAAAAGAAAGCTTGAATTTATTTTGTTTTTACAATTTCTTTGGGTGACTAACTCCACTACCCACTTAAGCTGCTCGTGCGTACATATATATTTGTGGGTGGAATGTTGCAGATTTTGTGAAAGTAAATGTACATTATTATTGCTAGCTAAATATAAAAAAAGGAAAAGAAAAACTGTATTTATTTTATTTATATTGGGGTAATTATTTTTTATTGTATTGGTACTTTATTGACTAAGCTCTCTTTACAAAACTGGGTGTAATTAAATTTCCATAACAGTTTTAGGAATTTTCAGCATACTTAAAATAGTAACTTTGCTTTAGGAATTCTGACATTAAATCTATCGTTATACAAAAAAGAATTATTGGTAAAGCCATATCTACAATGAAATCATGGAGTTTTATGCAGGATGAGATAAAATTCACTCTTCGGCACTTAAAGATCGATTTTAAGGCAAAAAATAAAATGAAAGTAAAAAGGCAACGAAAACCCCGAAAAAGTTCTCGTTTCCCGCTTAAATAGGCTTTAAAAGCAGAGACGTGAACCGAAAAAAATAACGTTTCGGTTCAATTATCCATAAATTTCGTTATCACGAAAAAATGGCAGCACTAAAAAAATTTTCGTTTTTGTCAAACTGTAAAACCTACTACTGGGGGTAAATCAAAAATAAAGTAGCTATTGCCTTCGGCTTTTTTCGTAGATCAGACCGCCATACGTCGTATTCTTTTGGTGAAATACCCAGACAGATGACGAAATGAATGCTTTTTTTGTATTATTAAAAAAAATTGAATAACGAGTATCTCTATATAAAATACTTAGCAATATTTATTTATTTTAACTTTATACGTATTTCGGCATGTTTACATGCCATTGTCGGAGGTTATATTAGAAAGTAAACAGTTAGTGTTGTTATAGCAATAGAACTTGGTGACTTGATCTCGGTAATCGTCTGCAGATGACTTGATTTCTTATTCCAAAATGTCCAAGAGAGGAGAATTTAAGAGATCAATTTGCTCATTCATTAACGGTACAGTTTTTTAATGTTTGTGAATTTCAAAAGCTTCTATTATATCTAATTTACGTTTATCATCACAAAAGTGTAAACATTTTATGGTGTTATTAGATGTCATTGATTGATCGTGTTCTAGTAAGTGTTTAGCGTAATTGAATTTATGTGAGTGTTTGTATTTGTAACAACGTACGTGTTCTATCACAATTTCCAATTGTCTGGCCTATATAAACCGAATTACAATGCGAACAATTTGTAAATACCTGATTTTAGCAAATCGCCTGTTTTTGATTTTGCATTAAACAAAGTGTTTAAGATGTTTCTAGTTGTTTTAAAACTTACTTTATATTTATTTGTTTTGTTTATAATTTTAGCAATTTTTTCTGATTTGTCACCAAAATATGGGATCGAAGCATATTTAATTGTATCGAATGAAGTTAGGGTATTCGGATAAATTGTTTTTTAATAACATGAGCAAAGTATTATTGCAAAAGTGGATATAACTATAAATTTTAACATTGACATCGCGCTACTCTTGTTTTTACATTAAAATTTGCAACGATGATTTAAAGATACTGATTACAACATTTTTAGTTTTGAATTATTTAAGCGATAATTGCGAGAACTTTTTCAAGGTTTTGCTAATAATATACAACTATTATTTTATTTTTGCCCGTAGAGTCTATCTGGGAAATGAATTTTTACTCATCAGCATCACGTACGAAGCATTTTTTTTAAATTCGCTACCTACTTTTTTTGCATGTAAAAAATAAGTGTAGTGACTGATCAATAATTTGCCTTACTTTATACTCTTTCAAAGTTTTGTTTCATACCCTACCGTAACTTAGTAACACGTTTGTGACGCACGTGAAAAATAATTATGAGATCCACTCTACCATAGGCATAATTCGGAGTGTGTAGGATTTACTTAATAACGGTTGGACGGTTGGTTAATGCTAAACTAGACGCTACGGCATTTATTTAAAAAAACGCTTTCGTGTTCTTTATGTCCATAATCATAAATAATGAAGATTCTAATTTATTATGTATTAATAGGACATTAGACTTTAAAGCAGTGACGGCTCCCAAACATTTAATGGGATGGCGACACAAATTTAAATCAAATGCATTTTAACTTTTAATTAACAGTTATATTTTAAGATTAAATCCCTAGGCCTGTTTTTCTGATTCACAAAATAGTCAATCAAAAACTGTCAGAGTTTACAGTGGAGTACTCACGGGGATGGGAAAACAAGGCAATCCCCCACCCCACCCAAGTACTTTAATAATTTGTTTGAGTTGTACGCCGTTTTCCATTAATATGACTTTAAAAATATCTACAAAGTTTATGCATTTGTTTTTTTCTAGAATTTGAGTTGTGCCGAAATACAACAGATTACACCAATATTATTATACACTGTGTCTATAAAGTAACCCCCCCCCCCCCCCCAAACTAACTCTTAAACGACTTGATATTTTCCAACAAACTTTGGTGTGCTGTAATGGGAAATTTAATTCTATTCTTTAGCGTATTCTTAAATTTCGTATCATTCAAAATGGCGACTGGGCGCCATATTGATTTTTTTTCAAATAGAAAGGGGGTCGACTGATATCTCATTTGAAAGGTCTTTTAGTTCTGCGTCTAATCCTAGAGTTCCAAAAAAAATATTCAACCATAACAAAATGACAAATGTTTGAAGATGAAGAAGTATATATTTAAAAAACTAAGAATTAAAGCAAAAAGAAATTAAATCAAGTGTTCGAAATGTTCACCATTCACTTCTTGGCACATAAAAAGTCGGTTATGAAATTCCTGCCTTACATTTTCATAAGTTTCTGGAGTTATATTTCTGCTAACTTCTATAATGCGTTGCTCCACTTCTTCAATTGTTTCTGGGCGGGTTCTGTACACTTTCGATTTCAGATATCCCCATAGAAAAAAAATGTAAGGGGTTTAAATCAGGGAATCGAGCCGGCTATTCTACAGCCCCCCCCCCCCGTCTACCAATCCATCGTCCGTTGAGAAAGGCAGAAACAGGCCAGAAATGAGCCGGCGCACCGTCTTGTTGGAACATAACGTTTTCAATATTATTTCCAGCCACTTGAGATATTTCTGGGAAAATTTAGTCCTGCAAATGAAAAAGTGGACTACTGGATAAAAAAATCAAAACAATTTTGAATTGAGCGAGTCCATTTGTTTAAAATGCGCCATTTTGTTATGGCTGAATATTTTTCTTTGAAACTCTAGGATTAGACGCAGATCTAACAGACCTTTCAATGACGTGTCACTCAACCCCCCATTCCATTAAAAGAAAATCAAAACGGCGCCCAGTCGCCATTTTGAACTCAAAAATATGTTTGCCAAATTTCATAAAATTATTTCGTGTATTACTTTTAAAACCCTTGACCATGCATAGAAAACTTAAGATTTCTCTAATGGCATGAAAGTGAAGCGTTTAAAACGATTCAATTTGTGCCAACATTGTTTTAGGGTCAAACCCGTTTAATTATTTTTAAATAATAAACATGAATCCAAAATTTTGATTTTCGTTTGTGCCCCCTCACCCTCCTCCAAATATTTTTCTGGGTACCTCACTGGGGTTTTGAATTATGCAGTTTTGCCTTACCTAAATATTCTACATATTTAATATAAGTTCTATGCAAGAAAAGACGTACATCATATTTCATTATTATACAAACGAAACAAAATAAAGCACTTCTCACTTCGCACCCATTATGCAATCTACAGATTTGTAAATATTTCGTGTTAAATTTTCGCACATGTTCTTTATTTTTGTCTAATGTCAGATTGTTTAATTTGTAATTTAGGACGGAAGCAGGTCCATATTTTTTAGTTAAAATTTCAGTTCGCGAGTAAACCGCTACGAATTCTCTTTTAAACTGAAATATTATATTATATCCGATTTCACCACAGCCTAAAAAGGCAACTTTAATAGGCAGTATTCTACTTATTAAAGCTGGAATGCAATCTTGCCATTTTGCGGTAAGGTTTCTTTATCCGATAACGAAGAATGCCAGCCAAAAGTGCAGCATTAATAAGCTCCGTTGTTTTTAACCCACACTATTATGGCACAAATCCTTCCGCTGAGGGTTTTTGTATGGTTTATCCTGTTTTCTTTACATGGTTACAGTCTCGTTTTAAAAACAACAGTGCTCGCCTGAAATGCTCCTTGAAGTTTTGCCACTTCACAGTGTTGTTTTATAGAAACATCAATCTCCCGCAGTACAACTTAAAGAGTTTCATAAATTTTGAAAAAGTTAGGCATATTGTATGTAATATTGTTAGTTTAGTGGAGGGGGGGCGTGTTTTTGTTCGCTCCCTTATAAGCCGCCGCTGCTTTTAGAGGTAGTTGTTAAATGCTTAAATCTTTTTGTTTAATATTTTACTGGGATTTTTGTTTGCTTTTAACAAAAACTGATTCTTTCGAGTTTTAAAAAATTACTATCTTTACTCAATTTTGTTTTAGTTATGGTTTAGATTTACTAAAAAAATTCAGTATTTCATCAGTCATTAGCTAGGCGTTGGTACGTATTTACGAACAAAGAGATTTGATTAACGTTGTTAACGGTAGCTTTTTATTAATAGATAACAATAAAGTGCTGTATCATTGTTATAATAATAATTAATAGAAGTGCTACTACTAACAGCAGCATGTTGTTTGATCTCATAGATATTAATAGCTATCAACGAATTTTAAAGATAATTTGTAGTTTCGTGTATGCTTAATGTGACAGAAAAAAAACAGGTACAAACATAACTTTTTTTGGAAAGCACCAGTTTAAACTTGCAAAATTTATCAATACCTAGAATAGTTCTAAAACGACTACGTAATGAGAGAGGTTTCATTCATCCTGTTACCTGTTATATCTATTTTTGCAACGTCATCCTTATAACGTTATAACATATTCACTCTCTTGGCACGGTGTCAGCGTTACACGCTTTTTTTAGCCACATAAATTGAGGAACTGCATGTACAAGTTGTCGTCGATTTATGTGGCTTTCACTTCTGAATCTTGCCATAAGGACGACTGTGTATTTCTAAAAAAAAAGATGATTTAAGCAGTATAAATAATTTTCACTTCTGCGTTGTAATTACACAACACACAAAATGTTTTTTCTTCAATTTTTGGAAAAAATGGGTTCGTATTTTCATTTACGTTAAAGTTGTTATTATCGATATGTTTAATGACGATAGAAAACAAAATTTATAATATTTTTAGAAACAAATTTAAAATAACTAACATTTATTTCCCCCTGGGAGGAAAACTTTAAAATCACACAAAATTGCCTCGTAACAAACTTTAAAACTAAATTTTTTTTTTTTTTTTTTGAATTCCGTGCTAAATTTTACCCACCTTGTTATATAAATATAATATAAATGCTCCTACAAAATTCTTTTCAATGTCGTTTTGCTTTAGAGCTGCCAAGGTCAGTGCTAGCTTGTGAACAATTAGTATTGGAGAGCGACAGAAATTTAAATCCATACGCTCTTCTTCTCGATTACCAAAATGGTCAATCAGTATAGCATTATTTATTATTTGACGACGTTTCTTACCTTCCCACTTATATATTTTCTGTGTAGGAAACGACTGACAAATCATAAAGCATTAATAGACGAACAAACAAAATAAAGCACTTCTCACTTCGCACCCGCAAATCTAGTCCATTGATTTATATTTATGTATTTTGTGTTAAACTTTTGCACCTATTATTTATTTTTTGTCAGGTTAATTTGTATAGAGCAAATGTAGGCCCATATTTTTTGTTTACAGCTCCACCTCGTGTGTAAACAGCTACTATTTTTTTACTCAAAGTATTGTTTACAGAATTCATCACAACCGAACACTACAAACTGTGCAGCTTTATTAAAACTAACCAGTAGTGACACAACATGCATTTTAGGCGCTATTTGAATCCCGCAGGTTTGTTTATGCAATAACATTAAGGGCTAGATTACACACTCCTGATATAGAAACACAGTTGTAACGTGTAATAAATAACTCGTAATAGTCCGTAATAAAATTGTTCGAGTAATAAATGCGAATAAGGGGGCAACAAAAGGTGTAAATCGATCTAATTTGTTACTAGCGATTGTCTCACCATTATTTATTAAACGAGAACAATTTTACAGGAAAATTGGTTTCAATGAAAAGCAGAAAAGTATTTTAATAGAAAGTATATTTTTCGTTCTTGAAAAAAGTTCTCTCATAAAAATATTTCCGACTTGAAGAAAGTTCTCTCATAAAAATATTTCTCTCTTGAAGTATTTCTTCCAAAAAATATATCTCTTGAAAGAAGTTCTCTCAAAAAAATATTTTTCACCGGGTAAAAGTTCTCTCAAAAAATATTTCTCTCTTGAAAAAACAATTCTCGCGTTTTTTTCTCTCGCTACCATAAATTTCTCTCAGAATCGCTATTTGCGTATGATACAAAGAGATGGCGTTACTAGGCGCCGACCAGTGCTTGGCATAGCGAAACAATGATTTTTATGTAAAGCTTGAACGCGCAGCCAATGCCTTACAGACAGTATAAGTTTAGGAAAACCTTGATTTTTTTTCGTTAGGAGTAATAGCGTAGACTGCGACAGAGATTGGGCACTTTTAACTAATACACTTTGTAGTTTTTTGTCCGCCTTGCTCTATCTACGTGGGCGTAGCGCTACATTGAATTCAAATTCATTATCATTGGTCCGCGGGCCGGAACATAGTAACGCCATCTATGTGTATAATATACAAACCATAATTCTAAGACAAAATATTTACTAGTAACGACTAGCGAAGAAAATATTTTTATGAGAGAATGTTTTTCACGAGAGAAATTTGTTTGGAGAACATTTTTCACGATATTAATGTTTTTGTTTTCAGGAAAGAAATATTTTTTTAACTTTAAGCGACTGCCATAAGCCTTTTATACGAACATCACTGCCGAAACAAGAGTAGGGCAAGCGGAGCTTCTGCCACGGGCGTGGCGATTTAAAGGGCGCAGTTTTACTGGATAATTGTTTTATGGAGGCCATAGTTTGATCCTGTTCAAAAATATGACCTCTGTACATTTCCTGATTTTTGCACGGAAGC
This sequence comes from Ctenicera cuprea, assembly GCA_958336395.1. Lineage (NCBI taxonomy): Eukaryota > Metazoa > Arthropoda > Insecta > Coleoptera > Elateridae > Ctenicera > Ctenicera cuprea. The sequence continues at coordinate 80,842,332 of OY284486.1, read as the reverse complement.
GCCGCCGTCGCGCCATGTTGTTACGGTGCGGTACGTTTACATAGAGGAAAGGTTGCGCGTTCGTACCGCTGAACAGTTGTAGGTCTCACCGTCTCACCCCCCCTTGTTCCAATTTTTTTTAACAATATACAAACTTGTCTAATTTTAGATTAAACGATTTTATTTTATTTCATTGTCAAAATACTTAAGAAATATGAATACTATATTTAAAACAATTGTAAGTAAGAATGTAAGATGTATCACTTATTTCATCTTATTGCGTACGTTAGGGGCGTCATTATTACTTTTTTTCCGCCGGCAACAATAACTAGTTCCGGTACTGGATAACATACACATATGATAAGAACGCCAGACAAAACCACAGCATTATTAAGTCTTCTGTTATTATAACCTATTTTTTTGCACAGATTCCATATTTCCGGGGTTACACATTATGCGTTATTTTTTAGGTTTCTACTCACCTTGTATAATTGTGTAACACTTTTGCTAAATTCAATTTTATTCTAAGCTTGTTGGCAATATTGCGCGTTATTGTACGGAAAATTTGACATGAAAACGGCACCCCTCTCAAAAACCAATTGATTTTTTTATATAAATCATTTAATTTGAATCATGATATAAATTGCGTATATGTTATATGTAGAAATTGTTTTTTGATAAGCGTAATTGTTTTTTTGGGCGGCAATGGGGGCAGATTACAATAATTCTTGTGCTGGTTTCGAAATTTAATAAATCTATTAAAACCGGAACTGTCTCAACTTTACGCGAATTCATCTAAACACAGCTTATTTATTATTTTGTTAGCAGATTTCCGATGTTTACGTGGAAATCACGTAGGGTGTGGTTTGTAGGACATGAGTTTAGCTAGTTTATACTTGAATTATTTGAAAAATCGACAGATCAGTTTGTAGTACCTCACAGATACAATTCCAGGCTACGCCACTGCGCGGACCAGTAAACATAGGGGGTTATTGTACGGGATGCATAACAACAAAATAACGCAACATGCACTATTTTTAGTTTAAAAAAGTGTTTGATAGCAAAATAGAAATGCAAACGATATCTTGAGCACGTAGACTTTGACTATTCTTATTCGAAACCGAGTATCTGTAAACAAAATGATAAATATAAACCAGTATGCATCGAAGAGTATTAAAAAGGAAATGTAGAAAAAAATATGTTATTTTTATTTTTCCGGTTATTGAATTTAAGACCTCATAAACTCATGGTTTCGCTTATTTTAGTAAGAAGGTGGAAGAAAAACGTCCTATTTTTTAACCAGTGGCGTCAATACCTACAAAGGGAAACCCTACAGACAATTTTTATCTTTCTGGTATGGTGTAAAATTTTTCTCGTTACTTTTATGCGCATTTTCTGTTATTAAGTAGTGGAAAATTTTCCATGGGGATTCGCGTAACGAAATTGCCGCCAATTACGACTTGTACATTGCTCCAATTTATTGTAAGCGAGCAAATGATATTTGTAATTAAAATAGCGAATTGGTGGGGGCGGTGGCCCCCCGGCGTTGGTTGAAGATCGAGCACGTTGCCGTGCTGCGTGCGCACGCGATCCATTCTTACGGCGGCGCCGGTATTTCACAATTTTGATTTCAGTAGTACTCAACGCAAAGTGGTGTTGTGCACTTGATCGTGGGATTCGCTGAAAATTTCAATTTTAGAGGGTTTTACCTGCATTCTCATTCATAATTTGTAATTTTACACACAAACCAGCCTGCAATTTATCGTGTACTTTTGTACATTGCCGTTATTAGTTAATTATTGATGTAACCGGTGCAACTGCAGATTGCACTTTGGAAAAGAATTCTGTGTCACTGCATTTTTGTCAGGTGAGTGAGTACCTTATTTTATTATTAGTTGGTCATTTGTTGTAATTGGTCTGTGTATTTACATAAAATTTAAATCATTGACATTAAAGTTAATTGGCTTGTTTCTATGCTATCTCATTTTAAATTCTAATTGGGATGTTTTCTGTTATTTTATAAATCAATTAGGAACTGATTCATTGATTTTTAGCTAATCAGTGATAAAATTAATGCAAATATGTATGTAGATTTGTGTAAACACTTTCTCACAAATTCACCAATTACTAGATTTTTCTACCAGTGTCGGGTCGTTAATAAAGGCTCGAAAAACGAAATTTAGTGTTTACAACAGTATTTTCTAATAAGCAACGCCTAGAGACAGTAAATATGAAAAACAGCTCAAAGTATTAAGGTTTCCAAATTGTTTTCATCACTATCACAATCAAATCTTATTGATTTATGCAAATTATGTTAAGACGTTTCAACTCATGTCAAACTATTCACATCTACCAATCATATTTTAGTATTTACTGTTGTTGCACCAATCAATGAGAAACTGATGATTTTCACTACTGGAATTTCAATGACAATTTTTTTTCCTCTTTTGGCGGTTTCAAAAAAATGACAGCTATAATAAACATTTCAAAACTCTCAAACCGATCGTAAAACACGAGAGAAAGTTTTGTTTTTTCAATTATTTTACTTATTCGCACACTGATGGTATGGAAACGAACTAATCTTCACAATTATAAAAAGCTGTATTTGATTTATTTGCTGAATTTAGACTAGCAAAATACAAACTTGAACTATTTGCCAAAGCATCATAATTTAAACCGGGTAAGGAAAGTTTACTTTGACAAACATTGTCAGCAGAATTTTGATAACTAGTGGTATTACTTATGATTATTTAACCACTCCTGAGTGTGAAAAAGCAATGTGCGTAAATTACTCTAACTTCCTACATAGCAGATCGTTTTGCTTCACAAATTTTTTCATGTACAAAATTTAAACGTGAGTAAATTTAAGTGCTTATTTGGTTTATTTGATAATTTAAAAAAATTAAGTTAATTATAAAGTTTGATATATTATTTGTGAAATAATCCAAGCATATACCACTCGTCAATTGGAAATTAAACGGGGCAAATTACTCACGCTGAGAAGAATTTTTAAACAAACCTAACACTCGTTGCTACGCAACAACTTTTTGTTATTTTTGCTTTTTTGATTACTTTCAAATGCGCTCGTGGTATGACTGTTGAAAAAAATATTTTTTTAATTAAAAATGAAATTGACTACTTCTTTATCACGTTTTCTAAAATTGCACTTCAGTCAAATTTGAACATTCAGAGATCACGCGTCTGTTGCACAGTAAGACTCCACATTATTGTGTTTATGGAGTGACAAAATTTTTATAAGCAATTGTAACATCATTTAAGAAAAATTTGCGACAATTCTATGTTACCTGATTTTATTGATCGGAATCAAAACATGCAATTACTTTTAATAATTATTAAATACCTATTAAGAAACAATGATTATAACATTTCTAGAATATTTCTTGTTTTTACACTATTAGTCATTATCATTACAATTGTAATTAGTCACTTAAGATTTTGTTATCTCACCAAAACTTTTAAATTGTTTATTATGCCGAGATTAGTTTATTCTAATCTTAATCTTGTGGGAGGTAGAATGTTTACGTCATCATGACAGTAAATTTATTATGAGAAATAACAATCACCTCTATTCATATTTAAAGTGTAGTAAAACAAGCACACAGTGTGATTCATAATAATCATGCAAAATTGATAAACGCACCAAAATAACTAAAAAAGTCACTATGAACATCCGTCCCGAAATGATTTGTTGGGGAGCTACAGTCTGCTGAATATGGAATCACTTTTTTGTTGATATCTTTTACAGTAGTTGCACTAAGTTGCATTACTCATTTAGCTTAGTATGTCTCCTAATTTGTGTTTGCTTATGTGCACCAGAGGTCGATCATATGGGGGGGGGGGGTCATGTAATATTTCCTGCTAAATATTTTAGATCTTTACGGAGCTTTTATAGTTTCTTTATAAAGTCTTATTCACAGTACCAAAATACACGAAAAGGTACCCTAGTCAAACTGTAGAAAAACCTACTGCTGGGGGTAAATCAAAAATAGAGTAGCTATGGCCTACGTTTTTTTTTTATAGAACAGACCGCCGTACGTCGTAGTCTTTTGGTGAAATACCCAGACAGATCATGAAAAGAATGCATTTTTTGAATTATTAAAAAAAACACTTTTGGCAATGACCAACTAAAAACCATGGAAACATGACTCCATTGTTTAAAAAATGACATGAAAAGTAAATTACGGTAATCAGAGATTTCTATACAGGACTGCTATGCAAACAATGAAGTCGGACGCCATTTTATAGGAGGTCAAAGTCAGTTTTGTGACATTTTACAAATTCAAACACTGTTTTGCATTTCAACGTTAATATAATTTTACAGGCATGCTGCAAGCGTTAGATTGTTTAGAAGCTGAAGACGTGTGTCTAATAAACTTTTATAGAAATCTGTGACTCTGTATGACTGAGATCATGCCAGGGCTTTTCATGAAATGCTCAATTAACTCACCCTACGATACATCACAGTGACTAGCTGGCCGGTGCCGGCTGGCACCATTTTGCCGGTATACAGTATACGGACGACATGCTGTGTTCTATATTTCAACGTCTGCTATCAACAGACGCCGTGGCTCAGTGCTAGAATGCGTGTACAGCGTTGTGAGGCATAGGTTGGTTGAGAGTTCAAATCCCGAGCGGGTTACGTTTTAAATATTTTAATTTCACTACTTTTTGAAAATTGGGTATACCATTATTGTTTGTGTTGTGTGAATGATGACACGCTACTGTTTATGTTCCTTGAAATCTTTAGCGATAGTGGCAGCGCTGCAGGCGCAATAACGTGCACACTGTCGGCTCACTGGCTGCTAGTAACACAAAACTTATTTACTTGCGAGTAAAAGGGAAAATTGTATCCTGCTGGTAAAGTATTCATTTCATGTTACACGATGATCTCATATCGCCCAAATCTTTGCATTTGCGTTTGGTAAACATTAATAACTATAATCATTGTTTTGGCTACAGCCCTAAGGGTCAACCAAAAGGGCTGAACAATTGTCAGAACGAAAAGATACCTGTAGATTATTAAAATAATTAATGTTACGGTTTTCTGTTACGGTGCGGAAAATTTTCCTGTTTTCGTTTCGGTTACGGTGCTTGTTCCTGTAAAGTTATGGACAAAAGAGACTAGTCCATCTGCAGGAGGCTGTAACTCCGAAGCAATGCGTTATCGGACTACCGTTTAGGGGGAACTTTTTTACTTATTTTGGTGCCTAAAATGCGTCATGTAAATTTGCACCTAATTCTGAATCACCCTGTATATTAATAGTAATCAATTTTTATCCGATGACCTATTTGTGAAACAAATTTATGTTTTGTTTAATATTATCCTTATCTTCTTACTCTGTGCTGTTATGAGGTATTTCTAAACTGCATTCTCATTCTATTACATAACAACATAATAAATACCTTACCGAGCATTCTATGTCGTAATTAAATGTGCATTTTATGATAAAAACTTATCGAGTGCGCCGGATGTGCCCTAAATGTAAATTGACGTAGATTTTTTGCGGTTTACCTCACGTACAAATCCAGTTATCATAAAATCTCGGAAATACATGACCATGGATTTCCCACATGATAAGATACTATGTGTCATTCAACCTAATGCTTTTCTACATATTTTCCCTTCTCAAAACCAGTTCCTGTTGTAAATTACTACGTAGATAAGTTTTATTGGTCAAGGCTATGGTGAACCAGAAAGGGTATTCTAATGAAGCTTGAAATTTCACAATCTTCTAGTTTAGTTGTTGTGGTTGTTCAAGTTGTTTTTTTAATTTCTGAATCTTTACTTGATAATGGTTTATATTCGAAAAGGTCGAATTAAGATTAAAAAAAATTAAAAATAGGAAAGTTTATTTTTATAAAAAACTTTTTATCGTAAAATCTATTTACATTGAAGAAGGTCGCTGAAGTTGAAGTTCAATTTGCTTTTTATCTTGGAAGATTGGCAAGGGAATTATGTTAAATAGCTGCACTTAAAATCAACAAAATCGTAACCCATGGTAATTGAAGGTCCCCCAAGTGCAAACTTTCAATATATTTATGTAAGCTTCGTCAATCCATCTGTTTAATATAAAAAAAATCATTATTGCAAAATTCATCAGTGCTTTTATCAACTTGCGCTCACTTTTACAAATTACATTATAGGTGTAACAAAATTAAGTAAAACAAGTTTCACGTGCGAGTTTGTACTTATACAACCGTTATCAATATTTATGCAACAACGCTTTTGATAAAAAAAAATGCGAGTAAATATTTCCTTTTAGGAGTACCTACTTGCGATTGCTTAATTCCCCTGCTTTTAAACGTAGCTGCTGAATTAACTTTTATGTCAGGTAGATTATGTTATCCTTATCACTTTTGTTTGTTGGCGGTTTCCTGACTTCAGATGTCTTATCTAATCTGTTTAACGTACCGCAGATTAAAAAAATTAGGCAATAGTTGAGTATGTTGCGCCTCAGGCGTGAGCCTTGTACCATAGCTTAGTTTTTCCATACATTTACGTGCGACATCAACTGTGACGTCATATGCCTCTCATCGGTGAAACCAACACCCATGCCCGGCATGGGCACCTATAGAATTTTTTCTAGGGGTCAAGCTAAACTGGTTTATTTGAATCTTAAGTTGGCGGGGGGACGTAACTCCCCTTCACGCTAAATAAATAATAACACAATTTTTTAAAGTAATTGTAGCAAGTTGTCGGGGCTTCCCCGTGTGTTCTATTGTTTTTGAATCATTTCATACTATCAGTTGGTAGCAGGTAGTTACAAGTTACTAAGAGAAATAGATGCAGGACCGTACAGAGAAGACTACTTGCGTGCACGAGAAAACCCCATGCGCATTTTCCTCGAGTTAAATTGCCAAGGGGGCAATTGTCTTCCTTTGTCCCCCTTGGGGCGATCGCGATGACCTGGCGGGAATTTGAACCCCAAACCTAAACATTACTAGCTTTCGGTTCGTCGGACTAACTTACGGAGGTCGGCTTACCCTGATTTCTACATTCAAAAGTTTTAAAAACATCGCCTAGATTTAATCAAAATGTGGGTTCGCTTTACTAGAACTAAGTATTTCACAATATACAGTCTGTCCAAGGCCGGAACATAGCACCTTGACATGAGAAAAGCAAACATGTTGTACATTATCTTTCTAGACAGATTACGTCAATTTGTACCGTCATGGTAATAAGGAGGAGCGCATTTTTACTAATTTAATAACAGAACATGATAAAGGGTGCTATGACAAATCAAACGCTGTTTTCCGAGCGTTTTATTCTTAAAATGGCGGCCGTTACGATATTTAGAAATTTTTTGCTTCAACGCTTGTTTACTCAAAAACGAGTTAACAGGTATGGAGTAAATTTGGTATTACAATAACCCTAGGAAAACGTAATGCTACTAGATCAGTGGCGATCCGTCCTATTAGGCAGGGTAGGCACTATCATAACTTTTCAAAAAAGAAATCAAATTCTCACTTTCAATAAACTGAATAAACAAACGCGTTACTTTAAAATAGTTTTTACTTTTTAATACCACCGCGTAGCGTTAAAAATTATGCGCCAAATAAATAGATGGTTGCCTTTAAACACAGTTTCGTATACGCGAAGGCTGAGCTTATCGGGCCAAATGATTCCAGCTACGACACAATCAACCAATCGATTATTTCGAATAGGTTTGCATGCACATTGATACAAATAATGCAATCTTCAGATGGACAGATGCAAAGAAATAGTAGGGATTTAAGGAATAAGCACGGCAAAGGCACTTAAATCACCATTATTGGACGTTTTGGAGTGAGAAATCAAGCCATCTGAAACCATAGCAACACTTGTACTTTTACTTTTAATCTTGCCTCTGAAAATGACATGTCAAAATGTCAAAATACGTATAAGGCTAAAAGAAAGACCTACCGAAGTTAAGAATTGTTTTATTTACAATACATTACAAAGAACTTCAACGAAGTAAAGCTCAAACTTATAAATAAAGCTATTTTTATTTTTTTTTATGGTTACTTATAATTAGAAAAAAAATCAAATTTGCAAGAACGACGAGTACGAAATAGATGCATGCCCTATGATGATGATAGCATTTATTATTGTTTTTTAATGGCATTATGTATCTAGATATACCCGCTTGAAAGATAATACAGATTGGAATTTAAAGAACAAGTATGTACTTGTACGTTAATATGGGATACTTAAAGTAGTAACTGATAAAATGGTATAACTTTGTAAGTCATACAATAATTGTCAGTGTTTAAAATTAAAAAAAATCCTTTTTGCGCATTTCGTTATTTAAAAACTTTTAACGGGCGTTCCATTCAGAGACGTGAACCAAAACGTAACCGAAATCTGCAAATCCGAAAAAAACCGCAAACTTTTCTCCAACGTAGGTAATCGAAACAGAAACATCAACAATTTTCTTAACCGTAACCCTAATTATTTGTGAAATTTACCGGTTTGCCCATTTGTTGTTGCGGCAAATGTCGATTCCGACATTTATTTATTGCAGTAAGTACTTAGCCTTTGTACTTCACCTGGTTAATTAACCCGACTGGTTGCCCAACAAGCAATGTGTAGCCAAGACGATGATTTATATTGCCCAGCAATGTACATGGAACACCAAAATGTTCTGTACTGTGAACTTGTCTTCAATAAAATTGCCAGAATGCGCCCTAAATAGGAAGAAAATAATAAAACCTCGTTCATTAATTATTTACATATGCAAATAATCAAGATAGTAAGTAGGGCCATAGTTAACTTTGTAAGGCAAACAGATGCGAATGCGTCATAGAAAGTCCATCGTTGCGTGATAGAGTACTCAATATTTGGCAAATAGGCAGATGAAGAGCCAAGGGAAAACTCTATAAAATTTGATGGAAATGGTTGGGGGTAGGCGAGTTGACATAAAAAACTAATTATGTGGCAGAACTGATTCTTAAAAAGCTATATAAGTATACATTTGGATTAGTGTTGACATCTAGCGCTATGAATCTGTTGAAATTGTGGCAGAAATGTTATGAAACTGAATTTTCCTACTAATGGTGCACATGGGTTTTTATTATAATTTTGTATTGTGTAAATAGTGGGATCGTACTGGTTATTCTTTCCTAGGATGTGGAATGGCCGTGCCTAGAGCGTAACGAAAGGCGCAAGCTATTAGCGCGCTACCCATGTGTACAAGATGGAATAACTTTTTAATATTTCCATTTTCGCAGCAAACGTGTTTTCTTTATGTGATGTATTGAATCCAGGCTGCTTATCTGCCTATTTTTCCGCTTTTTTAAATTTTTTTTACCATATAAACTAAAAAGTTAATTGTATGGGTATATTTGAATTTTACGCGTATTCAGTATACAATCGTAATTGTTTTTTCTGCAGTTTAGCTAATATAAAAATTTTTTTTGAATCTCGTTTTTCTTAAATTTCACCGTTTATAAAGAAGTACCGGTAGACGTAATCGAAACCAAAATTTAAAGTAGGTAACATCAAACCGTCACCGAAAACGTATCCAAAATTTACTACGAGTTGAACCGTAAATGTTTAAGTGATTCATTACCGAATAGGAATAATGCGTATAAAATAAATAATAATTTCAACACCAAGCCTCCCCATATAATATTTATCGAACTAGCTGAAGCCCGCGCTTTTCTCCTAACGAATTTGTTAGCAAATTTATTAAAAGTAAGCCCCTGGAGCCCCGCTCTGCATATCGCTTCGAAAGCTGAGGGGAGACTGAGCGCAGATTCCAGGTGGAAGACGAATAATGAAGGAAAGGTCGGCCGCGCACGCAGACACCCGAGCAGTAAACTAAGACAAGCCGAAGATCGGCCTTTAATTTAAGATAATATGTAGATAGATTTCAAATGAAGCGGCGAAATTTGCTGCACGTTTCGGCACTCTGCCATAATCAAGCAATATTAAAAGAAATGTTCTTCCTGTGATACTTGTTACTTCTTGCAAAGTTGCCTGATTATGGCCGAGTTTCGTAACATGTAGCAAGTTTCGCTGCTTCAATTTAAAAATTTTAAATTAATATATGGCCTTGAAAATTTAATTTATTTTATGTTTTAAACGTAACTGAAAACCGAAACGTTAATTGATTTTGGTGCACGTCTCTGATTCTAAAGATTTTGACGGTTTCTGTTGTCATCACAATTAAATCACTCTGTAGTAGAGACAAGACAGGAAGGTTGTCAGTACTGATAATTTTTTTTATTCGAAAAGGCAGTGCATTTGAGCATGTTAGACAATTAAAATTCACTGACCTTCATTATTATTTATTAATTAGTCACCTTTTTCTTTTCATCGCGTTGTCATGAATTTTATTAATTTTCAAAAACATTTGATAATAACAATATATACAACAATACAACAATAATATGCAGTCTTTATTGGCGGTTTCCCTATAAATATTTTTTTTCTTTTTATTCAATTACATATTCACTTTTTCTTAATCTGGCAGTTGTTTTTAATAAAACATTAAATAATAAGACTATGTTACGTTTTTTTTATCTTGGGTAATTCCTTTATTGTGGAATTATTTATAGTATGTATTAAAGTATTCCCCTATCCATGTCATTGACTTTAAAAGCTATCTTATGACATTTGTTATTATTTATTGTATTGCATAGAATAACACCAATTGTATTCAGTTTGCTGCATTTGCTAACATATTGCTTTAGATATTGCACTTTTATTATTAAATTCCTTTAAATATTCTACACATGCAAGCACGTAGTCAAGGGGGGGGGGCGGATGGGTACGGCTACGGCCCCCCAAAACTAGCCTAGTGTCCGCAGTAGAAAACTGAAACTCAGGCAAACTCCCTTTTTTTTGTTTTGCTTTATGTCAATTTACAAGGCGGCTATAGGCCTGCGAAGGGTGGAGGGGGTATAGTTCGTTTATTGATTATATGCCTGATACCGTTGGTCTGATTATTTTCAAAATTGGCACAGAGGCGCAAAAAATAAATTTAAACGTTGTCAAAGTATTTTTACTATTGTGCCCAAAGAGAGCAGGTGATGCCACTTCCCGTTCTTCATTTTAGCCTGTAACTTTTTTGTCGTTAATTTCTTGTAATTTCTAACACCAGAGTTAGATGAAGAATTTAATTTTTCACAAAAAAGGTATAATTGCCTCTTTAGCGTAGGACGCACCATTTTGACGCAAAATGACATTAATTATTGATATGACAAAAATAAGAAAAATTTAGACAATGCCACGAAAACAAACGAATTGTAATAAATGAATATTAAATGACAGTTGAGTGTCATACATAATCCGAGTTTTAAGTTGGTAAATTACCATATAAAAAAGGTACATATGCAGGTTTTCTAAATGTATATTAAGGAACAGCAACACCAAAGACCATTTAAACTCGAAAATAGACGCGTATGACTTAAACGTTGCTTTGCTTTACTTTATTTAATTTGCTTCCGTTTATTTATTTCAATCCCAATTTTATTCTGTGGTTTTATTATTTTTATAACACCGTTGGGTATATCAAAGCATTTTTCTCGAAAACGGCGTATTTATGCCAAACAGTGAATTACATCGGTTTGCGTAAAATCAAATTCTACATCTAGATTTAGTATTTAAAATTATTAAACATTGTTGACAGAAAAAGTTATAAGAAAAAATAAAGAAGGAGGGTGGTTTGACTAGCAACAGTGTAAAAATGGCTTAACGACAATATTTAAATTTATGTTTCTCAGCCCCTCTACAAAATTTGAAGAAAATCGGACCAACGTTTCAAAATTATCATTAATAAACAAATTTCATAGCGCGCTTTGTGGACCCGCAGGTACCTTATAAATTGACATACAGCAAAATGAAAAAAAATAGGAGACTTTTAATTTCTTTACACAGTAAAAGAAATGTCAGTTTGAAAAGTACCCTAACTAGTCTGCTGCCATCTATTGGATTTTTGCGAACTACCCAAAAAATTACCCAAACCAGTATAACTATGGCAATATCTCTTACGGCCAAGGGCCCTTATGTATTTTTTATTTGAACATACGGTATATCTAAACATGATTTTCCTTTGAACTTTGAAATTTGTTGAAAAATTTGGAAAAAATTGAAGTTTTAAAGGTTGTACACGAACAACAAATATTTTTTATATTTCGTGTTTTATCCACCGCTGTGGTTCGAGAAAAACGAAAAAGTAATTTTACTCTTTTGGTTTGGCGTCTTTGTTATTATCTAAAAACGTGAAAATTCCTGATCTTCACTTATCCGTTATCTTTCCCTATCAAGCCTTAGTTTTTTTTTAATTATCTGTCTATCATAACCATGTCGCACATAAAATATTGCGTGATAACCTTTGCGATTTGCTAGTATTAATTTAAACGTACGGATTTGTTTGTGATTTTACATTATTAGATTGATAAAATATTGCATCATTCTTGCTTTTTTTGCGTTTCGTTTATAAGTACTAGAAGTATTTTTGTTCACCTCGTGGGCGTCCATTGCCATGATCATTTGCCCATGTAGATTAAATTTAAATAAAACTTAAGGTCCCTTTACCAACGACCGATGGGGTTAATAGGCAAGCGCGTAGGTCACTGCAATATCCAAATCCTCCATTTTTCAAACAATTAGAATAATTTTATTTTGTCGTTTGCACAGGGTGATGCAATACTAGGAAATATTGATTGATTGTGAAGCGTAAAAATTATGAAGCGCCATTTGGGCCAGGTAAGGAATTAAATAAAATATAAAATAATAAAATAAAATATTTTATTATTGTAAAAATATTTTTTTTAGAATTATTTTATTTTCTGTCAAGTGCTTAGAATTTTTAACTAAAATAAATAAATAGAAACATTTTTTTAGTTTAATAAAATAATTTGTTTGAAGTATTGAATTATTATTTTAGTGGAGTATGAAAAATATATTTTGTGAACATAAATGCTTCTATTCCTTCGGACGAGGTGGCGCGATCGCGTTATATTTTACTCGGATGAAAAATGGACTTGAGGGGAAACCGAAATGTTAGCTAATACACGACTCTATGTATAAATGCTGCATTTGTACTACTAAAAATAATAAATTAGCCGCGAAAGTAAGGTAGAAAGAGAAAATGTCTATGATTCAACCTGTTTGTCTCACATCGTTTGGTGCCAGTAAAATACTAACGCGATCGCGCCACCTCGGCTAAACGAATAGAAGCTTTTATGTTCATACAATATATGTTTTAGACTTCACTAAAATAATATTTCTAGACATCGAAAACAATTATTTTTTAAACTAAAAGAAACATTTTTATACATTAAATTTTTAAATTAGTTAATTTACATATTCATTCGTTACATTCGAATAGTTTTCTACTATAGGATCATTCGAATAGTTTGCAACAATCGAATAATTCGATAGTTCCCATCGCCACTAAATTTGTCACATATAAAAACAGTTTTGTGGCACAATCGACATTACGTTTCTACAAACAATATTCTATACTTTTGCCTGCCCCACCCTATATATTAATATGACTAACTATATAATTTTTTTTATACAAATCCGTAATATATTAATATATTGATTCGTTTCATGTGTGCTTTTTTCTCGTAAAATATACAAATACAACACGCATTATTTTACCTTACACTAATACATCTAAAATTCCCCCAAAAGCAAATTGTCGGCGAAATGTATTGCAAAATAAATAAACTGTCGTTTTATTAGCAGGTGGTCGCGCGTCATTTTATTTCTGTAGGTTTCATTGCTACGATTGAGTAATAAAAACAAATTTAGATCTAGTGCATAAACCTTCAAGGAATTTATATTTTGCGGTTTTTGGTGCAGTTTTAAAGGACGAAGTAGTTTTTATAGTTTTTAACATAAACATTTTAGAACAAGGTAAAAAAAAATTAAATGTTTTTCAGATTTTAAAACAAAATTCGCCAATGTTATGTTCATTAAATATACTCACGAGGACGTACAACGTAATACTAAAAATATTATAATGAGGTTAAAATCAATCGAGCATGAAAGACATATTTTAGATACTATCTGATAGCCAAGAAGATGCATACATTTCTGTCTGCGTTAAAATAGCTGAACCGTCTACCAGTAGCGGCTCGTAAAGGAGGCAACGTTGGCGACGCCTACCGTAAGAAACTCGAAAAAGAACCAATATTGAATATAACTTATTCCACTTTCCTAAACGCGATGTCTTTAAAAATTATGGTAACATGGCAAAACTTCAGATATGAAATGCGCGTTTCGAGCATGGGTGCACCGTTGTTATTGAAACGAGACCGCGTCTTTGTACACAATCAATATAAAACTGCAAAAACCCCAGCAGGTGATTTGTGCCATAATAGTGCGTTCAGAAACAAAAAACCTTATTAATGCTGCGTTTTTGGCTACGGTTTTTATCATGTTTTTATGTTATTGTATAAACAAAGCTTTCCGCGAAATAGCACGGTTACATTTTGATAGCAGTCAGTTTTAATAAACTACCGTTTGCAGTGTTGCAAACAATATTTTGAATGGTAAAAACATTTCGTAGCATTTTACACGCGAGGTGGTTTCAAATTCAAAATAAGAAAGTTGTTTTGTTTTAAATTTGCGTCGCCTTCCCGTGATAAATGTTCACGAGTCGCCGCTGCCGCCAACCGTAACGCACATAACGTCTCGGGAAAAGACATGCTTTCCCCAAAGGCTGTCAAGATGCATTGCGTCGCTTATGCTGCTGAATAATTTATGCAAAGGCATCCTTAGTAAATGGGGTAATTTTAGCTCTCGCTGTTTATTATTTATAACCGACATTATTGAATATTGACTGTGTGAATACAAATTTTCTATTACCACGTTTTTCGATTACGCAACAAACACAAATTTAAATACGTCATTAATTTTGTGCGTGTTGTGTTTTTATTAAAGTTTCATTGAAAAATGCGCCTACGCTCAAACATGTTTAGTCGTGGAAGATACTTGTTTGAAAGGATGAGCAAATTAATTTTGTTCAGACATTTACTAGGTATATAGTTTCTATAAATATGTTGGATATTTGACAAAACTATGGTGTCCTCATACCACCTTCAACCTGTACGCATTTTTCTTTAAATTCTTGGCTAACGTTATATGAAGTGTTTGAATATTATTTTATTTCACTGACAATTTCCCTAATTTTGTCTTTTAAAATATCCATATCGTCTTAAAAATTATGCTTATACAATGTTTGTTTTAAATATCGCCACAAGAAAAAAAATCAAGTGGGTATAAATCAGGCGATCTTGCAGGCCAGTTTACTGGTCCATAATGTCCACATCATCTATTCAGATAAAGGGTTGCACGAGCACAACGGGCATTTTCAACTCATAATAATTATCCCTCCTCCCCCGGGGTAGGCTGTAGACGCCGTGATCCAGAAAAGGTACAATAAATCGGTTTCCGCCAATAACTCGTTTTTTCTTTGTGGTATAGCAAAAACAGTTTTATATTAAATTAAAGCTGATAACATTCTCTACAAAAAAGGTGCTATACATATTTTTTGTAAGACCTATACTTTGGCAGCAGTAGCCACGCGAAGTTTGATTGGATGTTAAGCCCCGCCCAATTAACTGGGGATTTGAATTGACGCGCGAAATTACCGCTTAAGCAAAAATTAATTATTATGAATAATAAGTAATCAAACACGGTTATTGTATCGTGCATTTCCAAAAAAATTATAGATTTACACTTGTAGCGACACAACGAGTAAAAAGTGGAATTTGGTAAGCGAAATTCCGATATTTTCTGCGCTTTAACTTCACGCGACTACTGCTCCCAAAGTATAGGTTTTGCAAAAAAAATATATAGTACCTTTTTTGTAGATAATTTTATCAGCTCTAATTTGATATGGAGCTATTTTTGCCGTGCTACTAAGATAACGCGAGATATTAGCAAAAAACTAAATTGTTGTACCTTTCCTGCACCACATTGGATGGCGGCAACTTCGGGGAAGGGGAAAAACTAAGATTTCTCCAATGACAGCAAAACGAAGCGTTTAAAACCATCAAATCTTTGCCAACATTTTTTTACGGCCAAACTTACCTGCCGCCTGGCCTAAATAGAAAGTTTTGTAACACGTCTAAATATGTATGTGGGTGTTAATTCCCTCCAAAAAACTAGACTCCAGTAACTGCATTTCGATGAAACCACACCAAACATTTACTAGCAGTTTTGTATGTTATTTATTCAACTGTTCGAATTACCGGGAAAAAACTATGAAAACGTGTTGCTACGCAGGAAGTGTGAGTAATTTTTTATGGTTATTTTTTAATTCACGAGCTGTATCTGATTGGATTATTTCACGTATAACATATGAAACTGTCAATTTAATTTTATTTTTAAAAGTAACCAAATAAGTGGTTTGCTTGAATTTATTCGCGATTAAAAAAACTACGACAAATAATTGTTTAAGGAAAATAAACACGATTTGTTATGCAGGAAATTTGAGTAACTTACCCCGATTGCTTTTTCAGATTCAAGAGTTGTATATGAGTGGATCGTTCTTGCATAATTTTTTCAAATATATGTGCTTTGTATCCCGACACTACTTGAATAACGTTAATTAAAAGAACAATGTTTAATGTGGAAAATCAAAAGTGCTTGCAGGGGTGAACATGCGGAACGCGAAGATTAAATAGTAAATACGAATGTTGGTCCTACAATTATCGGAACGAAAAAATAACGGTATATTCCTAAAATAATGACGGTTTTCGGTTACGGTGCACGTCCCTGGTTCAAATTCGTTAATTTTCACCAATTTTTCGATTAAGATCTAAAGGATTTTTTCGTGGCTATAGTTTTTAAATAATAGGTCCGTATCACACAAGCAGGTATACCAAATGTGCTGTTTTACGCATGCATCTTTAATAAATAAAATTACCCAAGGTAAAGCCGCGGTTCAAGATTGATTCGGCTGTATTAAATATTTAATGACTTGCTGAAAGTCGCGTCCTAGAGACCTTTTAATTTAGCGGAAATGAATATTTCATGATTTGAAAACTCAATCACAGCCTTTGAGATCGCTAGAAACTTTTTTGTTGTCATTTTAAACAAATTTTGGGAAACAGCCTTTTCGATTATTATTTTCTTATGATCAACTTTTGAAAGAGAAAAAGTACTTAACAAAAAAGTGACTAGCAAGTTATGGTCATAGAAACTCGCTATTACTTTACGAGGAAAAAGAAATAAGGACTTTCTAAAGAAATTAATCGGTTTTGTTCTGGTATAGTCGTAAATATAAAAATTATCATGTAACTTGAATAGAAATATTGTGAATTGTTAGTTTGTACAAGTGTCTACAAAGCACATATTTTATTCATCATTCAGTTTTCAATTTCTATTTGTCGAATGACAAGCGGGACAGTTCTTATTGTTAGGACGAGCAAATACCAGAAAAAATTGATGTTATGTGTTCAATTTTTATGATTAACGAAAGCATGTCAATTTTTTTTATATACCTACCAAGTGATTCAGCATATATGTTCCGAAATTTTCAATTGTTTTTCAAGATACCAAAATTAACTTTTGCACGGGTATTTTGTGTTACCTAGAAACATTTAAATTCATTTTATAAACAAAATGTGTCACTACTTCCGGTTACACCGGAAGTGAGGCCAACGTTTTTTTCGTAAACAGTATCTTATAAATTTTCCGATAGATTCTAATGGACCTCTAAATTCTGTACTCAATTAGTCAAACCAGCAGCGAGCGTTTAAGAAAAAATTTAAATTGGCAATGAATTACGTATTAAAAACCGCTAAAAAAATTTCAAAGGGCTCATGGGGTATGGAACACCGTTTTACCGTTACCTAAATTATGAATAACAAAATTGCATGTTCCTCAAGGCCCTAAATAGTTTTTTCGTTACAAATTGAATTTTAGACGTGGAAAATGAATACATTTTTGACGTCAATAAATACATTTTGACATCAAAAAGGTGTTATACGCTTAACTACGCTAAACTGTCCTTCCTGTATACCGGGTGTGTATAAATTGGCGAAAGAACTACACGTGGCGATGTTGGTCATAAAGTTCTGAGTCGAAAATCTTAATAGGTACCAAAATGTCCTCAGGAACCATTTTAAAGGAACGTACATTTGACAACATTGCATCCACACACCACAGGTGTTTTGTTATAATGCACGGTAACTAAGGAACATTGAACTAAAATTGTTAGTGAACGAATATTGTTTTACAATGCTGAAAGAAAAAGAAGATGAATACTTTAACAATATTTAAACCTTATACGTCTTTCTATATGCAGAAATACGTATAAGGTTATAATAAATAAATCTTATTGGCGCTATAAAGTATTTTTTCTATTTTGGTTCTTTACCGACTACTTTATGAAACTCATTTGGATTTCATAAAGCAACTCCTTAAAGAATTCGAAATTTTATTTTGTTATGTTGGTGACAACCATGTGACAACAACCTTCACGCGTTATAAACATAACCTTCAAATTGTAAGTTCTAAAAATTAATATTTAGCGTATTTTCAGCTACTTTGCGTAGCTCGGGTGGGATGCAAGATAATTCTTCTACCATCTTATCTTCAAATCTTAGGTATTTTAAAAATTAAATCACTTTCAAACGCAGTTTGTCTAAATTTTAATTTGACAGTAGTTTGAATTGTTTGAAATTGTTTAAATGTCACCAACAGCCACAAAACCAAAACAAAATACAAAAAAACTTCCTAATCGATTATACTTTTAAATTAAAATATAAAATAAGGTAATTTTTAACTTTTTTGGACCAAAATAGAAAAAATAGTATAAAATACACGTTTCATAAGACATTTAAGAGCACTTGTCCATTAGAAAACTCGCCGCTAGCGGCTCGTTTTCTAATTTGGACGCGTGCTCTAAAATCATGTCTTATGGAACTTGTTTTTTAATATACTATTTTCTATTTTGGTTGTTTACTGACTACTTTATGAAACTCATTTGGATTTCATAAAGCAACTCTTAAAAGAATTCAAAATTTTATTTTGTTAGGTTGGTGACAACCATGTGACAGCAAAACCTTTACGCGTTATAAACATAACATTCAAATTATAAGTTCTAAAAATTAAGATTATTTAGCTATTTTCCGCTACTTTGCGTAGCTCGGGTGGGGTGCAAGATAATTCTTCTTCCATCTTATCTTCAAATCTTAGGTATTTTAAAAATTAACTCACTTTCAAATTGTTTGTCTAAATTTTAATTTGACAGTAGTTTGAATTGTTTGAAATGTGTTTTAAATGTTACCAACAGCCACATAACAAAAACAGAAAACCAAAAATTTTCCTAATCGATTATATTTTTAAATTAAAATATAAAATAGAGTAGTTTTTAACTTTTTGTGACCAAAATAGAAAAAATAGTATAAAATACACGTTTCATAAGACATTTAAGCGCACTTGTCCATTAGAAAACGAGCCGCTTCTAACTTGGACGCGTGCTCTAAAATCATGTCTTATGCAACTTGTTTTTTAATATACTATTATTAATACATCGCTGATTAAAATAGTTTTCAAAATATGAAAGATTAAAGACTGTTGAAGTATATGAAAGTCCAGGTGAAGTGCTTCGCCCGTTATTAGCAAGTAAAACCGTAAAGAAACGCTTACTTCTAGCGAAAGGAAAATAAATTTCACAGAAGCTTCATTAAGGTAAGTATTTGACAGTTACCTTCTAGTAGATGATTTCAGAGTTACGTATTTGTTGTTGAACTAATAATTTGGAACATTAACGTTGATTCTAGTAGTTATTTCCTAGCATCATTATTAACTAGGCATAATTGCTCATTGTATAACGTCAAAAAGTGAGAGAATACTTAAAACTGTAAGGCACTGAGTAAATGGTAAATACCCACAGCCTCGCCGATCTGTAGCAAATCATAATAACATGTCTCAAGATTTTGGAGATTTGAAAGCAATTTAATGAAAGATTTAGTTACATAAAAACATCTACTTATGCAAATATTCTCCAGTGTATTTAATAATAACAAAGCTTAATTATACAGTATGTCTCCGTAAATATAACCGCGTGATATTTCCAAAAATAAATTAATTACGGACAAGAATTTTGTTCAATGAACCCAATCGATTTTGCGCCTTAACCATCAAAAGTAGGTATTTGATTGCGTAATTTGATTGCATCTTTAGAAGCATTAATACGATAGTTATTATTTATATAATTTTATAATTACACTATCAGTGGCAAACAGCCATCAATACCTACGTAACAAATTTTATGGAGGCCATGCAATTGATGCAATTTTGAATTACCATTATGGTCGATAATTTCAAAATTCGAATCAATTGGGTCGATCGAGTACTCGAAGTTAAAAAATCAAAAAAAACCAACAAAGTATTGTGTAATTACTGGTATGTCCCTGAAGAGGTAACCGTGATTCTTAGAAATGCACTAAAAGGAAGGTTGCACAATGGTTGCACTCAAGAAATAATTTGCAGCTGCAGCCCCCTTTGCTTATGGTTAAATATTTGGTGTTGACAATTTTTATTGCATTTTGAACACCTGCATAAAAGAGCGGAATTTATACGTAAAAGCTTTTTGCAGATAAAAACAAGCAATATACTTCAAGAGGGTTGTTTATTAAATACTGCTCGCTCTTTATTGAATAATTGGCGATGACAGGGTTTTTATTTATGACAGCTTTTAAGGAAACATGCATGTGTATTTCCCTATACAATACAGTATCATGCTGGTTTTATGAGTTTCGAATTGCTTCACGATGCAATATACATATATTTACCAACTACAGCCAAAAACAAAACAAGCTCATAGCCTACAAATTTTTTATTTATTTATAATTAAATAGTGCTTTTCAATTACTACATTAAAAATTATTTTTAGGCGTCAAACAGAAACATTTTTGACGTCACAAATTTTATTTAAAACGCCTAAAAAGTTTTATTTGCCGTTAAAAAAAAATTTTGCAACAGCAAATAAGTTTTTGTTAAATATAATAATAATTTTTTCACGGCAATAAATGTTTAATAAAAAGTAAAACGGCTTGTTATGGCAAAATTGAATATATTTGATGGAAGATTGTCTTGTCTTATTTGTTTTTGTTAGTTCATTTTTTGTCGTTAAAATTTAATTTTTTAACGTCAATAAATACGTTTTAGGCGTCGAAAATCATTTATCTACGTCTGAAAGTAAATATGGTTAGAAATGAAATTTATGTGATTTTTAAATGTCAAAAAACGATTTTGTGACGAAGAAAATCAGTATTTGACGTCAGCAATCTGTTTTATTTATGAATAATTAGTGTGTTTTAATTCCTACATTAAAAATGGTTTATAGGCGCCAAAAGGATAAATTGTTACGTCGTTTCAAATCAAATTTTGATGCCAAAAAAATATTTCTTGCAACAGCAAATAAAGTTTTATTAAATATAAGAATAATAAGTTGAAATCAAAACAGTATATTAAAAAACAAGTTTCGTAAGACATGATTTTAGAGCACGCGTCCAAGTTAGAAAACGAGCCGCTTGCGGCGAGTTTTCTAATGGACAAGTGCGCTTAAATGTCTTATGAAACGTGTATTTTATACTATTTTTTCTATTTTGGTACCAAAAAGTTAAAAATTACCTTATTTTATATTTTAATTTAAAAATATAATCGATTAGGAAAATTTTTTGTATTTTGTTTTGGTTATGTGGCTGTTGGTAACATTTAAAACAATTTCAAACAATTCATACTACTGTCAAATTAAAATTTAGACAAACTGTGTTTGAAAGTGATTTAATTTTTAAAATACCTAAGATTTGAAGATAAGATGGAAGAAGAATTATCTTGCACCCCACCCGAGCTACGCAAAGTAACGGAAAATACGCTAAATAATCTAAATTTTTAGAACTTACATCGCGTGAAGGTCACATGGTTGTCACCAACCTAACAAAATAAAATTTTGAATTCTTTAAGGAGTTGCTTTATGAAATCCAAATGAGTTTCATAAAGTAGTCGGTAAAGAACCAAAATAGAAAAAATAGTTTTTGACGACAATAAATATTGTTATTGAAAATTGTCTTTGTCTTCTTGTTTATTGTTTTACCACGTCAATTATTTATTGTTCCGTTTTTGTCGCTTTTAGTTTGCTGCGCAAATAACCAAAATCAAATTTTCCATTCAGTATTCAATTTAGTATTTAACGCTTCGAAAAAGTTTTAGCAGATTTACGAATGAAATTACAGAGCAAATTGAATTTCTATTTGAGCGCCCTCTTGCAGCTAACCGTTTAACTTTTTGAGTAACTTTGATACATGGCTGAATGGATAATTTAATGCTGTATCAGATTCTATCAGAAATAATATAGAAAAACAAGGTGACCTCGTTTCCGGTGTAACCGGAAATTATGTTTATAACGCGAATGTAAAGGTTTCTAAATATAAGCACTTGTATGCGCATTTAATTATTTTTTTAAGAATTACAATTTTTCTGTTATCATTACAATGTACCTATGGATTAACATTTAGGTTGACTGCATAATTATAATTAATTAAACTTTGTTTGCTATAATTTTACAGTCGAAACCTACGTAAATACTTTGTTATTTGATAAGTACAGCAACAAACAGACATTGTTATGGCTGTAAATTATTGTTTCCACTTTTTATTATTATAACGCATAAGTTATAGAGTGATATGGTTTTACTGCTTACTTTTTCCCAAATTACTTTTAGAGCTCTTCTTTTTTTCTTAATAATTTTTCTTTTAAACAGATTCTGTCTGTTCTTGCTTTTTCAATCTTTTTATATTTTCTAATTTTCTTTTTATTATTTGCTTTATTTGATGCAAAACCTCCACGAATGTAAATAAGAACAAATATCTTTTTTGGTTGGTGGCTCGGTCCGTTGAATCGACAGCTAATAATGCGAAAGTTTTGGCTTCAGTGCAATGTAAGTTTGTGTCGTCTTGGGCATGTGACATGGGGGGCCATATGATTTATTGTACTATCTGCTCCATTACATTTTAATTCAACCTTTTAAAATTATCTTCTGTTACTAAAGTAGAGTTTCCTTTAATGATTAAACAATTTATAGTTCAAGTTTGAAGGTTACAGTTAATGGTCCGATAAGATTTTTAATTAAAATTAGAGTCATCTTAAAAAGAAATCTGGGACGATTTCTTGTCTATTTTTGGTTTAAAAAAATACTTTATGTTTATGTAAGAACATCGTTTTCTAGATTTAAAAGGTTAGAGGTTGCTGCCCGTAAATTTCCCTTGTTTACTACAAATTAATTGCAATAATGGTAGACGTTTCTGATTGATGGATGATAAAATGTTCACAGTGTAACCTAATCAAGTTTTACAAAAATGAAAAAAAAAAATGTTATGGATTTACATCAACGTATTTGCAGTAATATTCAAAAGTTTCCGTTCTTTACGAAGATAAACAACCGCGGTTAATAATAAAACATTATTAAGTACTGAGTAATGAGTTTTGTATTACGGTCGAAATTACAAGGTGTGTGTTTGTTAGCGATGTTTATTAACACTGTATAGCATTTTTCTATTGTTCAAGAAAAGAAAAACTTAATATTTTCAATGTTTGCATGCATCATTTAGTGTTTTACACGTCACTAAACATATATCGTTTCCTATGTAGCCCTGGAATTTTTTATCAATTAATCGGCAAAAATATCTAGAATGTAAATATAATAATAATAATATTATTTATAGAAATAACGGTTTATCGATAAATATCGACGTATTGATAAATCGCTTCCGAAGTACGTACAGAAATTTCAGCAAGTGATTTCTTGGGCTATTTCGCGAACGCCGTGTGCTATCACTCATTTGTACGCTCTGAGTCTGATTAGGTCTCATCCTAACAGCGCCATGGCCGCTACGCCCAATTCCCGAAGGACAATAGCGCCTGAGAATTTAACCCAATAACAGCGATCGATAATAACATCACACGAAAAGAGCGTATTGCCGCCACCAAAGTGAAAATAGCGCCGTCACACACTCCAATCAGCTTCCCTGCAATAGCGCCTCAATTGTTACGCCTAATTCCCCCCTGAGAGGGATAATAGCGCCACGCTTGATACGCCTAATGAGGTACATTGACAAAAGTAAGCATCTACGCCTATGTCTCTTTGATTTTGGCAAAGTGCTCGTCGTAGCCCAAAACCCACAATTATGACATTTTATTTTGAAGTTTCAACTTTTCAAGTCCCAGACTTGTAACACTTATAATCCTTTCGGGAAACATAGTCTTTTATTCAAATTCGTGTCCAACCTCCAAGAGGCTGTACTTGTTGATTTTTCCAATAAAATTGCAACCCCACTCTCTTTTAATTTTTGATTGCATAGAAGTATCAATAAAATTTTGTCTCACATTCTCAAGCTTTCTTGAATACTTGTGCTAATTAAAGCCTGCAAGTGTCCCCAATTTATGTTAATAACTACAACCCAATATTTACCCTAATCCCTAAAATTTAAGGCGTGAAATTTTAAATATTAGATTAGCTCCAATAATCCACACAAGCGGCAAACTCATTGATACATGTTAACATGTGTTCTACACTCATGGTTTATTTACATTAATGTACAAAAATATGCGCAGCTGCCCTGAAACTACCACCTGCTTAAGATTAACTAAAACTACATACAGCAATTTAGCTAAGTCAAGTGATCACTGTTAATTAAAGTCTATATTTGCTGAAAGATATAATATTCCTGTAAATAAATCAAAGTTATTAGACAAGGGCATTACGTCTTCAAGGAGCTCACATTTTAAAGTAAAAAGATAACAATTAAATCAAAATCAGATTCAAATTATTTATTCTCGGGCAGCGCACCTTTACCCAATATCGATGTATTGATAAATCGATATCTAATTGCCGATATCGCGCACCCTTTTTCCTATCACCCATTGCGTTATAAAAAGCAATAATATTAATAACAATTTGTTAATCTATTCAAAATCATAAGTATCAAGACAAGAGAAAGTAGATAATAAATAATCGTATGCTACCTTAAATCCTTGATTCTTTACGGAAGTCTGGAAATGATCTTATATGATTAATCATGTCAAACTTGTGAGATTTTTATTTAAAAAAAATCAAGGCAACTTCCGCTAATTCAGTGCTTCCGATTAACTTAATCTCATATAATAATTATTTGTAATCATTTTCAGTGCCATTTCAATTTAACGGTTTTTAATTGAAGGGTAGTTAGTGGTTTTCTAGATCTTTTTGCGATTTTTAATTGATTATTCCTTTTTATAATACAGGGTGTATCAAATTTTGTCGGCGGTATTCTTAGATTGCTTATTATTAGAGCTACAGATTTGATTAAATTAGGGAAGAAATGTAATTTTTTATGCTGATTAAAATTTTCTTACCAAAATACCCTGTACATTTTTGCATATTTTGAAACAAAATTTAATTTTGAATTTTAAACTTGTAATGGAAATAAGAAAAAATTAAGTAAAAAAGCAAATTAAAAAAGTTTGTTCCTAATCATGATTAGAAGCCGGCATAACAGCCGGCAGACTGTACTGTACCGCGTCGCTACGAGGACATTTGACTGTGCTGTTGTTGCTCTATGATTAAAGGAACGCGTCTTGAGTTTTTTAATATTTATTTAAATTTTCGATTAAATTTAAAAATTATTATTTATTTGAATAAACGACACTAATAACAACAATATAGTTAAAATTCTTAACCAAAGTATCCTAGCGACATAATAAAATATAGAAAAATATAAAAATGTATTTTGCGTATAGTTCGACTTTTCTTAAAAACTTTGTAGAAATCAGGGACGTGAACCGAAAAAAAATAGCATTTTTTAAAATTTCTGTTTCAGTTACGGTTACCGGTATTTTTTGGTTTTTCTCAATAATAAGCAAAGAAAATTTTCGTCAAATGTATATGGAAAAAAATGCCGAGCAATTAAAAAAAATGTTCAAATTATCACGAATAATTGACAGCAATAAAAAAATTTTCGTTTTTGTCAAATTTCAAACAAACCTGTTGCTGAAGGGGGGGGGGGTAAAATCAAAAATTAAGTAATGTAAACAGACTAAGTCTTAGTCTTTTGGTAAAATTTGTTTTCATGAAATGTCCAGACATTGTTTCGACTTATTTAAAAAAAACTCTTTTGACAATCACCTGGAAAAATATAAATCCTGTAAAAATGACAACATTTTTTGAAAAGGTCATGAAAAATAAATTATTCTATGTGACTGAGAGCATGCCTGCGCTTTTCATGAAATTCTCAATTACACTATCTCCCTACGGTATAATACAGTGACTAGCCGGCTGGCAACATTTTGCCGTCATCGGATAACTTGCAGCGTAGTTTACCTGCAATTTAAGTTTATCCGGCGGATATGTTGTTTGTGTATGTGTTATATATTCTAGCATCAACAATCAACAGACGCCGTGCCTCAGTGGTAGAATGCGTGTACAGCGTTCTGAGTTATAGGTTGGTCGAGAGTTCGAATTCCGCGCGGGTTACAAATTTTAAATAAGGACAGGTCTTTTGTTGTTGTGTATATAGTAACATGCTGCTGTTTGTGTTCACTGGAATTTTTGGCGATAGTGGCAGCGCAATGTGCACATTGTGGGCTCACTGACTGCCAATAACACAAAAATTAAGAGGGAAAACAGTATCCTGCTGGTAAAATATTCATATCATGTTATACGATGACGTCCTACCGGCAAAAACTGCATTCGCCTTTGAGAAACAATAATAACACTCAAAACAATGTTTTGGCTACAACCAAAGGGGCTGAACAAGTGAACATGTGGAATGCGACGATTAAATAGTAAATACTAACGTACGGTTACGGTGTTCGGTTACGGTTCAAACAATTTTTAATTACAGTTTCGTTTTGGTTACGATTCGGGAAATTTTGCGGTTTGTTCCTGTTTTCGGTTTTCTTTTCGGTTACAGCTCCCTGAATATAAATGCATCGTTAATGAAAATATATACAGAATGTATCAAATTGCGTGTTAACTATGGGGATCTCGCTTATTTGAAGAGATACGATGATGGTTAAATTAGTGAAAAGTTGTGGAATTTTATGCCTATTAATAATCGGAAAAGAAACTAGCGCTATCTTGCTTAGATTCTGAAAGAACTGGAAAAAAACTGAAATTTGAATTTTTTGTTTTGAGCGATAACTCATTTGTCATTTATTATTTATCATTTATTACATATTTCTAGTTTACGCATTATTGAGACACTTTTTCATGCTGAATCTAAATTTTTGATCAGCTTTGGTATAACGGTTACCCATTGCTCATTTTCGACTGTCAACTTTCTTTTTTCTTATGGTCGGCATTTTAAATTTTTCTATATTTGAATAGAGTTTTTAATTCTGATTTCAACGAGGTGTCACACTTTGCATTTTATTTACGTTTTGAGCATTTTATTGCAGAAAATAAAAATTTCATAAGAGTGCCATGGAAAGACCACGCCATTTAATTTATTTTGATAAAATTCTAGTAGGCTATGACCTGATGAAAGTAAAACAAAACACTACTTTTACTAACGTTGGTCTTTATATACAATAGGTACGCGAAAATTTCAGTAAACTTTGTTTTGAGCGTAGGCAGCAGGTTATGTTATTTTTTATAAAAACAAATGATTGGCAAATTTTCAAACATACACAATTTACTGAAAATTCCACTTGGAGTTTTTATGTTTGCAACTGACATAACAAATTTGAATAACAGGTTATATAAATACAAGAGGTAACAATTAATTAATAAATGTCTAAAACATTTGACACCTTTGTAAAACACTGTGTCATTCGTTTGTTTTTGTAAAAAATAACAACCTGCTGCCTACGCTCAAAACAAAGTTTCCTGAATTTTTCGCGTACCTATTGTATCTAAAGACCAAAGTTAGTAAAAGTAGTGTTTTGTTTTACTTCCATCAGTTCATAGCATACTAGAATTTTATCAAACTAATGTAAATGACGTGATTTTTCCATGGCAGTCTTATAAAATTTGTATGTTCTGCAATAAAATGCTCAAAACGCAAACAAAATGCAAAGTGTGACACATCGTTGAAATCAGAATTAAAAACTCTATTCAAATATAAAAAAAATCAAAATGCCGACCATTAGAAAAAAAAATTGACAGTCGAAAATGAGAAATCGGTAACAGTTATACCAAAGCTGATCAAAAATTTAGATTCAGCATTAAAAAGTGTCCTAATAATGCGTAAACTAGAAATATGTAATATAAATGACAAATGAGTTATCGCTGAAAACACAAAATTCAAAATTTCAGTTTTTTTTAGTTTATTCAGAAACTAAGCAAGATAGCTCCAGCTCAGATTATTAATGGGCATAAAATTCTACAACTTTTCACTAATTTAACCATCGTCGTATCTCTTCAAATAAGCGAGATCTCCATAGTTAACACGCAATTTGATACATCTTATATAATAAATATTGGTTCTCGAAAACATTTAGGAAATACATTTTTTCTTATTGTACCTTCGTTGGGCGGGGGGGGGGGCAATTGTTAATGCGGGAGCACGGAGACCTTGGTGCCCTCAAGGAGTCGCCGCCTCTGCTTGTAACTCCCTTATCTTGTAAGGGTTGAGTTTTGCACACAACTTTATAAGATATTTTTTACTACACTTAACCGTATTAGCCACGCTATTAGGGTATGGCCCTCGAGTAATAGAACGGCGCATTTGCATTTGCAATTATCATTTTTTTCACATCTAATTGATTTAATTACAGAATATATTTGATTAATTATGTTACCCATATAAAAGCCTACATAAATTCAATAAATGATTAATGACTTTTTATAACAATTAAACGTAACTGCGGAATATACATTACAATGTCAAATTAAGGATGCTGATTACGTTTAAAATCTTTAAAATTAATTAATAAACATGCCTTACTAACATGATTGTATTATTATACAACTCGGTTTTTTTACCATTTTATACGTGGTAGTTATAAATGATAATTACTATACACTTGTGTTTGATACATCCGACATTGAAATAATCTATTTTTGTATTAAATTACGATTCTAAACAAAGTACCAAGTACAGCGGTTGCGTTTTCGCTTTTTGTTAAAGACAGTGTAAACACAAAAAAATTTGGGCACGCAAATTGTTGTGTAGATATAGTTTTACTTCGCTTTTGCGTCTTACTTACAAATTTAAGGTTTGTTCAAACATATATTTAAAATTTTTGACATTGAAATTGTGGTTGAACCACTTGAACTTTTGAGGTCATTTTTTTCATACTGTTTTTTCTTGAACCTAAACATTACCCAGCACTATTTTATAAAATTAAAATATGGAAATTAAATCAGCCTTGAAGCAACCTTGAAACATCATTTATGATTTACGATCCTAATTGCTTCAGTCATTCCACAATAAAAAAAAAGTTGACAAATTCATCTGTCCGATGGTATTTTTTTAACATACCAACTAAAAACTCTCAGTAATTCCGTTGAGTCAAACTATTTTGTTTGTCTAAAAATGTTTGCAATGTCAGCGAGGTGCTGGTATGTGTATAAAATTACTTGATTTTATTTTTGGAAATGAGTTATTTAAATGGTCGATAAGTAATAATATTTGGATCATAGTAAAATTCTGAAAATTTACTGAAATAAACAATCGGGAATTTTAATAATAACTAAAACAGAAATTTTGTTTCATAATTTTTTTATAGTTTATCGCAAATTACACTTTATATTTTTAGAAGAAATCATAATTCTAACATCTTTATCCTTGAAAATGAACATTTTGAAATTGGCCGTTCAAAATTAACTACACTGGCCTATTTTCACAAATTTTTAAAATAAACTCGTATAATTCACGAAAATTTTCAACGTTGAGTTTGCGTATTTCTGTTTTCTTTTGAGTAGGCGTCAAGACAGTCTTGATTTCTCCTATATACAGGATGTTTTAACATTGTATGTTAATGTATTCCGTGGTACAAACTAAGAAAAACATACATATGAACATGTGTTCGGAAACGCGCCAAAAGATTTTTCAAAAAATCAATTTTTTGCTATATAGAAAATGTCCAGAGCACGTCCTCCTCGATTAACAGTGATTTAACGTACTCGGTATAGCCGCATCACGCATTTTCCTACAAATTCGCGTGCGGCAGAGGCGGTACTAACCGGTGCGGTGGTTGACAGTCTAACCTCTACGAACTTTGGTGACCGGGTGGCATCAAAATCAAATGTCGTATTTGAGGTTTAGTTAGCGATTAGAAGCCTAAATGCGTAGAAAATGAAATATTGCATTGCATTCTTTCTTCCTGCGTGAAGTAATGAGTACGGTTACTTGACTACGCAGTGTTGCTTTCACCGCAAACCGCTAGATGGCGCCACATTTTAATTCCAAAGGTTTCTTTGAATTTGAAATATTTTGTGCCGCGGCAGGCAGTATAAAACGTTAAGACGGTGTTAAGAAGGCCGTCATTGAAAGTGACTACCTTTGGCTTCGAAGCAAAACTGATCGTGTCGAACTATAGACTTCCGAACATTCTTAAAAAGTTCTGATCTGTTTAGAGAATTGTTCCACAACCATTTACTACCCTGTTACGGAGAATTTTAATATTATTGGCGGGTTTTGTATAACCAAAGCTTTCAAGTTCTCCCTAAGAGCGAAAACCGAATGGGTTGAGGTCTGGAGACCGTGGAGGCCGTATGTTTAGCCTTCCTCGACCTATCCAATGGTTACCTAAACATTATTTGGATGTTCTCGAATTGATCAACTGAAATGTATTGGAGCCAAGTTTAATTTATTTAAATGTCTTACACAAACCAAAGCGATTCAAGCGCTCCACAAAGATAACAATGGAATGGGTTTAGGTCTGGAGAAAGTGGAGGCTATATGTTTGGCGCTGCTCGACCTTTCAAATGGTTACCGAAACATTATTCAGATGTTCTCGAATTGTTCAGCTGAAATGTATTGGAGCACCATCATGCGTATACCACGTGCGTTGCAGGATATAGAGTGAAAATGCGTACTTGTACAGGGCATCGCTTTAAAGCTGTTCGCACATGGACGATTTAAGTGCATATCGAGCATTTATTCGTAAGAATATTGATTTGTCTATATAACCGTCGCGCATATTCGGGATAAAGAAGCAGTTGCTGCTACGAACTTATCGGTTGCAGTGGTCTATTCTTCAGAAAGTAAGCGGGTTGCAGATGCGAGGGGCGTAGCCCACAGGTTCTACTAGTTTGTTTTTAAACTTTAATTAGACAATAGAAGTTGCCGTGCCGTTAATGCAATAACATTTTTTTTTTCAACATCTAATTAGGTTTATCTATAATTATTGAAGAAAATTAGATTTTTTGAAAAAGTTTTTTAATTTTTTAAGTAGGCAGTTTCGCACATATGTTAGGTAAGATGGACAATTTTAGACCCACTTCCACCGCTCGACTTGACTTAACTGCAAGGTCTGGACAGGCCATTTTTTCAAGATCACTTGTTCGGGTTTATTTTTTTGGTTTGCTGTTCATTTTATTGATCTAGAAAAATAGACCTGAAAAGGTGACCTTGAAGAGTGGTCTCAAAACCCGCTTTGAATGAATGAGTCAAGGTCAAGGCCAGTGGGCTGTTACTCGCACGTGACTCATTTTTATACGATTTTTTTTTAAGTTTGTGCCGCACAATACGTTCGTAATTTTTTGACGTACACCCTGTATTTGTGTATTACAATATCAAGACATTTACTTTATTTGTAATTAATAATATAAGCTAAAGCAACGCCTAATGAAATAAATTTTTATCAATGTGGAGAATATTGTTTTCATATCCTTGCATGAAACGAGATAATTACGTTTGATGCGTACTACTTATTATGTATTATCTCGTCTGCGGGTAATAATTATTAGGTACGTATTAAATAATGGGTTCTAAATGAAGCCTAGTATATAACACGCAAATGAATGCAACTAGCAATTAAATTTTATCATCGCAGAGATAAATGACGCAGCTTTTGTACATTACTACACAACTGTAAAATAACTTGTTGCAAAGAGATCTAAATTAAAAAAAAAACAATGTTATGTATTTTTGTAATGTAACTGACACTGTTTAGCGTGTAAAGTAGTACGTTGTCAACGTGTGCCAAAATTGTAATGACTCATACCATCTACAGCGTTTGGCAATTTTTCAAGTTTCAGAGACCCAAAGTCTATTTCTTGGTTGTCTAGACGACATTTATTCGTTACAACATTGGTCACTCAGGAAATTCCAAGGATTTATCGGTGATTGCATTATAGGCATACCACCGTTGTTATTATCCGACACTAATAGCATACTGGGAAAAAAATGTTGCGTGTTGATTTCAGAAATATGTATTCACGTAAATGTCTGCTTTTCTCAAAACGACAAATCCAAGAGATAAGCGGACGTAATCAAATGTATAATATGTGTGATATTTTTCATAGCGATGTAAAATTTATTTCCCACAGGAAAAATGTTACCTATTTTTTAAAGGCGTGTAAACAAATGGGGTTTGGCACATGCTGTGACATTTTAAACCAATCTATATAACGTTATGTACATCACTTTTAGAGAAAAATATTTGCAGTTCTGGCTGCTATAAATATTGCCAGACTTCATGTTTCACGATAAAGCAATCTCCACTTTCTTATATTAACCAGTTTATTCATAGTAGCAAACATAAACGCCCGCAGGGGGGTGTGGATAAGCCCCCCCCCCCTTAAAATTGTACTTCAAACGAAATGTGTACTGCGAACTCCCCGTGCACAGACGCAGTCGTTTGTAACCGGGCCCTGCATGATTTTTTTTTAGTAAGATGTTAAATGGACGATCTTAGTTTTGTTTTATGCAAATGTCAACAAACAATCTGACATCTATAGTGAGAAAGTCTAGATGACAATCTAGAAAAACATACTTAACATTTTTGATATTGTTAACAATAATCGGTTAACTATTAAACAGAGTACAAAATTATATTTTACCTCGTTTGTGGCACACGAGAGTATACCAGTGGTTCAAGTAGGATGGAGCTACTTACTGCAAGTGATTTCTTTACTTTTCTTCACGAGACAATTGTCTGATTTCGAATAATTTTCCGGAAACAATTGTGCAAGCTCTTGGCCACCCTGTAGTCCAGACTTGACCCTCTACGATTACTTTGTCTGAAAATTTTAGAAGAGCAGTATTTTTACACAACACCCACAAATTCTCGCAGAACTCGAAGAAAGACTAGTGCAACAGCGCAAGTCTGTTGATGAAGATCTATGCCGCTGACTAGTCAATAATGTAGTGGTTTGGTTAGAGACGGCAACACCGTTTTACATTTTATTAACCTTAATTTATTTATTCTCGTCAAAATTGGGCTTTTGACGTCAAAAAATTATTTTGAGCCATTAAATTTATTTAGTTACGTTAATCATTGGATTTTTGACAGTAGCTATTTTTTGACGTGAAACAATCATTTTGTGTTGATCAAATATTTATTGGCGTCGGAAGTTAATTTTGGAAGTCAATAATAGGTTTATTGAAGTCAAAATATATTTAATGAGATCAATACGAAGTTTTTTCAGTAATCGGATTTTTGACAATAACTGGTTTTAAGACGTCAGAAATCATTTTGAGTCAATGAAATATGTATTGGCGCTAAAAGTTGGTGTTTTGACGACAAAAAATCATTTTGAGTCAAACAAGTAATTATTATTAACTTCAAACGTTTTTTTTGACGTCAATAAATGATTTGTTGACGTCAAAAATTTGAAAATATTTTTTTATGACAATTACTTAATGGCGCAGCTGCCGTAGTAGCGAAGTCTGTGTCACATTATTATTAATTATTGTCAATGTACTTTGACAAGCCGTAGGGATGTACGTGTACTCTCTTTTGGCAGTTAATATTGAAGTATGATTCTAGTCCACACTACAACCATAAGTACCCCGTTAGGTGGCAGCATTTACCGACGTCATAAAATTATTCATTGATGTCTGAAAATTATTTGTTTATAGTTACAAATAATTTGTTCGTTCTTCTTATTACTTTACATTGCCGCCTGAACGGTTTTCAGAAGTCAGGAATTGATTTTTTGACGACAAAAATGGTTTTTGGATGTCATAAAATGAATTTGTGACGTCAAAAATTCAATTGCATAGTTTAATAGATAAATATTTTTAATCTAGCTTTTTTAGACGCAAAAAAGTAATTTTTGACATCAAAAAATCAATTTCCCACGTCTTAAATTCAGTTTGTGGCGTTTAAAATTTAATACAGTTTAAATAATATTCATTGGTTTATCTCCCCCCGTAGAAAAAATCCTATAGGCGGGTATTGTTGCAAAACTAACTAGAAACAAAATTGTGTTTGTAATTCAAAATTTTTCTATTTCTGACTTCGAATAAAATGAGATTCGAATCTAGCTTGCGTGATTAAACTTTACAAAAACAGGCGCTCGTAGTTCCCTAATGATCTAATTACAGTTCTGCACCGGCTAACTGTTACATTACCGCTGAAAAAATGTAGGGTTACATAATTTGGCACACAAAACGCTCATTTTCTTAATCCTCAATGGCATTTTTTTAAGCGCCATGATTTGTATGCCAAATAACTAAAATTAAATTATCGTTATACTTATTTTTTTCACAATTCCTGGTACATATTTTGTAATCACAAAATAGTAATGTCGTAATTGTATATGTATTAATGTTTTGGATACCATTACATAATTGGTAAACCATTATTTTGTTTCACTCAATTATGTGAGTTTTTTCATTGTTATATTTTTGTTTTCTTGATGTTTGTTTTGTACCTATGTATTGATTCATAATTTATGTACGTATATCACTTTCTGAACAAATAATAAATAGTAGAAAAGTAGTAATTTCCCTGTCAAAGGGGGTGTCATAAAAATCACTTGCGGTCTGCGATTCATTTTTCTTTGTTATACACACGTTTTTATTAATATGAAATGTTACATTAAAAAGCTAACATGTTCCCTTTTTTTTCAGTTTGGCATCGCCTTCACTATGAAGGGCAGCAGTTCTGGTGATATAATTCATAAAGATGTGGTTGTTATAGGTAAGATAATCATATTTTTATTGATTAAATATTAGACTCAAGCTAATAAAGATTAGTGATGTACTTATATTAAAGAAAACGTCGTTGAAAAATCGAACTTGCAAAAATGTTGCCAGTGACGTACGGTGCAATATTTTCTGATTGCAATATTTTAAACTGGAACATTTTGCCATGGTTTTTAAGGAAAATTTTCCGCTTAGAATGCCCTCGTCTGAGTCTAGGGATATACCCTGTATACAGTAGACAACAAAGGGTTTTTATGGTGTAATTTACCTTAAAAATATAAATTTGCAGATATTTATCGTTTAAGGTTTCTACGGGAACGGATAGAGTGGTACAAGGAGTGGGGATATAAATTAAGCATAAATTTCCCTAATTTACACATTATTTATCAGCTCGGTATAGTTTTTCCAAAATGAGATCTTCCAGAAAATTTTCCGAATAACCCTCATCATATGTTAGCCTCATAAATTCATGTCTTTCGTAAATTATGACCCACTTATGAATACCTTTAATATGCATTTTATGGTTTACAAAACAATCTACTTTGCGTCATACCGAGACTCGTCAAGTATTTCTATTCAGTGATGACTCGTGCGGAGGGGTTTACTAAAAAAAATATTTTATTTATTGTACTTTATTTTTTTAATTTTAAAGTAAAAAATTGCATAGGCTAAGCACATAACACATCCTTGAAATATTTGCCAACTGTTAGAGTTAATTTGTTTTGCGGCAATGGTAAGTATTGAAAAGGGGCGCGTCGAGAAATCAAAGAATTTTCAAAAAGTTATTTGACTATGTACACGTGTTTGCGCGCTTTCCCTTACGCTCTGTGCACGGCCATTCGACTAACAACCGCGCAGACAGCATAACCAGTAGCGCTATACCATCTACACCAGTGTTTCTCAAACTTTTGTCTTTATTCTTTAAAGTAGTATTCCAACAAAGTTTTATGGACGCGTTGAATGTTTTAGTAAAACCGTTTTTATATTACTGCTGTCCGGCTGCTGTCATTTTCTATTCGTAAATAAACGTAAATAAAACCTATTGGCTGTTATGAAGTTTTATCAAAAAATGTCCGTGAGAGCTAACACATGACAACCAGCCAATCTAGAATAGTAATGTTTTGAAACACATGCAAGCCTGAAAAGTTACGGAGATACATCTTCCCGAAGATGGAACAGTTTGCAATCACGCTTTAATTATTATCTCCGCAATCAGTTAAGATATTAGATTCACATTTTGTATACATTGGTGATTAACATTTTAATAATTTAATTTGGTTTATCTAATTTTGGTTGCTTATTTTTAGTAGGCACATTTGAATTAAGAAAAATCTAATCTCGTTCCATTTTTCAATATTTATAGAATTTCACCCCCCCCCCCCCCCCCCAGCAACTGTTTTCAATGTTTACAAAAAAACGTTTTTAAATTAAGCATACCAAATACTATTTTGTTAAGAAAATATTTCTTCTCATAATCCGTTTACAAAAGTTTCTGATACAGACTTGTAGGGTGCTTCTATTTTTCTAATCTTTGAATTTATGCTTAGGTAATGGTCCCAGCGGCCTTGCACTATCCTACATGTTATCAGGAAACATTCCCTACCTTATCTCGAATGCTCATCCCGATGAATTGCTATCGGCACGCCTTTCCATGACGAGGAACTCAAGCCTAGTACATGAAGAACTCGGACAATTAGCTGCAGGCTTGGAAGGAAGATCTACAAATCCTATTTCGTTGCTGCTGGACGCTCTGTCGCATCCATATGCAGACATCGGACTTGAATTGGAACCACTTATTGAATGGCGCAAAAATGGTGTCGAAGTAGGTATTAAAATCAAAAACTTTTTAATTTACTAATATTTTTGCTCCAAACTTTGCACATGGCATTAGAATTGGATTGTGAACATTTTTTGTAATAACTTTTTTTGATATTTCCTCAAATAAGGTAATTTTTGCAAATTATTAAACTTTTTTTGAATTTCCCCCCAAACCTGAAGTCACGTGACCTATGTCTAAATCAATTTTTAAGTTATCTGAGATCTAGAAGCGATCCCAAAAAGTATTAAAAAAATTCTAATTTTAACAATTTTACCCATTTGTTGCAAACTGTTTGCTGGTCACTGTATATGTAAGGTTTACCCAAACAATTTTTTTTAATTTTGAAATTTTGAGCGCATCAACGCGTTATATGTTTTTATTTTTAAATCATATTTACAATTTGCTGTCTGTTTTTAGATTGACCATGTTGTGCTTGGTAAAGGACCACCTGGAGGATCGTGGCATAAAATGGATCCACACATTCTAACGCTGTCTCTGGGGTCATGGATGGCATTGCCTGGATTGCCTTACAAAGCGCGAGATGGTTCAGAAAAACGCGCCTCTGCTGGAAACGTGGCTCGGTATTACGTGAAATATATGAATGAGTTGCACTTAGGAAAGTACTTTAAAAATGGTGTGTGTGTGACTAATGTAAAACAATTAAACGAATATCCCGCAAACACAGAACAGGACAGAGCAAGCGTAGACAGTTTGTTTGGAGAGTATTGCTTTGATATAAATGGTACTGATAAAAGAAAGGAGCATTTGCACAACAAGTGGGTGGAGAGGGTCGAAGATGATGTATATGAAAGAACAAAACTTTGTTCGACACCTGAAACGGAAGAAAGTGCCCAAATTGAACAAAGGAGAAAGAAAATGTGTTCTTTGTCCAATGCGTTTAATTTCATTCGCTTACGATCCAGCAGAAAATGCAAGCGGCGTAGAGATTGTTTTTTGAAGAATGATCTAAGCCCAGATCGTAAAATTAGAGAAGTTTTACAGAAATCTATATCCGTTGATGAATCACGGAAGTTAGCCAATACTTCAAAAGAAAATAAAAGCGCTATTGGTGCTGAAGAAATTTCTGTAAATATACCTTCGAAAATAGTTGGCCTTTGTAGACCCCACGGTAAAGTTAGATCTATAAGCTTTTCCTGTGATTATGATAATTTTGAATCTTCGTGTGATAGTCTTTGTAGTAGATCATTTAATGAACAGGGTAGATTTATTGATTCATTTAGAAATTCGTATAGTTTAGATTTTAATAGTTCTATTACTAATGTGCCTGAAACCTTAAAAAAACGTGATAACTCTCTTAGACTGAAAGAAAACTGTGATCCTTGTACTTCGTCAGTGGCAGAGTACAACCAAAACAAAGACTCTCGAACAAAATGGTTAATTGAAACATATGACACAATCGCAGGAAAATATGTTACATATATTTGTAAACATTTGGTTTTGGCTAATGGTGCTAGTGACTTGCCAAATCCATTGACAATTTCCAGTGACGATAAAGATCCCTCTTGGTTGGTGCACGATGTTCGAAGCTTGGAAATGGAACTTGATCTGTACCTCGCTGATAATTCGTCAAATCCAGATCCTGTACTTGTGATTGGAGCTGGACTGAGTGCAGCAGATGCAATAATTTCAACGAGATGTAGAAATATTCCTGTTCTCCACGTCTACAGAAATAAAACCAGTGATCTTAGCAAACAATTGCCTGAAAATATGTATCCAGAATATCATAAGGTGAAGATTCTTAACTATTTGATTTTTTATAATTTTTTGTCAAAGTTATAAGTCTTGCTATTTTTATACATTGTGTCTGCTCGCAAGCTAGCGTTTAAATAATATACCACTAATCACAAGTTGCGGCATCATGTTCGTACATTCATATACGAAGTGTATTTGTTTAGTCAAGTTCTAAACTGTGTTGCCAGTAGGGATGAAACTAGCTAGATTCTGAGGAAGAAAATCTCTAGAATTACCCAGACTATACCATTCACATTTCATTGAACCAATCGCAAATTTCCCGTTTCATAAAACTTGTATAAATGAAATTAATTTAAGATGTTGTAAAACCGAGTACTATTCACTGAATACCTTTTCTGGGTAACTTTTTTTTGCATATGAATACTAAAGGCACTATGTAAAACCATTCCCTCAATCAACGGTAAAACTATGCCACTCCGTGGACGCCCTGTATTATATGTACTTTATTTTATACCATTTCCTCTTGCTGATAAGAAAGAAATATCCGGCACTGACGTTTTGGAAATCTGGCAACCCTGATGACATTTATCAAAAAATGTTGGTGAACAGATAATCTAAATTGCGAATTTTTTGAAACACATTATACAATTACATATTTCTTTTTTACAGGTACACCAAATGATGCAAGATGGTGGTTCTTCATACCCACTGTACCAAGCTTTACCAGAATGTTCGCCTACAAATTTTAACGAATCTGAAAGAACAGTAACGTTAACTACAAAGTCGGGTGATCAACTAAAGTTCCATGTATCATTCGCAGCTGTTTTGATTGGTGCTCGTCCGGATCTCACTTTCTTACCACCACATTTCACATTAGGAGTAGATAAGACGCTACCTGTTGACAGCAAGACTAACAATATAGACATTAACAAACTAACTCATTCTGTAGATGGATTTGATGATTTATACGCTATGGGGCCATTGGCTGGTGATAATTTTGTCAGGTTTATACCTGGAGGAGCTTTAGCTATTGTTTCTGACTTGTACAAGAAATACGGATATTGAATTTTTTTATACGAAAATTTGCATAAATAAAATTACAAGCAACAATATGTGTTGCTCGATCAACGTTTATAGTGTGATTTATATGTACCAATGTCTTTTGTAAGCTGATTTGATTATAATTGACTTTTCTTGTATCTAAATGAAGTAAAAAGAAATATTAAACACTTTTAAACTTGTA
This sequence comes from Ctenicera cuprea, assembly GCA_958336395.1. Lineage (NCBI taxonomy): Eukaryota > Metazoa > Arthropoda > Insecta > Coleoptera > Elateridae > Ctenicera > Ctenicera cuprea. The sequence goes on along the minus strand of OY284486.1, from coordinate 80,802,517 downwards.
CAATTACCGTTAGAAATTCATGAGACAAGAAAGTAAATTTGTTTTCTGCATTATAATTAGAAACCACATGATAAGACATCAAAAATGGGCAAAATACTTTGCCTGCACTTTCCTATACTTTAGATTGTTGCTGAAACATAGACAACTAATTAGTGCAACGCGGATGAGCGATAACAGGCGAGCCAAGTGGCGATTCATCAATAACAATATTATACAAAACCGTTAAAATGTTTGGAAGATATGGGAAAAATTTTTATTCATAGAATTTTCCAAAAACTTATTTTTGGGATCGCTTTAGCATCTCATATAACCTAAAAATTGATTTAGTTAGGTTTGGCGGAAAATTCAAAAACATTAAATGAGTTCCAAAAAATCGCCTTATTTGAAAAAATATCAAAAAAAGTTGGCATTTGAATTGGCTTTTTTCTAATAATTTTTTTGATATATTTTCAAATAAGGCGACTTTTCACTAATTCAATTAATTTTTTTGTATTTCCCGCCAAATCTGGTCAGGTGACCTATGCCTAAATCAATTTTTAGGCTATCTGAGATGCAGAAGCGACCCAAGAATACGTTTTTGGAAAATTCTAATAATAGAAATTTTCCCCATATGTTACAAACATTTTGCCGTCGTAAAATAAATATTTGAACTTTTTTTAAGTATCCGTAGATATGTGAATCCCCACTATACATGTCCATTGTCTATTTTCCTCACTTATTCACACTTATTGGTTGCCTATTTCTTCCTTGTTGCATAGATTTCTAGTAAAATTTTGACAATCAGCAAATCTATTAGAAAATGTTTTATTTAAATTTGTAGTTACTGTAGCAGACAGGCATAGCTGCACTTTTCTTTAAAATACAGTTTTTATGGCCCAAAGTGTGTATTTTTATTAAAATCACAGAATTGTTTTTTTTACGACCACAATGCATTCCCGTTTTAGAAGTATAGGAAAGTAAAACTCTAAATCAAAAACCATGCCCAGAAACGTAAAACCAAATATATTTTTTCATTGTACAGAAACTGAAATTGAACTTAGGATTTGCCTAATCAATTGATTTCTAATTATAATCTCCAGGGTAAAATATAAGTGCACATTTTGAATTAATAATTACACCAAACACGTTAACAGATGGGTCGGTAACTATGCTCAATTGTACCTACCGTACCGTTCAGGGCCCAAAAATTTCGAATTATGGTTTTTTATGTTAACAGTAGTTCGAAATTAAAAACTGTTTTAAAGTGACATGTACTCAAAAATTATAATTGTACTCAAAATATATCGATCAATCACTATGTTGCATTTGCCGATTCTGAATTCTTTTGAACTAACAAATTTTGTCAAATTATTTTAAGCAAGTTTTTTGTTTTGTTTGCTAGTTTTAAAATTGCAATTAATTCAAAAATTTGATTTATGCGAGAAACTCGTATACAGGGTGTTCGAAATTATCAGGGCACCGTTGCGTTTATGAGTTATTCATAAAAGCTATATTTTTTGAATATTCTAAAAGATAACTAAATTGTGAATATACAAGTTTGTATGCAGCTGTAACACCTAAAGAGAATAACAAAAAAGTTATTGATTATTATTTATGGCATTTAACAACAAATTATGTTATAAAGCAATTTAGTGCTAGCTGTAAAAGAATTTTACCAATAACTTTTTTATGATCCACTCTAGGTTACTATTGCTTTAGAACTTTTTTATACAGAATTATTAAATTGTCTTTTAGAATATGCAAAAATATACGGGATGTTCGATTTTAAGCAAAACTATTTTATGGAATAATTCAAAAAGGAGACGTTCAATTGTTATTTTAAATACAGCATCGTAATCGGCGTAAAAAACTTTAATACTTTGCTAATTTAACCAACTTTGAAGCTCTTATAATAACGAAGTTAGCTATGGTGCCCCGATAATTTAAAACAACCTCTATACCAATTGTGAATCTGAAAAATAAATTGGGGTAAGTTAAAACAAACTTTCTACATAGCAAATCATATTTATTTTATTTAATAAAATTTTTTAATTACAAAATTTTGTCATTAGCAAATTTATGCAAACCATTCATTTGTTGTATTTGTCAGTTGTAAAACTAAAATTAATATGACAGTTTGATATGTTATTTGTGAAAGAATCTATAATCATATTCCACTTGTGAATTGAGAAATAATTGGGGAAACTACTAAAACTTTCTGTTTTGCAACAAGTTTTCATAATTTTTGCCCGTTTATTTTTCAATACGCTCATTAGTTATAATGATTAAAATCAAAATTTAGCTTTCACAGTTTGCTTACTTATTCTGTGAACAATATTTTAATCTTTTCTGGTTTTGAAGAATATTTTGTATTCCAGTGTTGTTTGTATTAGAGTTTTTCAATTCATATAATTCCGCACACTGAAAACAGGCCTTGTATTACGAATTGGTATTTTCTACTCAAGTAAATTTACCCTTGAGATATTTTCTTGGAAACATTTATTATTATGGTAATCTAGTTTCCAAAGAAAAGTCCAGAAATGATGAATCACAGTCTTAGTCGAGTTCAATGAATTACATTTTTAAATAGTCGAAAACATTAAAATTGTTAATGGGATTGAAAAACTTTGAAAAAACTCGTTTTCAATAATTTCCATCTCCCACATACATAGGACATTGATCGTGATCAATGTTAAAACCCACGTAGGTACTTGGAATCAAATAAATCATCTCAAAAAAGGAAATTTCTAGATAATTATTTCACAAACATTGTTAAATTTAATAATAATGTCTTAAAGACTATTAACGTGTTTTAAAATCCTATAATTAAGACTTAACTTGGTAAGTAAGTGTATTTTCTATGATAGGAGTGTTTTTTAAATGCACATATTTTACAGTGTATGCACCAAAATTCGTATAGGTTATTAGACATTTGTGTTTTAACTATTAACATAATTTACATATATCGTGAATAAGATTAAATTTAAAATAAATTTGTTACTATTTACTGCAACAGTGCTTTTATATGTTGAGGTAATAACAATTACTTGTACTTCTTTACTGTATAGGACAATATGCATTTAATGATTTACAACTTCAGAACTTGAAGAACAGATTGGAAACCGATAAACTTTCATATGTACATAGAATAGTAATTCTTATACCCAATGTGACCAAAATTGTTATACATATGATTGACTATTGAATGTTATTATACCCCTACCTTACTTTATCAGTAATAACTGATTACTGTGACTTTTGTTATATTTTCTTGATCTTTAGAGCAAGGGGAAAAGGTTTGTTTATAATTTATATTGTTGATGTTATTAGGCAATTCTTTTATTATTATTATTGTTGATGAATATTTTACTAGCCTAAATTGATGTCTTGTAATTATTTTTTGTACATTATTGAAATATATATTTTGTTAGAAACAGAAAGTTGTTTTTTATTAATATATTATAAACAAAATAATTAATAACTTTAACCGCTATTTGTTCTACAGGAACAATAGAACTTGATGACTTGATCTTGATTATCTATATTTGCAGATGAGGACTTCTTATTCCAAAACTTCCAATAATGGCAAATTTAAGAAATCAATTTGAATGGGTTCCAGTATAATTTAAGTTTATCATCACAAAAATGTAAAAGTTTTATAGTATTTTTAAATGACAATAAATGATTGTGTTCTAGTAAGTGTTTGGCGTAATGGAATTTATGTGGGTGTTTATAATTGTAACAACGAAGGTTGCGTTCTTTGTACCTACGAGAAAATTTGGTACTGTGTGGCACAAAACAAGTGGAGATGTTTTTAACATATCATATAATTTATATTTTTGTCGCGGTAATAAATACTGTAAATTACAATTCAAATTCTTGGCTAATTCTTCAATTGAAAAAAATCAAAAACGCTAAAATATTACATATACAGGGTAGTCAAACACCTATTTAATTCTGAAACAAAAGAAGATAGAAAAAAAAAGGATTTTTGGTAACATTTCCCCTACCTTTCTGCATTGCAATCGGCCTTTACGTCCCACTGCTAGGCTCCGGCACTCCTCTGTCACGTACTCCCTTTAGCGCTACTCTCCTTTCTGCATACTTGATAAAATTTTTAACCAATGTCGTTAAAGCTGTGACGCGATCGTAATTTTTTAATGGCAATGTAGCATTTTTGCACTCTTTAGACAGGGTTTTTTTCTTTTCAATGATATAATAGTTGTATATCCTTACATAACAAAATTTTCGAAAAAAACGCAAAATACATCTTCACATTAGCAGGCCCTGAATTTACACAAAAACCTATTACAATCACAGTAGTGTGCGGAAATTCATTTGTTGTCTCTTAGTAATCAAAAGCAAATAAAAGTTTTCAAAAATTCTGTTATGTAATGGTATACAAGTGTTTACCATTAAAAATAGGAAAAAAATCAGTATTGAATAATAGATATAGCAGATAATATGAATAGCGCGGCAAAATATATGAAAATATAAAGGAAAAGAAATTAGCGCCCGTAAACCTCTCAAACCAAAACCGACGATGCAGCTCCAAACATCGATGTTTCGGAATTACTGCTCCTCTTTAGTGTAGCGTAGCTGGGAAGATAAGTTAAAAAAAACAAAACAGGGTAAATACCAAGATACACATCCCAAATTTGCGCCTTCATCATGACTAACACCTACATTTTCAGCTCAGGAAACCAATCAGTCCGGACAGGAATACCAAGCCCAGGACCACACCACTAGGGCAAGTTTGAATAGAAAAGATGATATGAATAGCGCAGTGAAATATATGGAAATATTAAAAAATTAATTAGCTCCCATAAACCGCTAAAAACAAAAGTGACAATGCAGCTACAGACATCGATGTTTCGCAATTATTGCTGCCCCTCAGCGTAGCCTACCTGGGAGGACAAGTTGACAGAAGGCATCAGGTGTTTACAAACTTAATTGCTCGCATTCTAATTTAGTTTATATAGGCCAGAAAATTCGATATTAGGTATAAAGACACGTACATTGTTACAAATACAAACACACACATAAATCTAATTACACTAAACACTTACTAGAACACAATCATTTAATGACATCTAATAACACTACAAAATATTTACACTTTTTTAATAATAAATGTAAAAAACCCGTTAAAATAAATAAATATTGTTGAAGGAAGCAATAAAGTATTTTATTTATACGTAATAAATATAGACTTCAACAAAGTAAAGCTAGAACTTATGAATACAAGTTTTAATATACCCCCATATTTTAAAGGTCATCGAAATAGGAGCATTCGTTGGGTATTATAAAGCTTTACCCACAGACAGACATTTTTGATGACGTGAAAGTCCAAAACGTGTGTTTCCTTCAAAATCTCGAATTCTCAAGTTTTCATGAAATTGATACTTTCCTAAAGTAAAAGTACGAGAAGGTAAAAAGTGTTTACTTGGTTTTGCCCCACAGTGTATGGGATATAATATTAAGCTATACATTATACAAGTTAAAATCAGCGCGCTCACACCAAACTTCGCTCAACCAACTTTGGGTCTGATACTAACTAAAACTGATGATCGGTTCGGTTGATAATAAAAATTACATAGCATTCTGTTTAAAGGGATAGATGTCGGTATATTTTTGTAGTTTCAATTCTTATATTTATAAATAAGCGGAACATACACTCGATTTATAGAATTTTTCGATTACTACAATTTGACTCGTATTCCTCATCAAGCTCTGATAGTTTCTTATAGAAAAATGTCTCTGGAACCCGAATTTCGATTAGTCCAAGTTCTCGATTCATCGAAGTCATTCATATCAGTCTATGAGTGGATGTTTAAATAATTTTTCAGTAATTTCACCTCTAAATGTACCCCAACAGGTATTTTTCCTAAAGCACCTAATGCGCGCTTATCTAAATACTATGAGCCTAGCTTTGTGAAAGATACCTAATGAACTGCGGATTATAAATAACAATGGATAATCACCTTGTTCCTTTGCTTCTTGGAATTTCAAGGGTTGTAAAATAACCTTCGTCATTTTAAATAAGAAATCCTATCTTTGCAGCAGCCTTCGATCATTCGTTGATGTCACGTCCGGAAATTCATACATAAATATTCTTGTCTTACTGTAAAAGCGCAATCACTAGAAGTAACCTTAAAAGCACTTCCACAGGTAGAGAATGTAAAGTCAGTTTGATTTATAATATACTAAATTACTAATACTTATGGTAATTTTTTCTAAATTTTCGAAATGTTCGGCTACTGCATAGGTACTCTGCATTTTTTTAATATAAATATGCACATATTGATAAGAAACTCTTGTTGTAAACTTTTTGTGGAAAAATTATTATTAAAGACTGAAGCATCGATCTTCTTTACCTTTTATTTATCTTGTAAAAATATTTATTTCCTGTATATCTTTAATTTATATTATTTTTGATAACATTATAATAATACATATACAGCACCAGAGACTTTGGTTAAAGGCGTTTACATTTACGTTAACATTAAAAATGGGCGAAACAGGTCGCTAGTACTTTCTCATACTTTTAACGTTTTAACTGGTCGCGGGCCAATAAGTAATTGAAATTTACGTCTAGACATCTACACGCGGTACAAGCCGTTCGTTTCAAACCCAAGGCGTTGACATAGCACGGCTACTCACGTAATGGCGCTAGCTAGATATTTTGCTCACGACTTTGGACCAAAAATGGTCATAACAACTTTATTGAAAGAGATCAAGTATATGCAAAAACTAAAATATATATTTTTTAACTTGAGCTAATATATAGGAGTAGTTAAAATCACGTAACTTCCGGAAAACGCATATTTACAATTTTCGTATTTTGAAAAATATTTTTACATCACTTGGTTATACTTATTACAGCTATTAATTAATATGACAGTTTGTACTGATTATCGATATCAACGTACCAGGCCGGTAGACAAAACACATTTGGTCTGGTTGTAAAACAGTGTTAGTGCGCCTGCGCGGAGTGCGCGTTTGTGTATAAATTTGATAGAAAGTGCTTGCTAGTGTTCGATAAGGATACGAGCCGTCACTTATTGCTCGACTTCCGACTCATGTATGAACCTGTACTGTAGCATTCAAATTGCGAAGAAGTTATTAAAACCTTTGCAGACAGCAAATGTAGGAAAAAATATATTACAGTAATCTTTTTTTTACATATGTTTTTGTTTTTTACTTAATATAATTATAGGTAGTGTTTTTATGTATATTTTTATTTTAAAATGTTGTTGTTATTTATGTAGTAGGTATATTATTCAAAATGAATAGTATAACCATTCTTTTCTTAACTTTAGCTTAAACTTACTATTGCTATTAGGGGGCTACAAATTTTTAGCTCAGGGGCTCCAAATTTCTGTCTTAAATTAAAGCCCTTATTGAAGAATCCCGTACTAAATGGACATCTTGTATATCATATTTAGTAGGTATAATCACAGCTTTATGGTTCCATAAGGATATTATTACTTTGCAATTTTATAAACTCAACATACCCTTTTTAAGGTACTTAAAAAAAATCTCACACCTCGACCTAGAAACATATCATTATGAAGAGATTAAACTGTAAATATTAAACTAAACATATTATCTACTGGAGAAAACTGTGTCACGATAGGTACCTACCTACAACACGAAAATTGAAATTTGATGAGATAAATAATTGTAGTCACGAAACTCCATTTTTGGATCCCAATTTTTGTGTACCATTCGGTGTAGGTACCATCGCTATTTCGTGTTATAAATTACGTTATAGCAAAGCATTTGTCATACATTATCAAGTAGCAAAAAAATCCATATATATAAATCTTAAAGCCGCATGTTGTTCAACCTACATACGAAACTTGAAAACACTTTCTTATACCATGTATGGTGAGCCATGGCGAACGCCTCTTGCTTTTTACGTGTGACGTGCTCGCACACTTTGTATCAACACTTCAGAAATCCTTTGCTAAATATGCGAATCTTATTTTAAAATAATTACTTTACATAATGTCATTTGTAGCAGAATTAGCTGTTTTTGGAATACTACTTGAAAATTTTTGTGTGTTAAACATTGCGTAATATAATAATGTTAACTTATCAATTTGCAATTTCTTGACGTTGTGAAGTATTTAACAAAAACTAAATATTTTTTAAACTTATTGAAAATATTTTTAATCTAGAATAGTTCTAGAGCTTTACAATAGAAACTTTATTTTTTAAATTTGTCTCATGCTAATCAAAGCCGAATATCTTCATAATAAATTAATAACCATTTAAAACTTTTATTTTTAATAAAAAACAACGAAATACTATAAAAAGTATACCCCAACTTTATCCGATATAATTAAGTATGCTTCGATCCCCTATTTTGTTGATTTGTTAAAATCAGGTATTTACAAATTAAATTGTTCGCATTGTAATTCGGTTTATATAGGCCAGGCAATCATAAATTTTGATATTAGGTATAATGAACACGTACGTTGTTACAAATACAAACACCCACATAAATCCAATTACCCTAAACACTTACTAGAACACAATAATTCAATGACATCTAATAAATCCATAAAATTTTTACACTTTTGTGATGATAAACGTAAATTAGATATACTAGAAGCTTTTGAAATTTACAAACATTTAAAAACTGTACCGTTAATGAATGAGCAAATTGATCTCTTAAATTCTCCTCTATTGAACATTTTGGAATAAGAAATCAAGTCATCTGCAGACGATTACCGAAATTAAGTCACCAAGTTCTTTGTTGCTATAAAAACACTAACTGTTTACTTTTTAATATAACATTTAGTAATGGCATGTAAACATGTCGAAATACGTATAAGGTTAAAATAAATAAATATTGTTAAAGTAATAAAGTATTTTATGTATACTCACTAAACAATAAATTAATAAAAAAATGCATAAATTGATATAAGAAAGCAGATAAGATAACAAATTTACGGCCGGTGTCTTGTAAATGCAATATGATGGCATTACGTAATCGAACTTGTTTTGACATTTTGTCTGGTTCACACCCAAAACAGACGAGAAGTTTCGATACAAGTTTTCTCCTTTTTAAGAACAATGCACTTTATTTGGTATTAAAATACTGTAAGCGAGGCATGATTCGTGCATTAACGAAAAAGGTTTATTTGTGAACAGAATTTGGCGAAGAATAATTTTAGTGATATTTATCGAAAATTAATTTTCTCGCAATAGTATTTCAAATATTTTTTATATGTATATATTTCTGTATACAGGATGTCAACGAAATCATTAGACAGACCGTATTTTCTCAAGTTTTTGAGATATGGCAACGAAACTTAGCACAGGTAATTTGTTCCCAAAAGAGCACATTTCGACATGTTTGACACATTTTTTTTTGACTTCCGGTTTTGCCGGAATTGACTCTAAATGGGACACCCTGTATATTTTACCAGTTTTGGTATCCTGAGACAATTCTGAGTACACTCCTGCATTACTTATGAACATTTTTAAACCTACTTGATTTTTTTAAAGACAATTTTTAATATAAAGTGCTATGACCGGGTTCAAATTATTCTAGGCGACGAGGACGATAACAAAAAAAAATACAAGGATGATTTTTTACTAGTATTAGGAGGTCTGAGTCTAAAACGCCAAGCATAAGCTTAAAAACTTTCATAAATAGTGCAAGTGTATTCAGAATTGTCTCAGAATTCTAAAAAGTCAAAAATACATAGTGTCCATTAGAAATTCAAAAGTTGGAGTCATTTCCGGTAAAACTGGAAGTTAAATAATGTGTCAAATATGTGAGAATGTGCCTTTTTGGGTACATTATTTATGTTAAGTTTCGTCGCCATATCTCAAAAACTATACAAAATACGGGCTGTTTAAGCATTCCGTTGAGACGGTATACATAAATATTTTCCATGATATTTTGACTTTCCGACTTAAAAGTGCGTAAAAGTTATTAGGACATATACACAGCAATAGAGGGTAGTTACTCTTAATAATGAAGCGCCCTGTATAAAATAAGTTTGCAGAATTCAAACAACACAATTTTTTATTTTGGATATTTTTTCAGTTGAAATTTTTCCGTAGAAATTTTTTTCGTGGATAATTTATTCTTGAATATTTTTTCTCAAATTTCTGTCAGTTTTTTTGACAAAAAAAAACAATAATGTGGCTAATAAAGAGAAAATACGGTAGAAAAATACGGTAGAAAAATATACAAGGAGTTCCTTGAAAAAATTATAATTGCTACCCAACAAAAACAGAACAACCTGTACAGTTGAAAATAATTGTAGGTTATGCAGTTATTGCATTCCCTACAACTTTTATCTAAACAGTTTTTTTCTAAAACTGCTGTAAATGAAATGATTCTTCGTAAATATTGCTACTTTTATAACTGTTATGTCAGCCAATTACACCAGGAAACGTTTTGTAAGGCTAAGAAGAGACAAATGTATTGACAATTCTGCGGTCAATTTAGTATGGTAGGAACCTCCCAGATGACGTCACTATGACTCATCTTTGCTATATTGCTGTAGACAGCAGAGTGGAGGCAGAACTAGTCGATGTTATTTAATTAAGGTCTGACTGTTCCTACCTTTATCGCATTATAATTTAATACTTTTATAAAAGCCAACATTTGGACTTAATAATGCTTGTTTTACATTCAACCAAGCAACCATTTTACTTATATTTATTATTAGAGAACGAAATAACTGTGAAAACACAGTTAGGTAGTTATTTGTTATTAAATATGATTGGAGCAGTTAATTTTTGAGTACCTGTCCTAATTTGCGATAAAAATCCTGTGAAGTGACGTTTACAATGTTTCTTAAAATACATTTTTTATTTATTATTATGATCAACAGGAAAACCTCTTAATTACATCACCGTATTACAGAGATAAGTTTTATTTCTGAAATTTTCGTTTATTTGTTTATATATTTTTTAATAATAACAACTGATGCCATTGCATTTCGAAGAAGTGCTGATTATCGACTTTTCTAATGGTCTTCTAGGTATAATTTACTAACGTTGCCACGAAATTCCATTTCCCAGAAACAAACATGTGTATGTACCACTTTCACGTTTTAGTAAATAATACAGGGTGGGTCGTTTAAATATCACCTCCCTACTATTTCCTAAACTTGGGGTGGAACGTATAAATTATTTGTCAAAAATCCGTTATATAACGTCAAATAATCATTTCTTGACGTATGAAAACCATTCAGGCAATTTAAAATAAAATATGAAAAAAAAAACAAAAAAAATATTCGTAAACTATACCACCCATGCCCTATTTTTTACGGCTAAACTATTCAACGTATACGGATGAGATAAAAATTCGTACCCGAGGTATTCAGTAAAAATATTTATAAATTTTTTGGGGCTTGGAAAGGGTAGTTGGGGGGAGTCTCGAGATGTTCAAATATAAAGGTGGGTCAACTTATACCTCATTTAAAAAGGCCTTTTTAAATCCAACAACTTAAAAAAAAAGAAAATATCGCTAGCTCAAACCGTTTCAAAATGGTGGGCAATTATATCAAAAAGCGGCCATTACATAAACCTTTTCCCAACCGCACATGAACTATTGTACCAAAAAAATTAGTAGTGATTTTTAAAGTTCAGTAAAATAGCTTTCTAACGATGTACCACATGAGAACAAAAACTAAATGTTAGTACCCCCTTTCCTTCTCAAAAGAGCGGGAACATTCAAAAGATATTATCTTAAAAATCTTAAATTGAACGAGCGGTCAATTAATACCTCACTTTAAAGGTCCCATTAAACTGAACAATTTTTCTATTTAAAGTTTTTCGATATCTCTCACCGTTACAAAATGGGATGAATCGCTCCCTCCTTTTTTTGATATAATTGCCCGCCATTTTGAAACGGTTCGAGCTAGCGATATTTTCTTTTTTTAAGTTGTTGGGTATAAAAATGCCTTTTAAATGAGGTATAAGTTGATCCACCTTCGTGTTTAAAAATCGTGAGAAACCCCCCTAGCCCTCCCCAAAACTACTCTTTCTGGAGCCCTAAAAATATTTACAAATATTTTTACTGAATATCTCCGGTACGATTTATATAACAAATTTTTTGCCCCATCCGTGTAGGTTCAATAGTTTAGCCGTAAAAGATAGTGCGTGGGAGGTATGTTACACCCTGTATATAAATTATTTTCCCACGTCAATAAATGAATTGCTGCCACCTAACGGAATGCACCGCACTTGATTGAGCACGTATGGAATATTATGTCGGACCTACTAAGGTCTTAACTTTAACGTAGTCAGGCTGCAACTTATTGATAAATTGTATGTTATATACTTTTTGAAATTTTTTAGGCAACGTCTGCTAGCAAACAAAAAATCTTTTAAATTCAAATAGTGTTATTCACGTTCGTTTGCAAAATGCCACACCACTTTTAATTAAAAAAATTTTGTGCGGTGCATTTTTCACGGAACTTTTGAAATTTGACTCGCTGTCTGATAGCCCCTCCCAGAAACAATGAATACGACCGCCCCTGATTTATATTGCCATTTAAGAGAATTATCGTCACTGCTGAGAGAAAATGTTGGGATGTGGCATAAATTTATGCCCCAAACAACTTTTATTATGAAAAAAAATTTAATATCCTCAATAGTTTAGGATATAAAACAGGGGTGACAGTTAAATGTCGTTCACCCTGTATATTCCGACAATTTTAGTTGCCGGAATAAATTATTTCCAAATGGACAACTCATTTGGGTTAAATTCGGAGAAAGCTAAATATCGACCAAACGCGGAAATTTAGTTTACCATGAAGCCGTTAATACATTTTTCATTTTATTCTAATAGTAGATAGATACTAACAAAAATGAGGCAAATCAATACGATGTGCCAGACGGCGACGTTGCTTGTTTTTAGAATTGATTTGTCCTATTTGTTTCCAATGGGAAATTGCCCACCTGAAACTGTGTTCAGTTAGGACTGAACTTGGTGGAATAACTAATTTTTGTCAATAAACAATGCGTTTGGTGATTCATGAAATCGTGACTCATGGTTCATGAAAATGTACCCTCTGAAAAGTAATTATGGGGTTACTAAGCGATTTATGACCAATATTTTTTTACCTCAATATTTTGTTAACTTTGGTATTTGTCGCCTAGCAACCGCATCTATGTAAACTTGTAAAGTGGAACCTGTATTGTGTAGGACGATTTAGACTTTTTTTATCCTTGTGGACGTCACAATATCATTACTATTATTATTGTAACACCAACTCATTTAATTATTAGAACCTTAACCTTGTTCCTAATCAAAAGCAACATAACATATGGATAATTTAAAAAAAACGAATTCCTTTAAAGAGATATTAATGTCATCATCATCATCAATAAAACAGCCGCACTCTTTTAAGCGACGTTTTTAAAGGTTTAATTGTAGATAATTTCATTAAAACCAAAAGATGGCATTTTAAAGAAATTTTAAATGTTAGCGAACAACTTATGCTGCACCTTATTTGGAATTTGTTACAAAGACCTTCAAATGTTGCATGGAGTGGCGTAAGGTGTGTAATAAAGCAAAATTTGTTCATTCATTGCGTTCATTCATGTAAAACTGAAATCAGAGCATTAATGGATCCTTTTGCAAACATCAAAAGAGTAGCTGGTGGCAACTCAAACGGCCATTAAAATTTATGCAGTTTTGCAGTCCTAACTGTCTATTTTTACATCTTAATAAATTAATAAAAACAATAATTTAAATAACATCATAAAAATGTAATAGCTTATACTATATTTAGAAATTACAGCATCCATAAATTATCGCATATTTTTAAAGTAGATTAACTTCGTACCAAGCAATCTTTAACTAAACATATTAAATTTGCTATAATTATTGATTAACCACACGACGCTCATTCACAAATTTAAATCAAGATTTAAAAGTTAGCTGGCGGATATACAACTTCAAGGTTTATCGATTTACTTGCTCAATTTCTTTAATGTTGCGTATGTTCTATCTTCTATGGATATGCTATTTTTATACATAGTGCATCAGTTGTAGTGGCCACTCGCTCCGTTTAGTTATTTACGGTTGCAAACAAAATTTATTCACGTTTGGGTCTATACAGGGCGACTATGGATAGCATCACCCCCAGGTTATCTTAGTTAAAATTTAACATTAAAGGGGAATTACACTAGTATAATTCCCCTTTAATGTTATACTTTTTGGCATATCTGCTTGTTTGTTTTTGGTTTCAATTATGGTTAGAATTATGTCCACCTGACGAGTTCAAATAAGAACGAAACATGTAGTGGTCTATTCTAGCCATAATTGAAACCAAATCTCTTCTTTCTTAGTTAAAATTGTTTTTATCAAAAAGTCCTTAATAAAAGTTGTTCAAAATGTTGTGCTGTGTGTTATTTGTATTTTTGTATTCTGCGACTTACTGGAATTCAAAATACGATACGCACGTTAGTCATTTTAAACGATACCCTGTATATTTGTTTAATTTTTACTATCCCAAAACCTTTGGTACAGGGAAGTACTAATTTTATCAACATTTTCGAAATCTACATTTTAACGGAAATACACATTTTAAGGTTGGTGGTAGAGCGGACGGTTCCGTTCTTACTATTCTTATACGGTATGCGACATCGTAGGGTTGTCTATATGTATAAATTGTTTTTTTTTAGAAAAGTTCTAAAAGCTGGCATCATTTTTGCTGACGTCACGATAAACCACTGACTAAGCTGTAATACAGGTCGAAACATGGAGTGGAATGGAGGATTGCCTATACCAGGCGACCACGAGAACACGTAACAACCAGCCATATTCTCAATTTTAAAAAAATTAATTTCAAATTTTTTGATTAACACATAAAAATGCATATTACGACGTGAAACGGTGTTAATTTGGACTTTTTTTATGTTTAATGGAACACCCTGCATATTTTTGCATATTTGGATAAACCTTTAAATTTCCTTTACAGCTATGTATAATACTTACCCATTAACTTTTAATTTTGGCTGCCAGAGGGCCTTTTTTTCATAAAAACGTAAATGCCTAGTAATGATATTCAAAAATATTTTTTTTAAGTTGGCTTTGAAGACAAAAGAATAATGAACTTTAAGTGTTTTCTTTATTAATTTGTATAAACATTTTATTGAGACAAGAAGATACTAAAAAAATTAAAAAAACAATTCTCATTTTTTAAACGATCATAACTTTTTTTTTATTCCCTCCAATTGAGTTTATTGCATTTTTTAAGTTGCCATTGTATTAGCTTTAATTTAATACCAATAACATACCTTATTATTTTTAATATAGCAAGAAAAAATGAAATTATTGTACTAATAACGGATATTAAAATAGCTAGACGCCCTCTGACGGCCAAAATTAAAAGCTAATGGGTAAGTATTACATATGGCTGTAAAGGAAATTTAAAGGTCTATCCAAATATGCAAAAATACACAAGGTGTTCTATTAAAAATAAAAAAATTGCTATCATTTCCGGTTAAACCGGAAGTCCAAATTACACCGTTTTACGTCGTAATTTGCATTTTCAAAATTTCAAATTATTTCACAACTTTCAATAATTATCAACATAAAAAAATTTTAAGTTAAATTAATTTCTTTAATTTTCAAAATTTTCAAATATCAAGTTTTTAAAATGCTACAATTTTTTTTTAAATTTTATAAATATTCGAAATTTGGTGGAAGGAGTTAATATTGTTGCACTTAAAAATTAGTATGTAAACTTATGGTACTATCACTCATAAGCAAGTAATTTAGTTTAAACAGACATTTTTTATTATCCCTAGTTTATTAAAGTATTTTTTATGTTCAAAAATTCATAGAAGGCGTTACAGAGAATTTAGCGGACTGGGATACGAACCAAACTGCGTAGCTTCACAAGCCCACAGATTAAAAATAATAATCGTGCAACCAGTTTTTAAGCTAAATGTTTTTAAAATAATCCAAACTTTGATTTTACGCTACTAACATTTTTTTAATAGTAACCTTGTCCCCCCCCCCCAAAGCTACTACAATACGAAATTTGATTTCGATCTGTCAATTCTTTTTTCAGTAATAAGACGTTAAAGCCAAAACGAATTGAATGATGTGTTCACTACATCTGAAGCAATCCGTTATTTACACAATTATCAGCATATGGTATGTAGGAGCAATGGGAACATTTACATAGAATCGTAGAATGATCTCTTAAAATTGGTAAACCAAAGAAAATCAATTGTTGTAAGTACAACCTAACACCAGTGCCCAATTCAAAAGCTACAGAATTTGTTTAATGTATTAATCAAAGAACAGTATAAAAAGGTTTTACATATTTCGGTAAAATTTTCCTTTGATTATAACATCAAATAAATAAATAAATAAATTTCTGTGAAATTTCAATAAATTTTGGTTGTTCAAATAACGCACCCTAATTTTTTTTACGGCGAGTTATCACATGTCAATGTTGATATTTTGATTATTTTATTTAGCGATACATTACTTCCTGTTCATAAACTTCATAAAGGAACTGTTCACATGCCATATGTTTCTATAGCTTTCAGTTGTTATATATTTTAAGCATATACCTAATGTTAAAACATAAAGTCTCTGCGACTTTAAAAATAATCCAAATTCCCGAACACTTGGAGAATGAAAAAATAATACAATTACGCAGAACTCATGCCGATAGCGATAGCTGACTAATAATTACTTTATTTATTTTTAATGCTAAATGTGCTAACCGTTTCTTAATGGTTCCAGTTTAATTAAGACGCGTAGGTGTGACACGTGTTTCTAACATAGAAACTCATGCAATCCGATTTAAATTGTTTATATTTATTTTACTATTTAACGCAAAACCGAGTTTATATATGACAAAATGTTTTTGCAATTACCGTCACGTTTTATTAAATAAACAGCCAGTAGTGTTTGCTTTATCTTAAATAAATAAACTTCACATGCAACTTTTATTATAATTATCATTGTTGATGTTGAAAGGTAAGTTTGTTTTACTGTCAAAACAAATAGATTTTAGATATGGAAATAGATATTTTTAGATATAGGAAATTATTCAAACTGGACTGCAATAAATTTAAATGTCATTGACGCTAGTGAAATTATAAATACTAGCGAATCCCGTGGTCTACGACCCACGCTTTTTTAATAACTTATTTTTAAAATGTAATAAATAAGTTGTATCGAGATGCAAGAAGTGTACCGAATGCATCCAGCAGTATTGTATACTCTCAAATACGGAAAGTCACAGAACTAAACATATACGTTATAACGTTACTACCAAGTAATCATGCGAATGTTTATCATTTTGTATTTATACCCTTATCTAGCGTGATCGACATCAAACATTATTTAAAATAAAAGTACGCACTTTCCTTTACATCGGCGCCGTTCGTTCGTGTTTTCAATTTAAATTTTCACATTATAAACTCTTCAACTGTAGAAATGAATGTCCGTCCCTGATTCCTATTAATGGTGATTGTGTAGGTAATAAAAAACAATATTTACAGACATCCGCTCTCTTGAAATCTCAGCTGCAATAAAATTTGTAAATCTGTTTTGAGTTTTGTATGATTATCTTTGCGCACGGCATTGTTTGTACTTATCTGTCCCTGATTCTGCGGTAAGTAAAAGTCTAGCTCGTTGGAAGTGATCCGTAATCCCAAAATGTGTGTTCCCAGAGGAGTCTGATGGGGGATTTCCAACTATCGACAGAGTATGTCCCAATAATACACACAAACCGTAAACATTAAATATGGCTTATTTTTATCAAAAACTGTAGCGCGCCACTGTACCAACGTATATGCACGCGTAAATATGTAGCTGCTAGTAGTGGGAGCCCTAGCCACTAAACGTTGAGTGAGGTGGAAGGAATTCCGATTATCATACTAACCCGTGGGCTATGCCCTCTATTATTTTGTTAACAATAAATACGCGAATAAAGTGGGTAGTGTAGTGTCCTTGTAGTGAATTCGGATCGTTTTCCTCTGTCTCAACGTTTAGGGACGATGTATTCAGTAACTTTTCGACGCACCTAATTTATTATATTTACCGGTTCCAATGTTTATGTAGCAGTCGCGCAGTGTAATCGCTGTCATGAAGCTACGTTACCGGCGGAATGTATGAATTACATTAATATATCCCTTCTTGTAAATTTGCTAGTAATTATTTGTAAGGAAAAGCGTGTGGCATAGCCCACGGGTTCTGCTATTGTATTGTAAAGTTGAGGATGCGCTTAACAAAGAAATATCATATTAGCAATAAAATCAGATGCAGTTAGCAGTTGTTTGTAAGGAAAATTTTATAAATTAATTTGCAATTGCTCTAATTCTTGTAATCTAACTGTATTTTCAAATATCTGGGTCAGTGAATGTTTATGAACTACCTTACGGATATTTGTAAACGTGATTTCGTCTTTTACAAGAAATATTGATAATAATAAAACAATAGATATTTATTATTTTTTATCTATTGAGAAATAAATTTAATCAATACAATATACTACTTAGATGAAATGTTTCTTTTACTTTCTAAATCAAAAATTTAAAAAAAAATAATTTTTTGTATAAATATGTTCTACACTTTTTTTTATAAATTGCATTTGTAATTTTTTTGTTTAAGTTTGTAATTAACTGTTGTTAAAAAATAAAATAAAAGGTATGTCTACCAGCGGACGTAAAATGGAATCCTACAAAACGTCCTTGTGGGATGTCATATGGATATCCAGTTCTAGATATCCTATAATTATCCGTTCTATTTACATACATGTGAGGATGTAAATAGACCTAAAATGGGAGTCCATAAGATATCCTGTGCTATCTGGGCAAGACGAGGGCTACCGGGTTAAAGCCCTACTCCTTCCCAGAACGTACTTGAGTACATACATATGTATGTACAAACTATGTTTTATAGCTTGATGTTTGTTTTTGGGGCGTAGGACAAGTGTGTCGCTGGTTTCAAAATTTAGTATATTTGAATATGGCAATTTTGATACAAATTATTTTAAATTTTAGTTTAGCCCTCCCCAGATACAGTTCCTGGATGCGCCACTGTTACACGCAGATCATAGCGCGTTTATTGCCAATAAAGTATTAATTTTCAAATTTCCAGATTCCTAGAAAACCTGTACAAAAGTAGCCAATTCGTACTTCTAAATTAAAAAGCAAATTGCAGAGCAAGGCAGATTTTAAAATTTGAAAACTTTTAATTTGGAAAATTTTAGTACTTTTGAGATACCTAATTTCAAATCATCCAGTAAATACGTTAACAAATTTTTATGCCGATCTGCCAATTCGTTTTGAGTAAACATACGATAAAAACCAAATTTTGGAAATATTTCTGTGAGATCAATACAGTCACGTATTGGAAGTAAAAAACTCGCCCTCTTACTACTACGCCTGTCTGTTTGATCAACCTTCCTACAATAAAAACTTGAAGATATTATTCATTAACATACCCTAGACATAAGTAACGCCTAAACGTTTACCTCAACCCACAAATTTTCAGCAAATACGGTTATATGCAAATTCAGTAACTTTTCTCGGTTTACAGATCACCAGCGGTAATAAACAAGGAGCGTAAGGGTTGGTAGGGGAACATATAAATACGTCGGTCGGTGAGCCAAGCCCAACGCATTTCTGAGTGACTGCACGGCGTAGTGTCTGTGTTTTCTACTTACACATTAATTAAAATATTTTTTATACAACAAAATGAGGGAAATCGTGCACATCCAAGCAGGCCAATGCGGTAACCAGATTGGGGCCAAGGTATGTCGATTAATTTCTTCATATTTACGCCCTTCCTGCGGTATTTTTGATGCGAAAGGGAATATGCCGGCCGGCTCACCATTTTTAGGTTTAATCGGTGCCCTAAATTGTTTTAAAACTGCTTACGTGATCTAATTAAGATTCATATAATAATTAAATTAAATTATCAATTTCTTATTTGTTATCGTCAATTTTTTTTTATTTGATTAAATACAGTGGTATCAAACGCACGTAATTCGTAATAAATCCGTCAATTTTTAAAGCATCTTTGTACTACCTGTTTGGAAAACATTTTCAGTCTGTCTTTCTACCTGCCCTGTAATAAGATTACATATTCAATTGTTTTGGTAGTGTGAATTCACTTGTTTATTAATGTTTATCAGCGGGACTTGATTGTTGTTTTTATTGTTGGTGTATCAATGTTATCTTTATCTACGTTAAATTGTTTTTAAATGGTTTATATAATCATAGTCAGAAATGTAACAATTATATCAACGTACTTAACTTTTTTTTACATATATTTTTTTTATTACAAATTTTTGTGTTTATTTCCCTTACAATAGGCTGTGTAATGTCATGCTTCAGCTATCCAAACTCCGGAAGTTTTTTGATGAATAAACATGAAAATATTTACAAATTTGTCATACATAATTATACTATTGTTAAATACAGCAGTTTCTGTTAAATTTTTTTCAGTTTGCTGCTTGTGAATTTTATTTAAAACTTGCGCTGTCCTATTTAATTAAATAAAGGAAGTTCGAAAAAATCAATAATTTTATTGGGTGTGGTTTGAATTACAAACATACTTGAATGCAGCAGCATTTTATATTCGTCCTTTTCAGCAATAGGTGTTGCTCCAAGTAAGAAACCTAACATTTTCGATTTAGTTAATAGCTACTACATTCGCCGGCTGTTCTAAAATCATTCTTTTAGAAAAACCGTTACTAAACATCGCCCTCGACTACCAGCTGTAAAATCATTAGTTGAAAGAGCATTCATTTTACATTTGGGTGATTTTTATCTGTTAAGTGAATAAAAAATTAAAAGAACAAAAGTATAAAAAAAAACGTAACCTTTTCAATTGCGAAAAGTTTACAAAAAAAATCGAAAGATTTTAAAATTCAATGCAATGTAATTGAAAACAACTTCTGCATAAACAAGGGAAACCACTCATATATTCCGTTTTGTTTCAAGGTCGGAAATAAACTTAAAAAAAATCCGGTTAGACTTCTTGATCATCTTTTTAAATGTTGGTTTTTATGTCACAGTGCAAGGCCAGAGAAAACGAGTTCTAATAATTATTTCCGCTGTAATTTAATTAGAACAATTGCGAATTAAATTCCAATAGGTATTATTATGTTACAGTGGCAAATAAACCACTCGGTTAGATAAGATACCTTAAGTGTTCTAATACATTAAAGAAAAAAAGCCGACAATAGGAAATTAAATTATAATCTCTATAATCGGGTTTGTTTTAAATTTTCAAATATCGATAGAAAGATTTTTTTTGTTAACATGTAGATGGGTAGCATGGAAAAACCTCTGGAAAATTTATTAGTATGGGTAGTGCGGATAGGTCACATAAAAAAATAATTTTTTGGAAAACAATTTCTGATAAAATCAAAGGTGGCGCTCTGACGTCACCGACCAGCCTTAATGTTATGAAGTCGCATTTTCCCATTAGTGGTGATATTCATTACCATTTTTTGATTCTTACGTACTTGACGGAGTGCTACTGGTTTTGCTCTTTGGAATGTTTTTAATAGAATGGCCGTGCCTGGAGCGTAGCGGAGCGTGCTATTGGCGCGCAACTTTGACTATATATATTTCGTATGGACTGCTACTTTGTTTTTTAAAGATGTCGCCAACGTCTATGGCACCGCATTTGTCTAAACGCCCAACAGCGGAATCATCGCGATTAATAAATACAACAAGGACGCAATAGGCAACGAATGACGAGGAAGGAATATCATGGTCGTGCCAAGTGGGGATTAACGTGACTTTATCACTTGGCCTGCCCATTATAGTCCAGTGAATTAAGAAAAAATGAGCCGCTTTGAGAGAATAATGCAATTATGAGAAAAAGCCCCTATAGACCTCATAAGAACTATTATTTGTACGTTCGTATCTACATTCCGGCTGCTAAGCAGCCATCTTCAGTGAACTAAAATCGTAAGAAAGAAAAAGTATACCGAAGTGGAAATACACAATGATGTAGCTTTTACTGCGCTGAAGATGGCTGCTCAGTAGCCGAAACGTACTACATCTGAACGCATAAATACCAGTTTCTAGTGAACTTAAGGGGGTTTTCCACATAAATGCAAATGACAGTGTGCTAGCTGCCTATACGAAGTATATAATGTCAACGGCGCGCAACTGTACAGGGTGATTATGCGAACCGGGCAGCGATATTGTAAAATATACCCTACCATGGTGCAAACCACGCCCATGGCTCTTTCCATTGGTTATAGAAAAGTATACCCGCGCACAGATACTGCCATAAAACCTACCCTAATCTAGTGCCTTACCATTATCAATGAAATTATACAGGCGCACAGTGCTGTTATGTAAAATATATCCGAATCATTGATTTCTTACTGGCACAACTGACATGAAGTATTTTTATTAGTTTTTGTTTTGCAGAGTGGATCGTAAACAATGGAAGAAATTAAAAAACAGTATTAACAATTTGCGAAAATCGGTGCGAAATTTCTGCGAAAATTTGTACCAAAAACGTAATTTTAAAATGTTACCACATACGTTTTATGGTAGTGTCTGTGCTCGGGTATAATTTCAAATAACCAATAGGAAGTGCCATGGGCGTGGTCTGCACTATGGTAAGGTATATTTTAGAAAATTGCAATCGGGCGACTATAGCCAACTTTTATATTTTTAAAGATACGAAGTCCGTTAAATTAGCAAAGAATTGTAACTTTTTCTTATAATTACGATGGTGAAAACGAAAAACAATTGCGCATCGCGTTTTAGATCTATTCCTTAAAATAGCATTTTTTTTATTAGAGCACTCTGAATATTTTTGAATATTCTGAAAGATAATTAACTTGCCAATATAAAAGCTTCTGTTCAATAGTACGTAAAGAGGATATTACAAAAAGTTATTAACGATTCTTTATGTCGTTTAACAGCAAATTATGCTGGCTACCTGCTATGAAACGATTTAATTTTAACCATAAAAGTATTTCATCAATAACGTTTTTATTATCCGCTTTAGATTACTATTACATTAAAAGTTTTTTATTCAGAATTAAATTTTCTTTCAGAATATTCAAAAATATACTGGATGTTTCGTTTAAAAAACGGTATTTTAACAAATAACTCAAAAATTCGACGCGAAATTGTGTTTTGGTTTTCACCATTGTAATTAAAAGAAAAAATTACAGTTTTTTGCTAATTTAACTGACTTTATACATATATTTGGAAATAAAAAAGTTAGCAATAGTTTCACGATTCTAGTGATCACCCTGTATATACACGTTGGGATAACCGTTAGAAAATACTTATCCGCAAAAAATTATCTTTTTATGTGACCTATAGGTTTCCTCCCCAACTATTCTCCTAACATTATCCGAGGCTTCCCCCATACTATTTATTTACCGATTTTTGGCATTATTGCAATTAAGCTCCAACTTCGACTTTTACCAACTCGCATCTACCTAGTCGAAGCGTTAAACTAAAAAGTTCAGTGTTCTCCGAATACATCAACCCCTCTTTGCGTGCAATGTAGCAAGAAATTACACCTGTTTATAATTTTAATTATAGATATGCTGGACGTTAATTAGTAATTACTTAACTAAATTGATGTGTGTAATCAATGTTTACTAAAAAAGGCATAATTTGAAAAGCTGTCAAAGTTTTTAAATAAATCATTCACAGTTGCAGAAATATATTTGATATGATAATGGAGCACATTTTTGTAAACAATGTTTTAAAAACATTTTTCTATTTTATGTAAAACGTGTAATATCTGGCTAATAATTAACTTTCCGGTCGGTTTGTCAGCATTGCGTGATTGCATGTTTTTTTCTATGCTAAAAAGTTCATAACCCTTTTACCATTATAAAACTCTCTCGAATATTAAATTAACCTCTTTACTTCCTCTACCTTGCCAGCTACACGTGTCTACGCAATTAAATTTTTAGTTTATTTAATTCATACAAATCCCTAGGCAGAACCCTGTCCCATTTCTCAGAGATAATAGATGGGCGTGGGCTGCAATTGTTATTAATAAAACACCGAACGATTACGTAAGCGTTTACATTTATTCCATTACTAAATATGGAAGTGACTTGAGTCGGTGAAATGCTAATGAGCATAAATCAGATACACTTTGCGGTCATAGCCTTGTTGTTTGGAAGAGATTCCTTCCAATTTGCATACTAACACTGATTTCAAGTTATCTATCTTTTCGGCTTATCAAATCTAGTTTAAAAACAACATTTTTGTTAAAAAACCAAATCATTTCTCTTTCGCATCAGAACCACACACTAAATTTTAAATATTTCTCTAAAAATAAAATTTGTTCTAGTTCTGGGAAATCATCTCCGATGAGCACGGTATCGATCCTACTGGCGCTTACCATGGCGACTCCGACCTCCAGTTGGAAAGAATTAATGTATACTACAATGAAGCTTCTGGAGGAAAATATGTACCCCGTGCCATTCTCGTAGATTTAGAACCCGGTACCATGGACTCTGTCCGCTCCGGCCCATTCGGACAGCTCTTCCGTCCAGACAATTTCGTGTTTGGACAGTCTGGAGCTGGAAACAACTGGGCAAAGGGTCACTACACGGAAGGTGCTGAACTCGTAGACTCAGTACTCGATGTTGTCAGAAAAGAAGCAGAATCTTGCGATTGTTTACAAGGGTTCCAACTTACACATTCATTAGGCGGTGGTACTGGATCCGGATTGGGCACGTTACTTATATCAAAAATTCGCGAAGAATACCCCGACAGAATAATGACCACGTTTTCGGTTGTACCTTCACCAAAGGTATCCGACACTGTTGTAGAACCATACAACGCCACCTTATCAGTACACCAACTTGTAGAAAACACAGACGAAACTTACTGTATCGATAACGAAGCCCTTTACGACATCTGCTTTAGAACACTTAAACTTACCACCCCAACATACGGAGACTTAAACCATCTTGTTTCGCTTACCATGTCTGGAGTCACCACTTGCCTTAGGTTCCCTGGTCAATTAAATGCCGATCTCCGTAAACTGGCCGTCAACATGGTTCCATTCCCACGTTTGCACTTCTTCATGCCCGGTTTTGCTCCTTTAACGTCTCGTGGAAGCCAACAATACAGAGCTCTGACAGTACCTGAACTTACCCAACAAATGTTCGATGCCAAAAACATGATGGCTGCCTGTGACCCACGACATGGGCGGTATCTTACCGTTGCTGCCATTTTCAGAGGAAGAATGTCGATGAAAGAAGTTGACGAACAAATGCTGAACATTCAGAACAAGAACAGCAGCTACTTCGTCGAATGGATCCCCAACAACGTAAAAACAGCTGTATGTGATATTCCACCAAGAGGCTTGAAAATGTCCGCTACCTTCACTGGTAATTCGACTGCCATTCAAGAACTGTTCAAGCGTATTTCTGAACAATTTACCGCTATGTTCCGTCGTAAGGCTTTCTTGCATTGGTACACCGGAGAAGGTATGGATGAAATGGAATTCACCGAAGCAGAATCAAACATGAATGACTTGGTTTCCGAATATCAACAATACCAAGAAGCTACTGCCGACGAAGATGCCGAATTCGATGAAGAACAAGAAGGAGAGGTTGAAGAAAATTAAATTAACTCCGTCATGCACTCGATCTGAAATTGCTTTTTTGTATTTTTAAGATGCATGTTTTTTGACACTACATTTCGTGGTATGTTTGAAAATCGAATACATACATGAATTGATTAAAGACTGACATTTTTTTCCTTGCTTTTCTGCCCTTCCGTTTATAAATTGATCTTTTTTTTGAAGAAAACAAATATTTATTAAATTTTATTACAACAATTATAACATCGTTTTATTTATACCTCTTATTTCCTACAACTTAATTAAAATCTTAAACACATTTTAGCATTTGATTCAATTAAAAAAATATATATTTCATGTTTGTTATCCAAATGTGTGTCCGAATGTTTTCCAGCAAAGTAGGCGAGTATAGTGGGTTTGGGTTAAATCTTGTTTATATGATATACCGGGTGGTGACTTGGGGAACGCACGATAGGGATTTCAAAAATAAAATTTAATGTTCAGTTATTTACTTCCCTAATCATTTTAGAGCTAAACCATAAGAAGGTTTTTGTAGAAAAAAATTCTGCATCCATACTCACAGTCGTTTACAATTTACCGGAACAGAAAAATTAAAGAAATAAAAACTTGCTTTTATATATAAAAAAAAAGCCTTAGAATTGTGTTAACCGAAATAAACAAGTGCACTTATTATTATTTAATTAATTTGTTTGACGTCGACCTATTTCTGCTGCTAAGGCTAAACACCGACACCAGGTAATAAGCCCACCACACCCAAGGTTAGTTAAGTATGTCACCACGCCTATTTAATAACAAAGTAATGTACTTGTTCGTTGAGATAATTGCGAGGTGTCGCTGACTTTTATGAAAGGAACAGTTTTAATATCTTCGAATTTTTCTGTTCGAGAAAATGAAAAACTGTAACCAATAGTATGTATAGATGCAGTATTTTTTTCTCTACAAAAATCCTCAGTACGTTTTAGCTCTAAAATAACAAGGGAATAATTAAACTTATTTACCATTGGTATCCCTATGGTGCGTTTTCGAAGTCATCACACGGTATAATTATATATGAAATTTAACCAGCAATAAAAAACCAAGTTAATGTAGGTGATTAACAAAAACATTAGATTAGAACAAAATTTATTGTTAAAATGAAATTGTAAATTACATCAGCACCTTGAATTGAAATTTGTTGCACTAAGTGCCTATTGTTTATTACACTGACGCAATAGCAATTTTGTAATTACGAAAAGAGTAAAATTAAACTTACAATCTTCTAATTGAGTTCATTAAATGGCCGGTTTAATATCAACAGAACTCCCGTGATAACCCATGAATCATCTTTTATCTAAAATTTTCTGCAACTTACGCTTTAGGTTTAGGTAGTGGCATAACCACTATGCCATCAGTTTCGCCACTGCACCGAGGGGAGGGGGGGTTTAGAAAACCCGACGGCCTATTTTTCGGCAACAAATATACGGAGTGATTCAGAATTATAGCGTCAAATTTTGACCATACATCGAAATTTAAAAATCAACGCACCCTCAATATTTTTTACTCTTTGGCTAGGGTTGGGCGACACGTAAAATTTAATATCGAATATCGATATTGAATTTATATCGATAATATTGACAATCTCGATAATACCGATAATTCCGATATTTTTACAATAATATCGACATTGTATATGCATTTGTCGTAGGCAGATAGTAAAATCCCGTCGTTTTATAAAACGATATTATCGATAATTGTTTTTAAATTATTGCTAGCCTATATTATTGATATATCGATAAATATTCCGAGCCCTATCTATCTCAATTTATAAGGTAATGCCCACAAATGAGACCCATTTTCATCAAGGTAAATTTTAAGGTGGGAACCTAAGGAGCGCTGGTGATGATAGCACTCCCCTTCTTGACATTGGCTTATAACTTTTTTTTCATACATTTCATATAATTTTTCATACTAGATTTAGATCTAGAATTTAATTTTACACAAAAAGGTATAACTGTCTCGTTAGCGTAGGATGCACCGTTTTCGAGAAAAATGCTAAATAGTAAATACCTCCAAGTGTTTTAAAAACGATGCTTCATGTACACGTACCTACCTTTTTTGTGTAAAATTAAATTGTACATTTAAATCTTATATAAATCAAGAAGGCGTACTGCTATCACCAGCGCCCTTTAAGCACCACCTTATAGCTTAATGACAACATTTATTTTATAATTTGTTCTTCATGCCTCTGTGCAAATTTGAAGAAAATTTAAGCAACAGTTTCACAAGCAGAGTGTGGCAACGGTTTCGCATACAGGGTGCGGCAACTAAAGTGTTACAAGCATGTATTTCCAAAACTATAGAAAGCTGAACAACAATTTTTTAATTTAATTTTAAAGGACGGAAAAGGCTACCTATATGTAGCTTAATAGTGAGTTTTGAAAGCAACCCTCTTTTAAGTAGTGGGGGTTAACTTTTAAAATTGTACATGGGATGATCTGTAATTTGTACATTTTGGGATGAGATTCTTTAATATCAAAAAGTGGAACGAAATTTTTTAAATTTAAATGTACCTACTAAAAATAAACATCCAAAATTAGATCACGCAACATTTAATAAAAATGAAAAATGTACCTTTACTACCCTACTATTAATAAATGGGGGGGGGGGGGGGGGGGATTCTGTAAATATTAAAAAACTTATTTTTAGTAGGATCATTTAAATTTAAAAAATTTAATGCCGCTTTTAATATGTAGTAAATGTCATCCCCTCATTAAGGGTAGTAAACGTTTTCCATAAACTCTGCTAATAATAGGCTGCACCTATTTGATGCGGATATTAAAAAAAATTATTAAAAATTACAGAAAAACCCACTTCAAATTTATAATTTTCCCCCACTCCTTAAAATATTAATACTATTAGTCATATGGGCCATAAAATTACAAAAATTAAACAGTGGAACTTAGTCTACTAGCATTTATAAGCAATTTAGCTTAAACAGAAATTTTTATCGTCTCCCGTTTTTTAATAAACTGGCATCAATTTTCAAAAATTTATAGAAGGCGTAACAAACAAAATAGCGAACTGGGACCCCAACCAAATTGAAACTCGTTTCTAGCTATATGAATCTACAAAACTAAAAATCTGTCGGGCAACCGCCACGAGACTTTTTCCGCATTTTAACAGTTTAAAAAAAATTTATATAGGTAATGCGAAAATTTTGATAATTTTTACACTTTTTTTCAGTTTTATACAAATTTCATATTTTATACAGAAAGTTTTTTAAAATTTAAAATTCTGAATATCTAAAATTTTTAGAAATTGGACATTTTCAAAATTTTTCAAATTTTTGAATTTTAGAAAAATTTTGAGAATTATGAAATTATATAAAAGTTAAAAAAAATAATGAAAATTAGATATTTTTGAAATTGAAATATTTTGGAACTTACATTTAGCAAGTTTTTTTTAAGATTTTGATAATTTTTGTAATATGTATATGATAATTAAGAAAATATTTAGAAATTTTACAAAAATTTGAAAATTATCATTTTTTTTAATTTGAAAAAAACTTTAAATTTTCACAGCATTAATAACATTTTTTATCACTATTTCCTATACTTTTCTCTATCATTCATAATTTCGTTAATTACATTTAATGTTTTTATTTGAAACTGTAATTTCTCATTTGGATTTAGTCCATGTATATGCGGTAATAAACTTAGTAAAAAGTGCTTGTCGGCATCATTATGATCTGATGTTGGAAGATGTTCGTTTCGAGCTTCCAGAGGATCTTTAGGTATAGATTCTGTACTTAAGGTTGGAATCGGAACAGTTTTAGCCAATGCAATTGGGTCAATTGGCGTTTCTGATAATTTGGATTCAGAAGATAAAGTTTGTTCATCTTCTTCTTCAAATAACTCTATGTTATCTTTAACATCAGTATTATCCCAACTGTCATGTGAATCTTCTCTGTCAGCAGAAACACTGTTAAAAATTAACTCGACATTGTTTGCTCCTTCCGAGCTTGTTTTTAATGCTTTATCATATGTATATCCTCTAAAAATAAAAGAAAAGGAATGTCAAGCCGATAGAAATTCATTTTGAAATATAGGCACCGTCCACACTTCAGTATTTGTGTTTACACTAACTGTTACGTCACGACAGTGTTGCCAGATAGCGGAGAAAATTCCCCCTTTCGGGGAATTTTGATCAATGCTGAGAAAAGGAAAAATTTCCAAAAAAATTGGTTAAATTAACCAATATTCAAAAAATTTTAATAAATCTGAAAAGAAAATTTCATGAAAATTACGTATATTGCGTTATTTATATATAATAAACGATTTTCTGACCGTCTCGTCTTATCAGTCGGTAAGAAAGATTCCGAATTTCTACCATATTTAAAATTAATTCTGGTGTTTTGATGTCTAAATTGGCATTTCTTTTTATGAAAAACGGCTTGTTTCATATAATACTGTGGGAATTAGTAGAGGATTTTGGCCTCTGCAAAAGAAGTTTTTCGAGGGGTGAACCGCAGGGGAAGTCTCGTGTACACGTTAGAGGAAGTCTCGGGGAAGTCCGGGGAAAGTCGAGGAAGTCCGAATGAAGTCCGAGGGAAGTCCTTTACTAAGGGGAAGCCGGTGTACAAATTTTAGCCTCGAAGTTTTTGGAATTGTAGAAAGGAAACATTTGGTTAGCATTTGAGATCTGACAACACTGCGTTACGATAGTATGCTCAAATGTGTACATGGCCTAATATCTAACACTTACTGTCTTGATTTTGCAAATGGGAGAACGAATTTCATGTATTTAGTAAGGTAGAAGGTTTTCGGAACCTTGTGCCCCGAAGGTCTTAATCTTTGGCTTAAATTTCGTGTTAAGGATCCACGTAAGTTTTTCCATCGACCTTTACAATCTTCAGCTGAAAATAGAAATTGCTGATAGGGTTTAATGAAAACATTGCATGGCTCGAACCAGAAGGCAATAAACTGTGGGGGCAATGTTTTATTCTGAGAAAGTCTCGACCTTGGTGAATAAAAATAATTTACTTAGTTGAAGGATACAGAAAAAAAAATAAATACAATTTGAACGAACTACGCGTTTTTGTTTTTCTTTGGAAAATGAAAAAAATGTTGACATCAATGAATAGTACGAGAAGAACTATAGAATCGATTTTTTTTAAATTGTGGAATTAAATATTCCAATTCTGAAAAATATTTTTTTTTCATAACAATTCACGGAGATGCAAGGAATTTAAATTTTAATCGTGGAAATAAATGAAGGAAAACAGTTTTGAATTTAATGAGAAGTAAATGGGTGTTTAATGTTTGTACCTACAAAAGCAATACTCAAACTTGGAAATGGATTATTAAAGAATTCCATTCCGGGGTTTCTCATGTAAATTTAATACGTGGAGCCACACTCGGATTCCGTTTACAGCCGATGCGTCAACATAAAGAATAAATAAGTAATCAGGATCCTAATCCCACTAGGTATTCCTTTTAAGGCAAGTACAAAGCTAAAGTTTTCCTTTGAGTTCACAATGTTATTTTGTTTTCGTTGTACAGAAAACACAATTCTAAATTATATAAATGGTGTAAAGATAAATAAAGATATACAGGTTGACCCGTTACTCGCGATCTACTGCTTAAGGGCGTATTAATTAGGCCAATTGAAGTAAAAAAATATTCTATAAATATGTGTCCGAAACTCGAACTTAAAAAAGGTATGGGTTTTAAAAGACAATACCATTTGAATCTAGGAATAATAATCTAAGGAAAAATTCTACAGAAATAAAATACAGAAAAAAAATCTAAGGAAACAGAAACCTGCGGAAACAATTCTAAAAAAATCCACGATATAAAATTCGGTCGTTTATTTGCAATATCAAAAATTTTTTATTTATAAAAATAAAAGACGTGCTATAAATATAAATATAATATGAAAAAGTAACATCTATACAGCCTGAATCAAAAGATAAGGGTTTTAAAATAATGAAAATAATTCCGCAGAAATGACAAACCAACAAAAAAGCGCAGAAAACAACAAAAATATTTATGCGGCCATGACATAAACAACATGGGCAAATGTAAACAGTTAACGTGATTAATTTAGCAGGAATGCATTGATATTAAATTATATGTATTTAGGAAAAACGTAACATTTCACAGCTTTTAACCTACAAATGAAGAAAAAATAATTTACTGTTCTTACAACAAAATCGAATCCAGGAAAAAAAGTTACCGGAAAAAGGTCACGGAAAGAAAGTCCATAGAAAACAAGTCCACTGGAAAGAAAGTCTCCGGAAAAAAGTCCTCGGAATAAAGTCCCCTGGAAAAAAATCTCCTGGAAAAGTCTCCGGAAAAAAGTCCCTTGGAAAAAAGTCTCTTCGAACAAAAGTCCCCGAAAAAAAGGCACAGAGGTCCCCGGAATAAAAGTCTCCAGGGAAAAAATCTGAAATCTATAAAAAGAAAGGCAAAACTCATGAAAACACAAATGTTTTTAATATAAAATAAGTTCAGATAAATTGCATTTTTTTATAGTGAGCATCGTTGGCAGTGAGTTAAATCAAAAGCTTATATTTTGATTATACTGGAGAATTCGGGGCTAGTTGAATTGCTAGATTATTATTATTACTACATATAATTAAAAAAACTGATGCAGTTTCTGGGCACTAAAGCAAAATTACCGACTTCCGGTTTAATTGAAAAGCGGTACTACCTTTGACTTTTGAAAACACTTTTTTTGGTGACGTTTGTCCTGGAGATTTTTTCCGGAGACTTTTATCCAAGGGACTTTTTTCCGGGGATTTTTTTTTCAGGAGACTTTTTTTCGGAGACTATTTTTCCGCGAGACTTTTTGTCCGGGGACTTTTTTCCGTGGACTTTTTTTCCGTGATCTTTTTCCAGAGACTTTTTTCCGCCTACCAACAAAATCGCACTGCAATGGAATCATCCTGCAACTGCTATTTCGGACATTTTCAAATGTAAGTGTCAATAATCTGCTACATTTTGTGTTTTTGTGACATGGTTTTAATATAATTGGCATAACGCGATGGGTTGATAATATTTCCGCATAAAAAACATTCTGGCTTAGTTATTTTTTTTTAAATTTTTGTTGCATTAAAAATGCAATTGAAATATATTTGTCTGGTATTAAATGTAGTTTCTTTGCCATTTAAATGTGCACTTGTAACACCCACAATTTTTTTTAAAGTTTACTTATTAGTTTCGAACACATGTTAATCTGACATTTATTAAATCCAATTGATCCAATCTAATTAAGCTATGGAGTTCCACTCACGAGACCTTAGTATCATGAACGGACACCCTGTATATTATTCAGCAATAACAATTAGAAAAAAAACAAGTGGAAATATCACTTCACCAGAGATAGTATTATGTGATTTGATGTGATTAAACTTCGTGCTCCATTTAGAGCAGGCAATTAACTTTTTGAATTTATTTTCTGGGCATTAACATTCTTCTACTGAACCAGTTCTTCTAAAACCATTACGTAAAGCATTTTGCGTTATTAATCAATGTATGGACCGAACTTAATTACATATACTACCTAAACAAAATTGAAACAATTTTGCCGTATCTAATTAATTAAAATTTATTGTTTTCTAAAATCTCAAAACGTTTTATTTAATATATTTTTTCTCATATACCTATTAAAGAATTTAAAAAAAAACAAAATATAGCCGTTTTTCTTCTTTGCAGATTTTTAAATATTAGCACAGAGATTATAATCAAATTTTGCGTAGGCTTCAAACCACAGTAAAATAATTAAATATACAAACAGAATAATCTACTTCTGTATCAAATGTAACTAGGCCATTCCACCTACTATTTGTTACTATTACCACACTTAAGTAAGTCCATTCATTATTAGGTAGAGCTAAATTACATACAACTTGTAAAATTTAACAAGATAAACAGCGTAATTCATTCCTCGCCTAGTGGCCCTCGTCAGATAGTAAATCATTGGAAATTAAAATAAACTAACTCGACCATGGTACGTCTTGGGTTTTTGAAATTTAGGCGTACCAACGTTGAATTGTATGGGGACAATTTATACAAAATGTAAAACGCTTCATCTCAAAATTTTAATAAAAGCAAGAATTTAGAAGAAAAAAACTGCAGGAGAAGAACAGTTTCGCATTTTTAAATTTAATTTGAAAATGTTTGTTCTTAAAATTAAAATAATTAGATTGTCCCCCTAAAACTACACAAGAAAAATTTGTTTGAAATACATACGGGATTTCTGGAATTTTTGTGCAATTTCATTCCAGGCCTTATCAGTGATTTCCCTGGATGTATACTCCGTTAAATTGTAATTATACAAATAAGGATACTTTTCGATTTCCAACAGCAACCGAATGTTAAATATGTTGTCTTCCTTCATGTTTCCCTGAGACGTAAGTAAGAGGTTGTGCAGTTGTGCTACGTTGCGTGACGCGTCACATAAAACCGACTATTGATCACTGGCAAAGCCAAATCGCATCGCAGTACGTGGCTATTTAGAAATGTTATCTGTTTCGCGATGTGCTACGTGACATTCAGCGGCGTAGTGCGATTACTACACAAAAGGAGGATTATGATTTTATAATTTTATGGCATATGGTTAAGAATGTGTTAAAACTTTAATTGGCCCACCACAAAACTGTTACGGTCTGTTGGTGAGGGTGAAACGGGATACGTGCAGGACTAGGGGCCGGGGTGTAAAAGAAAAGGTTTAGTGCAGGCAGTCAGAAATTAAGGCTCAGAACAAGGCGGCCAAAAGGTGTGGTTGTTTTGTTTTTTACAGTCTTATTAAGTAAAATTAGTTAAAATTTTCTTAAAATACTCCTTACATTTGCACAAAATCTATGTTTGTGTAAAATGCGGCATGAGGGCGGCAGTATGTAGATTTATCCCCTCCAGCATTTGCTGTTCGTGCGGGCCCTGACCACCGAGAACAACAATACCAATAGATATTGTTAAAGTGATTAAGTATTTTATATACAGATACTCATTAAATATGGACTTTAACGAAGTAAAGCTGGAATTGATAAATAAAACAATACCAATATTGTATTTAAAATAATACAAACTTCAACACCAAGTTATCCCTATATTATAGAATATTTGTTAAGCATTGTCTTAATTGAAGTAAAAATTTACATGTTTCGACTCTAAGCCATCATCAGGCAATAGTAACCGAAGTATGGAGAACAAAATTATTTTTTAACTGCTAAATTATCACAAAAACTTTGGGATTTTTTACACAATTTTTTTCTCCATGTTATTACTGCTTGGTTTAATATTGCCTGATAATGACCTAGGGCCGAAACATGTAACAAATTTTTAGTAAATATTATACGGAAAAGACTTGGTGATAAAATTTGAATTATTTTATACCCATTACTCTTATTTGGAGATTAATCAAATATACTTGTAATAGTGTATTTTTACATTTGTTTGAACGTACTTGCGTAAAGGTAGTGGTGAATATAAACTAGGGTTTTTATGATCACTGTTGAATTCATAAGTTTCAGTAATTGTTAATGTGTAAACATTATTGTTAATTGTTTGTGGCTGTTATTGAAAATTATTTGAGCTTGTAGAAAGAACTAAGTTGTTCTTGGGATCTAACGAATAAGGTGGGACTAGGAGATACCTCGACTTGGTTAATTGAGAGATCCCAGAACGTGTATCTTAGGAGAAAGCTCAAAGTTTCCACTGAACTCTTCGTGTGTCATATCTTTGGGGGAGGGGGGCGAATAGTGAGCACAATTACATGGATTAAAATTGTATTGATCGGGTTAACAATCGGTTAACCGGTTGTAACACACTCAAAGCGTTAGCTACTAGAGTATATCTGTTTGTTTTATATGTTAATACAGGTAGTCATCCTAGATCCTACATTTGTTTTCATTACCACTCTTCAAACTTTCAGCAAACGTGCAATCTCAAATTGCGTATCCTACCAAGATTTATTTTTTTATGAATACTTGTATAATACAGGCTTATGTCGGCTGCTAAGACTTAACGCTAACGCCAGGAATAAGTCCACTGCATCTGAAAATTCTGCCGAGATTTATATAATATAATACTAGAAATAACTAAGACACAGTACAATTTTTTCTTTCTATTCTCGAACAAGTTTTCTTCTAAAAACATCAAATAGACACTTACAGTATTTTTAGATTTTGCATTTGCTTTGACAGTGATCGGTCTATGTTATGAATTATGATACCCTCTGCGCCGTATTTTGGAACGCGGAACGCGGTCTGTGCAGGAATAAGAGCAAATGTAAAAAAAATTGAGTGCAGGCGGCGCGCCGCCTGCCGCGGCGGTCGGAATGTGTGGTTGTTTAGTAAGAATGTGCAGTTTTAGTAGTGGTGTTGTGATTATTGTTTGATGTTGTGTTAATTGCTTTTATTAATTATTGATGTATTGATATTATTGTTGATTGTTCTTGTTGTTGAAAATTGTTTGAGCTGTTGTGCTCTTGGGATCTAGCTAGTACGGTGGAACTAGGAGAACACCGTACCGCGTTAATTGAATGAGTAGGTATTAACCAGTGACCCCAGAAGGTCTTGGTATGGTCAAGAAGAAGCCAAAGTGGAGTCTTTGTGAGTCGTCTCTTTAGGGGGGGAGGCGTTAACTGGTGAGCACATCATGACGTGGATTAAAACTCCATTAATGGAATTAACAATAGATTAACTGGTTGTAACACACTGAAGACTGAAAGGATTAATTACTAGAGCCTACGTGGAATTTCTCCAAAAGACATACCTCACCCGTAACAAGATATTTTAATCATGCGTTGCTTATTTAGTACTGGGTACATATATCTGCTTGTTTTTCATAGACTGACAAGTTGACATTCATTGTATTTTTATTTAATATAATTAAGCCATCGTTTCCTTACTTTTCTACATTCTCCAACAAGTCTTTGTTTTGGAAACATGAAATAGGTGCAGTATTTTTAGATTATGCATCTGCCTTGACAGTGATTGGTTTCTGTTATGATAACCTCTTCGCCCTATTATTTTTTACTAAAAGGCTTACAATACCATATGTTTTCTTTTTCGTCTAATTTTATGCATTTCCTGCGTGTTGCCTAAATCTTCGGGGTGGGATTATATAATGCTTTGGAGGATTTTACTTAATTCCTCTTTCAGTAGGCATAGGTAGTATATGTATATGTAAGTATTTGTGAGCATTAAATATTATTTTTAACTTACAAATTCTAGTTTCTGTAAAGTTTGTCTAATTT
This sequence comes from Ctenicera cuprea, assembly GCA_958336395.1. Taxonomy (NCBI): domain Eukaryota; kingdom Metazoa; phylum Arthropoda; class Insecta; order Coleoptera; family Elateridae; genus Ctenicera; species Ctenicera cuprea. The sequence goes on along the minus strand of OY284486.1, from coordinate 80,765,718 downwards.
AAGCTTTTAAAATTAGTAACAAAAAAAATCTTATTTTTCTAACTAGTTATATATAAATTGAGATCTGTATACCTACACTCCCCTTGTGAACAGGCTGTTTATGAATGGTTTTTATTTATGTAAATTTCAAGAACCTTCTTAAATGGTGACGAAGCGAACCTTGAAGCTTTCTCTAATAATAATGCCAATCTTATAATTTAAAATAAAAGTCAAATACATTTTTCATCTGCTATTCAGTTATTCCTTAAATCCTTACCATATGTGGCAATATTTACGAAATCCTGTTGTTTATCAGCCAAGATAACGACTGATAATCAGCAGGATTTTTTAATTTTCAAAATTAAAGCCGTTACACATCAATACGTTACGTGCACAAAGTTATTTGATTGTAAATTTTTGCCCTAAGGAACATTTCATCTTCCCGCTACCACGTGCACGTAAATCATCTAGATTCACCCTAAACTTGCCGTTATTTAACGCGTGTGGGTAGGTTCTTGTTCTAAAAATAATTTTCCCGCCGTATTACGCGGCGGAAGTTCGTACTATTTCATCGAATGTTGGAGTAGAAGGGAGAGCCACTAAAACCAATCGCTTTGCCGGGTCAGCGCCATTGCCGAGCCCAGACGAGAAGAAGGAAGACGTGTTTAGTGTTGTGTAAAAAGAATTTTATAACAAAAAATAATTAAATATGAGGGAAATTGTACACATCCAAGCCGGTCAGTGCGGAAACCAGATTGGAGCTAAGGTAATTGAATTTCTTTGTTTTTTTTGTTCTTTGGTTTAAGGCGTTTACGTGTGGTTTGGTAAATGGAATTTGTCGTCCATCTTTGATTTTCACCGGCGTACCGGCCCTAATTTATCAATTCCACCTAAGAAATTGTTTAAAATGTATTTATTTACGCTTTTATTGGATATGATTTCAATTTAACATCGTTTTTGAGGGAATTTTGTTACCATTTGAAATAATAATGTTTAACGGTTATTCAGTTGTACCGGCATTTTGTATTACTCATTGCAAAAACGTCGCCCAATGCCGTTCAGAGTACCGCGGCGGTGCAGATTTAGGACGAGGCTAAAACGAATTAAAAAAAAATTAGCTCAATTTTTGCATTTTGTATTCAATTCTTGGCGCATTGAGAATTTTCAGAGTTTTATCTGGTTTAGGGATATAAAATAGTGCTGCTAAAAATTAAATTTCGTTAATTTGATTTCATTGTAATCTGGGCGGTGTACTACCCATTGCACAAACATGCATTCAGCCAGATTCGAATTGAATCTCAACGGTCACTAGGCGTCATGGCCTGATTTCACCCATCTGCAACAATAGGATTCCTGTATTATTCTTTGCAAATACGTTGCTTAACGGTTTTTCTCTACGTTTTTATGTTCTAATGCAAAAGTTAATTGGAATTATTTTTTTAATTAAAAATAATTTAAATAAAACATTAAAATTAAATTAAGGTTTTTTTCTTAGTAAAATTAGTGTGGTTATTCATCGCATTGCAAATATTTGTTACCACGTGATAAAAAAAAACGTAAAATGTTTTTAAAAATATGCTGTAGTTGTAGGCGTTTTGCTTGTAATTAAATCGTCAGAATTTTTATACTCCCGTTTGTTCATTTCTGTTTGAAATTCATTTTAAAGCTTTGATTTGCAATAATATATACCGATGTACTATCTAACATGCGGTTGAAAAAAAAACTCGCGGAAGGCGATGGATGCGACACTGCTGCACCACAAAGGCACAAACCAGTGCAGTCCACGCCCTAATAGTTTTTTTTATTGCATCTAATAGTAATTTATAGGGCTATAATATATTATTTTTACCCATGTTTTAACAATTGTAATGTGAAAAACATAATGGTATAAAGGTTAAATGTATTTTTTTTAGTATTGATAATTTAAAAAAAAACAACATGTAAAGCTGATAAATGTATCTAATAATCATATGTCGTTGCTGTACCAAACTTTTATGACAAATTAAATTAAAATTTTATTCAAAGTCTTAATCAATTAACATGATATAAAAAAATACTTTTGCATTTTTGTAATAGACTAATTAATCTTATCCATTGTAAATATGCTTGCAATTTCTGATAGACACGCCGGGATTCAGCAAAATTTATTGGCAAAACCAAAACTAACGTGTTATTAGGAGTTTTATAATAGCAAAGTTCAAAATTAATTTTTATTGCGAACACTTATTTGATGTATGTTGTGATAATTAGCCCAAAAAACATTAAATTAGCATATACTGGGCTTTGTTACGTAATCGGCTTCTAGATTATTTTTAGAATGATGTAAATGGTTACTTTTAACCATATTCATGGTCAATTCACACGCATACCTAGGCAAGCATCGCGAAAATTTCTGTATTAAAAAAAATATTTTGTGGAACACACGAACACAATTTAGAATTGGTCGAGAAAAATTCAATTCGTACAAGTCCAGTTACTTGGATGCGTTGGCAAGATTTACACTTTTACAGAGTAGTCGGTGTTTCGTTTTTTATTCGACCTCTTCTTTAATAGACACGATAATTCTTCACACAAGAGTGCTTGTTATTTCAAGCATAGAATGTAAGTTCAATACCCTCAGAAGTTCGCGGTGCATGCATGCCAATATTAAGTATTACGAGCTGCTGCTCCTCTTCCTGCGTCTAGGTGGCATAAGATTTAATGACATTTACATCAATCCTACACGAAACGAAAATCGAGAAAATAACAGGTCCAAATATGTGGAGTAGTAACGTTTTATGGGCGATAGAAAGTTGGATTTACATCTGTTCCGTTATTTGAGTTAATGTGGCCTAAAACGCCTCTTTTTCGTTTCTGCCTTTGCAGATTCATCTATTACACTTTTAATCGCTACTACAAATAAAAATAATTGGTACTTTTGTCCTTGGGTGTTGTACTTTTAAAGAGATGTCAACCGTGTGGGCATTTAATAAACCTGATTACGTCACCAGATACACATAATATATGCAGTTCATGTTACTAAATATAGAAGTGAACAAGGTTTTTAATATGGAAAAGTAAATGTGGCAACATATTAAGTCAGTCACAAGTTAAGGTAGAAACATTCGATGTTTTTCATTATTTTGGAATCATTTTAAAAACAAATTTCGCAATGCAATAGTATAAAATTTTTGAATCTTGCGAAATAGGTATGTAGGAAATTCATTTGAGCATGATAGAGCAAGTTTTCAGCTTGTTTTGCCACTGTGGCTTTATATTTCTAGAATAAAGTTCGTTGTATTTCATCTGGTTATTTTTAATACATTTTACTAGAAATGTTGAACTTGAAGTTGTATTCGCGATTTTTTTTAGTAAATCAACATGTCGGTGCGCTACATTTATTTACCGACAGTATATAATACGGCAATAAGATTGCAAATTTAAAATTAATCGGGGATCATGTAATACAATTACAATTCCTTTTATTCAGGGTTGTGGGGTGTTTACAGTCTTGATGTAAACTATGATTGGCTCAAATCTTAATAGATCAAACGAAGTTACCATAAGTGAAGTTTGCTCTTAATTATATGAAGTGCTCTGCCCCAGATGGTCAGTCCCTCCCAACACTTTCTTTCTCCTTTTATGTTTATGTTTAAAATTATGACTTAGTAACCCAGGAGAACGTATTACATACATGCATATCTATCATCGTGCAGGGCCGAGCGTAAATATAACAAGGTTCCCACTTGACTTGCAAACATGAAAATGTTAAGGAATTTGAAAATTGTTCCAAACGTTATGTCAGGGAAATGTTGGGGAATTTTGTTAAATAAAAAACAACTGGGAAAATTATTGAACGGCCAGGAAAAAAAATATCTTGCTCTATTTTGCTTATAATATTTATTTTGTTATAAGCTTACAGTAGTTATTTTATTTTTTATTTTAAAATAAACGTTTATTTTCTTTGACGGGGATTTTTCGTTGACTATTTTAGTGCAAACCCTGTAATAATAAATAACAATTTTACAAAATATTTTACCATTCATTGTCAGCATTTATTGATTTTTCTTTTTTGTTTCAGTTCTGGGAAATCATCTCCGATGAGCACGGTATTGACCCCACCGGAGCCTACCATGGTGACTCTGACCTCCAGTTGGAAAGAATCAATGTTTACTACAATGAGGCTTCTGGAGGAAAGTATGTACCCCGTGCCATTCTTGTTGACTTGGAGCCGGGTACAATGGACTCCGTTCGTTCGGGACCATTTGGGCAAATTTTCCGCCCCGACAACTTTGTCTTTGGACAATCAGGTGCCGGCAATAACTGGGCAAAGGGTCACTACACAGAAGGTGCTGAACTCGTAGATTCAGTACTCGACGTTGTACGAAAAGAAGCAGAATCTTGTGATTGTTTACAAGGTTTCCAACTCACACACTCATTAGGAGGCGGTACCGGCTCTGGTATGGGAACTCTCTTGATTTCCAAAATCCGTGAAGAATATCCTGACCGAATTATGAATACGTATTCCGTTGTTCCCTCACCAAAAGTCTCAGACACCGTAGTTGAACCATACAATGCTACTCTTTCCGTTCATCAGCTTGTTGAAAATACCGACGAAACTTATTGTATCGACAATGAGGCTCTCTACGATATTTGCTTCAGAACATTAAAACTTTCCACCCCAACATATGGAGATCTCAACCATTTAGTATCTCTCACCATGTCGGGAGTAACAACTTGTCTCAGATTCCCCGGTCAATTAAATGCAGATCTTCGTAAATTAGCTGTCAACATGGTTCCATTCCCACGTCTTCACTTCTTCATGCCCGGTTTTGCACCTCTCACATCCCGTGGAAGCCAACAATACAGAGCCCTCACTGTACCTGAACTTACACAACAAATGTTTGATGCCAAGAACATGATGGCCGCTTGTGACCCCAGACACGGACGTTATCTTACCGTTGCTGCCATATTTAGAGGTAGAATGTCAATGAAGGAAGTAGATGAACAGATGTTAAACATTCAAAACAAAAACAGTAGTTACTTCGTAGAATGGATTCCTAATAACGTTAAAACTGCCGTGTGCGATATTCCACCTAGAGGTCTAAAGATGTCCGCTACGTTTATTGGTAATTCCACTGCCATTCAAGAATTGTTCAAACGTATTTCCGAACAATTCACCGCTATGTTCAGAAGAAAGGCTTTCTTGCATTGGTACACCGGCGAGGGTATGGATGAAATGGAATTCACTGAAGCTGAATCAAACATGAACGATCTTGTATCAGAATACCAACAATACCAGGAGGCTACCGCGGACGAGGATGCCGAATTCGATGAAGAACAAGAGGCTGAAGTCGACGAAAACTAGATGTTAAAGTTATTACATTTTGATCTGATAATAGCTTTTTATATTTTGTATTATTTTTGCATGTTTTGTACAGAATAACATTCCATGTACAATGGATTATTATTAATTAACCTACTTAAGAGACTGACATTGTTCTGTTCCGTTTATTAGTTTCTGTCCTTTTTTTAAGTTTATGCCTCTTTTGTACTAAAAGAAATGTGCATTAAACATTACAGTCATCCAGTAGGTTATTTCGTTTTTTATTCCGACTTCTATCCCTAAATACTGAAGCATAATTTTATTTATGAAGGTAATAAGCGAAATTTATTTTTATAATCCTAGCAGGTGGTGTGCAAAATTCTTGGAATTTGTTTTGGGTGAAAACTTATGCAAATAAGGTAGCCTGGTAACATATTGATCCACAGAAATTTCTTCTAAGAAAAATGAGGTAAGCATTTTATCCAGACTGATTGTGAAATGTGATTGTTGCTTCACATTTCTTAATGTTTCCTGTGAAAATGCCAGCTATTTTGTGGTTTGTATGAATAAATAATGCCAATTCTTTAGATAAAGTTTATTAAAGAGGGGGAAATGATTTGAAGAAGTGTTGTTGAAGTATTGTAATAAATTTAAAAATAACTCTAACAAAGGAATTATTTTTTAGAAGAAATAATACAATTTGAAAGACGACTTACCTTTAACCACGAGCTACTAAGGTGGAGTCTGTAACGCTCCTGAAGGTTTTTAATTCTTAACCCTCGCTCCAGTATTTTCTCTGCAGTGCTCATGCTTAGATTACTTTTTAGTGATGCACCAATCTGTTTGTAAACTGCTCATAGGGTGTGACAGTGCACCGACAGATTTTACAATTTGTTTTGTGGGTGGCGGAGTCTCAGACTCCTGGTCGGTAACTGAGGTACTTCTATTCAATTTGTTGTTTCTGTTATAACCAACGAAAACTTTTTTAGGATGAACTCAAAACCCAATTCATCAAAAAAACGACCAAGTTGACAGCAATTTCAAGGGAAATGACGACTATGAATACATAGAAAGTGAAGACGATACAAATTCTGAAGAATCAGGCGGCGAGATTACATAGAAAAACAAAATATGTGTGTACCGAATGTTCAAGAAAAATATGTAAATTTTGCCTCGAAATAAAGGAGTAGTTGACTTAATGCACAAATTTTACTGTGCAGCTGTGTAGTACCTTTTTATATTTTATTTTGTTTGTTAGTGTCTAAGAAATATACTGTTTTTGATAAACCCTTGTATTTGTTATGTCATATGAAAAAACTTATGTTAAAGTGAAACATGTTTTTTTGAAATTTATTTCATGTGCACAAAATGAGTGTTTTACAATGATGAAAATATATTTCCATGCTGTTTTTATTTATATTGCTCGTAAAAGTTTGCAACAATTAATTATTAACAGGACTCCACCTCGGTAACAACGCACCAAAATGTTACCTTGGTAACTTTAAAATTTACACTTACAATAGTTATTTAAGTAACAAAGAATGTAAAGACGTAATAACATTCGAGGTAGGTAAATACGAGCCGAGGCTTGTGGCCTGCCGAGAATGTTAATAGTCGATACATTCCGTGTTACTTATTAAATTTTTCACGCTACAGGTAGAAATTTAATCATATTTTTAAAAGTTCGTTTTGACTGCTGTCATCGGAAATATTTTTTAAAAGCCCCATTATTCTAAGTTGCCTGTGCTTGTTACCATATCAAGAAACAGTTAAAATCAACATTTTAGTATTCTGTTTGAAATAAAATGTTGGAATCTGTACCTTGTTGCTTTATATATTATGCTAAGAATGTAAATGACACTATTAAGTTCCATAGTCAAGGGAAAAAAGTAAACGAATATTGGCCATTTTCATCTTTTGTAGCTATGGATGTATCGCCTATTTACCTTGCCTGTAGTGTGAAAAATCGATTAATAACCACCTAGTTGATATTAATCCCAAAGACTGAACTAAGTACTTTGATTTATAGTAAATGACAAATCTAATGCAAGTAGGTATCAATTTACCAAAATTTAGCATATTGATTTTTTAATTTGGAGTTTCAACTGATTGAATAAAAAGAGAGCGGATTAGTGTGTTTTTATGAAATTAATAACGGGCGTTCAAAAAAAGCGACTCGAGCGGGCTTTGGATGCTCTGTTTTGCGGTGCATATCCTATACTGAGTTTCGAACCAAAGGCTCATATAACACCTTTTTCTTGAATTCATGTAGTAGCTAGAATGAACAGTAGAATCTTTTTATAGGGTGGGCCACTGCTCAGTCAAAGAAATAATATTGTATGCAACACGTAAGGAAAACGGGTGATTATTTCACACATGTGATGACACTCGCCTAGTGTTGCAACCATTACAATCGTGAAATAATTACCCCCATTTCCTTACTTGTTACATAAATAGCTATTATTGAGTCTTTTTTTCTCAAGAGCTGGGTAAATCTCCAAAATTTTAACAAGGGACTGGTCCCTGGGGTGAGCCAATATTTTTTTGGTGAGTCAGGCTGAGCCTACTAACCTGCCTGGGCAGTCCAGTTTTATTTCACATTTATTTTGTGTACAAGGAAACAATAAATACAAACATTTTTTTATGAATATAAATTTATTAATAAATGTATAACAATTTTAAAGTAGCGTGTGTCGTTATACTCTATAAGAATATATCGAGCATGTATAATTTAATAAATTTTGAAAATGCTTAGAAATCAATTCGGTTCAGAAAGAAATATTTGTTGTGGGAGATTTAATATTTATAGGGAGTAATGTTACGCCGAAGCCAATTATTTTGTTCTGATATGGTGAATGGCACATAGGTGGAATATGTAGCAGGCAAATGGTTATTTTTGGGGTGACCATGTGCATACGGTTGCGCGCTAATAGCTCGTGTCTGAGCGGGCGCGGTCATTCCATTAGAAACATTACAGAAAGCATTCTACCATTTACACAATTACAATTAATACATAAAAGCAGTCATATTTCTATTGCCGCAGCCAAATGCTTTTTGGGCAGACTGAAGCTATTTGCCTAAAATAACCATTTGTTAGATATTCACACTCTATTTTTAATTTGAACCCACATTAATCTATCAGCATATTAAATGTTCCTCTACATTATATACATATAACGCTTACAAAAGAATCATATTATTTAATAAACAAAGTAGGTACCTAATCACAAAGGTTATAAAATATCTTTGGTATAAAATAAATAATTTTTACTATAGGCAACTACTCACACAGATGAGTACAAAGAATTGCATACACCATTTAAACAATGTGCTTCTTAGCGTTATAAAAATTGTGTCAGTTAATTAATATTTTTTCAAGTAACTACGTTTTGCATGACGTTTTATTTCCCAATGGTGTATTTTGGTATCAAAAAAACAATTTTTTTTCCGAGTGCAATATTTAATAAAATAGATTTTTGGCAAACAGTAATATAGGTTAAGGAAGAAACCTTGCGATTTTACAGGGTTTTAGTAGGTCAAATAAACATATTATTAAATTTTTATGTAACAAATAATTTTTTTTTATAAAAACATACAAATGCGATTTACTAGTTTTAAATGCGCGCTCTTTTTTTTTAATTCTTAGCTTCTGTCGCCTGCGTCAGTCTTGTCTTGCTCTCGGTACTTACCTATCTATTAAAACAATTTTACATGGTGGCACAAAAGTAGGGAACAAATTTGATATACACTGTGTCCATAAAGTACCCCCCCCCCAACTAACTTTTGAACGACTTAATATTTTTCTACAAAATTTGGTGTGCTGTAATGGGAAATTAAATACTATTTTTCAGACCATATTAAAATTTTGTATCATCCAAAATGGCGATTGGGCGCCATTTTGAATTTTTTTTAAATAGAAATGGGGGTCGAGTGACACCTCATTGGAACGGTTTTTTAATTCTGCGTCTGATCCTATACCAAGTCGTTCAAAAGTTAGTTGGGGGGGGGGGGGGGGGGTTACTTTATGGACACGGTGTATAAAAATAATTCCTTTCCGGGGAATCACGCTAGGTATAGCGATATAAACTGTGGAGTATATTCTGAGAAGTTTTAATTTTTTTGCTACGACGTTGGCAAAAATCTCTTTAAATGTTATAACATCATCGAGAAAAATTAAAAAAAAATCTTTTATTATTTTGCTAAAACTACAAATAAATGTGAAAACAAAATTACATAAATTTTGTTTCAAAAAACCTTTTATTATTTTGCTGAAACTACAAATAAATGTGAAAACAATACTACATAAATTATTAGTTCAAGAAATAAAAAAATTAGATAATATTCACAAAATTGTTAAACAAAAATCATCAGTAGTCTGCTAAGAGTCAAAAATAGAAAAATACTATCTAATGATTTATTGTTCAAACCGAATGCTGTTTGTTTCTTGACAATACTTCTTGAGTTCTTATAGTACATTCCAAAGAGTTTCTGGCGAAATAAGGCGTGTTTCTTTGCGTATTTACACCTTCGGCTCTTCTAAATTGTCAGGTCTTATTTTAAAAATTGTGAGGTCCAGAGATCTTGCCGGCCACTGTATGACACCGCGACTGCAAACCCATCTGTTTGGGAAGACTTGATTCAAATACCGACGCACTGTTGCTTGTACATCTCTATTATAAATATCCGGGTTATGGGAACAACACTGCTAATTCAGGAATGGTGCGGTCGTTTGATAAAAAATTTAAACACCGTTCTCCATTCAGCGTGTTCTCGAAAGCAAATGGTAAGGTTGCACAGTGCCTTCTGAATTTAAGGGTAGTTTCCTGCAGCCCAGTCCTGCCAGTTCTGCTATTAAAACAGAACGCAGCTTCAACGAAAAAAAAACGCAATTTGTATATAACCTGAGACATACGATTCTATTTTCACCTTGATTAAGTTTTTTTTTTATCGTTGTACACAAATTTTGCAAAGGTATAAAGTAAAAAATAATGTTCATTTAATGAAACAATGACACATTCATTTTTCATTATATCTATTTAAAGATTATCAATCGCAAAAAAAACTGAAGCGTTATATTCGAGTGAACTTTCCGATAATAGATTATTATTGCCGTATAAGAATAGTAAGAACGGAACCACCCGCCCTACAGCCGATTAGATGCGCTTTGGATTTCGAATTAAAAATCGATATAAATAGTTTATTTAAAATGTTATCAAAATATGCAAAAATGGAATATATATTTTTTAACAAGAGCTAATTGATAGGCGTAGGTAGAATCACGTAACTGCCGGAAAACGCGTCGTTGATATTAAAAAGTATCGTTCTTTTTATTTAATTTTTGAAAAAGTTGAAAATTCTTGCTGATCCTAATAAGGCATTTCAAATAGTCTATCGAACTGATAGAAGTTTATAACAGTCGGCGTTTGCGTTTTTGAATAAATAATTAATAAATTTCAAATTTAACAAAAATTCCTGAAAGGCGTTAGAGTAAAATTTGGGAAATTAGTAAAAAAACAAATTTGTAGTTCACTACAAATTCTATCGGCTCAGAAAGTTTTGAAAAAATTGAGTAAACACAGTTTTTTAAAATGATTTCTTTGAAAATTTTCAAAATTTTGAAGCAGCGCCATTACGATCGTTTTCGAATTTTCAAAATTAATTTTACTTCATCGTATACTATTTCACAAAAGGGCTTTCAAACAAGTTGTAGCTGATCCCGATCACACAACTACTTTTTGAGTAAACGGGCGTTAAAGTCGAGATTTTCAAAAATGTGTAGCAACCGCCATTTTGAAGCTAAAGAGTTTGGTAAAAAAGTTTTTGAATTGCCTCGAGTTCTTCTTTCAGATCCCGTGCTCAAAACAGCAAATTTCGTTTTCAAAAAACAAGTGTAACTTCCGTTTCCGGTTTCGTTTTTTTTAATACTTAACTGAAACTGCAGTTTTCCTCGTCATTCAAAATTTCATCAAAATCGGTCCAGTTTTTTCGTCTTTAGAGGCGTCACACACCCACACACAGACAGACATTTTTTAACACTTTTTGGATTCCTTGAGCTCTAAAACGCGTATTTCTGTTAAGATCTACATTTCGAAAATTTTCAAAAAATCAATACTTCCTATACCCAAGGCATGGAAAAATAAAAATATTTAAACCTTTCAAAATATGCAAAATAAGGTAACGTCCTATAATACCCGTTCGAGCCGAAGCGAAAATAATATTTCCACAAATAACGAATTAGTTGCATACGTTTGTTCCACGCTGTCAATCTAGTGCATCTGTGAATGAAAACGTTCACCTTTTTACAGCAAAAAAATAAGACGCAGGTTATCACGTGCATAACTAGATTCCACGGGTTATGCACTAAATCCTTGGGTAAGGTAACTGTACGCATTTACTAAGAAAGCATTCCGTAAAAAATTACGATGAGCATATTTTATTTTTGTAGTTCGTGTTAATATTTATTTGCGAAGTGGCTTCTTAAATAAACTGCCAATTTTCTTCATTTTATGTAGAAGGTGAAGGACCAACGTCGATATAAAAAAAATAACTAATTCGACATTTTAATTTCAAATTTATTTGTGCAATAATCGTTGTGAATCCATGTTAAGGTCCAAAGCACACGGTTGAAAGACAGAGACACAATTTTTGAAAAAGGCGTAGCTGTGGATCCTAACTAAATTTTAACAAAAATAAAAAAAAATTTAAGTAACATGAAATTTGTAGAATATATTTAACTTAAACGTTTCTTATTTCTAAGAGATTTACTGAACGTCAAGCTTAAAGCATCGAAAGTCGAGTATGTTTTAATAATAAATACAACGTTATACGAAATTTTCAACAAAACCGCCTGCTATCCATTTACTAAAATAAACTGAAGAATTTTTGGGCCCATCTACTTCATTTTGTTGCTTCTTTTTATACAGACAGCTTTTTGTTGTATAATTTTCTGTATGTTAATGCTAATTGTCGATTCTTCGCGACATTAAAAAATATTAATATTTTGTTAAGACTTAAGAGCAATAATTATGAAATAATTAAATTATCACCATATTTGAAATGGGAATATTGTCGGCGAAAAATCGGCCAAAAGTGTAAAAAAAGGTTGGCAAAACTTGAATGGCTTTAAATGCTTCATTTGAGTGTCATTTTCAGAATCTTCAGTTTTTCCTCTCCCCGGAGGTCGGCACTAGACAAGGTGATCCAAAAAAAGGTACAATAAATCGGTTTTTCGCCAATAGCTCGTTTTGTCTTTGTCGTATAGCAAAAATAGTTCTACCGCCTGTCTATAAAGTAACCCCCCCTCCTTTAACTAACTTTTAAATTACTAGATATTTTACCACAATATTTGGTGTGCTTCAATGGAAAATTAAATACTATTTTTTAGCCAATAATTAAATTTTGTATCATTCAAAATGGCGACTGGGCGCCATTTTGAATTTTTTTTAAATAGAAAGGGGGGTCGAGTGACACCTCATTTGAAAGATCTTTTAATTCTGCGTCTGATCCTAGAGTTTCAAAGAAAAATATTTAGCCATAACAAAATGGCGGATTTTAAACAAATGGACTCACTCAATTCAAAATTGTTTTGATTTTTTTATCCAGGTCGAGTAACACCTCATTTGAAAGGTCTTTTAGTTTTGCGTCTGACCCTAGAGTTCCTAAGAAAAATATTCAGCCATAACAAAATGGCGGATTTTAAACAAATGAACTCACTCAATTCAAAATTGTTTTGATTTTTTATCCAGTAGTCCACTTTTTCATTTGCAGTACAAAATTTTACCAGAAATAACTCGGTGGCTGGAAATAATATTGAAAACGTTATGTTCCAACAAGACGGTGCGTCGCCTCATTATTATAGGCCTGTTTCTGACTGTCTCAACGGACATTTTCTTGGAAGATGGATTGGTAGGCGGGGGCCTGTAGAATAACCGGCTCGCTCCCCAGATTTAACTTTCTTAGATTTTTTTCTATGGTAATATCTGAAATCGAAAGTGTACAGAACCCGTCCCAGAAACAATTGAAGAACTGGAGCAACGCATTAAAGAGGTTTGCAGAAATATCACCCCAGAAACTTATGAAAATGTAAGGCAGGAATTTCATAACCGACTTTTTATGTGCCAAGAAGTGAATGGTAAACATTTCGAACACTTAATTTAATTAATTTAAGCATTAATTCTTAGTTTTCTTAAATAGACTTCTTTATCTTCAATTGTCATTTTGTTATGGCTGAATATTTTTCTTTGAAACTCTAGGACCAGACGCAGAACTAAAAGACCTTTCAAATGAGGTGTCACTCGACCCCCCTTTCCATTAAAAAAAATTCAAAATGGCGCCCAGTCGCCATTTTGGATGATACAAAATTTTAATATGGTCTGAAAGATAGTATTTAATGTCCCATTAAAGCACACCAAATTTTGTAGAAAAATATCAAGTCGTTCAAAAGTTAATTTGGGGGGGGGGGGATACTTTATAGACACAGTGTATATAAAAATAAGCTGATAAAATTCTCTACAAAAAAGGTACTATACATATTTTTTGTGTGACCTAAACTTTGGGAGCAGTAGCCACGCGAAGTTAGTTGAATATGAAACAGGCATTTGATTGGATGCTTATGCCCCGCCCAATTAACTACAGATTTGAATTTACGCGCGAAATAACCGCTTAAGCAACAATTAATTCTTATAAATAATAAACCACCTTTATTGTATCATGCATTTATAGGGTACTTATTGACTTACATTTTTAACACGTGCATTTGTTAAGGGAAAAGCGATATTCTCTGCGCTTTTTTCGCGCGAATTTACGTGGCTACTGCTCCCAAAGTATAGGTTATACAAAAAAACGTATAGAATCGTTTTGTAGAGAATTTTATCAGCTTTAATTTCATATTCTTATTTTTGCCGCATGACTAAAACAAAACGAGTTATTAGCAAAAAACCAAATTTTTGTAGCTTTTCTGCACTACGGTGGATAGCGCCGACCTCGGAGGAGGGTGAATAGTTGAGATTTCTTTAATGACATTAAAATTTTCACCAACATTTTTACGGTCGAAACTTATCTGGAAAAGGACAATCGGTATCCGTTTATTTCCCATGCGGGGACGAAATCCGCATCGAAGTCCTAAGCCCCTCTTTAGCCGAGAAAGGATGGGTTAGAATAAGGAATTTGGATGAAGAAGGTTTTTCGCGGAAAGTACTGCCCCAGTATTCACTTTTTGGCTCGGGAAAACTGTGGAAAAAACCGAGTCAAGACAAGACAGTCGGCCGGACCGGGAATCGAACCCAGGACCTCCCGAATGAAAGTCGAACGCGTTAACCGCGAAGCGCCTGGTCTTGCCGTCTGTCTGGTCTCCAGCTACTTAGCAATATTTCTATAAACTAAGAGCGGTCGTAGCTCAGTGGTAAGCCCGCGGGCTACCAATGCAGCGGATCCGGGTTCGAACCCCGGCCCGGCCGTTCTCCCTCGCAAGGCAACGGGAAACCAGCGAGGTGGATTTTGTTTTAAAAAAACCTCTCTGGAAAAGAAGTGCATGCACTTCCTGCGGTTCGGAGTCCACGTTAAACTGTAGGTCCCCTATGTCTGTCTGTGAAAAATTATCTACCGCCGCGCACCAAACACAGACATAGGAGAGTGGTCGCCAACGCCCTGAATAGGGTATGGCACTATAAGAAGAAGAAGTTGTATGTAAGGCTTTATCCGAACCGGAAGCGAAAACGGAAATTAGACATGTTTCTTTGGTATCGACTTTTTTGTAAAAACTTTTTTGAATTTTAAAAACAAGTGCATTCCCGTGGTTCGGAGCCCACGTTAAACTGTAGGTCCCCTATGTCTGTCCGTGCAAAATATCTATCGCCGCGCACCAAACACAGACATAGGAGAGAGGTAGCCACGCCCTAAATAGGGTATGGTACTAGAGAAGAAGAGAGATTTCTATAAGCTATTATGCAGAGGCGAATCTAGACGTTTTTACGTGGTCTCCGCTAAATCAGCGCTTGCTACTCCCGCTAGTATTGTCTTTAATTGCTTGGTTTTCCTTCAAAATAATCCATCGTGCAATGCTCAGGAACGGTCGATTGACTCTCTGGAATTCCTAGCAGGGCAACAAATTAACAAAAACGATTGCGATTTTTCCTTACTGACGTTTACCTGGTGGCTGTGTCCATGAACGTTGGTTGTAGGTACGACCTTGTAACGTATGGATTTACTTAATCATTATTCTTAAAAGAACTTACCTAAAAATTATAATATCATATTGCTTGCAGTATTAAGTACATAAGGTTTCGTCTTTATTATACTCTACACTAATGACAACTGTGTCTAAAAATAGTTGTTAAACATCCGGTAGCCGTTGCATTTTTTGCTATTTATCAAAGCGTCTTGGTGTTGGTCTTTGTTAATTATCAGCGCTAATACAAATAAAAAACTAAGTTAATAAATTTTTATTTGTGCGTTATCATATCACATAGAGGCTTCTGGTTTTGAACCAATATCAGTAGCAACTTATTTAACACTATGACAGTGGCGTAACTTCAGATTTTGGGCCCGGGGGCAAGATACCTGAAGGGCCCTGGCCCCATCCTCAAAAAAACTTCAATAATAAAGTAATTGATAATAAGAACAATTTCTTCAATAGGAAAACCATTATTTGCAGTCTAGTAAATGAAAATAAATATATTAAAGCTGTGTCTAATTAAGATTAGCAAATCTTAAATTTTCTGAAGTTAATGTGTTTGGGTCGGTACCAAAAAGTGTGGGTGTTGTGTTATTACTAAATATAATCTAACTTCAGTATTTTTCATTGTATAAGTACATACTTACATGGAATTTAAAATGTTTTTTGTTGAATATAAAAATAAAGACTGTCGAAAATCAGAAATTTTTATTGAAAAAACTTCGTATTAGAGAAATAAAAACTCGTGGCTTGTGACAGGGTCCTTTAAGACCTCGGGCCCGGGGGCCGTTGCCCCCTCTGCCCCATGGTAGTTACGCCACTGCACCATGACATTTGTTCAAATGGTAACTATTTTTTAAATTTTAATTTCTGAACGTTTTTTATATTATCAACACGGTTTAGGTTCATTGCTCCATCTTCAGTCTATCATAAAAATTAGTTAGCGAGTTTTGTAGCAGTGTTGAAAATTTTGGGAGTTATCTTGATACATCTTCGATTTTACATGATCCCGCAGGAAATATTAATGGTTAGGTCCAAAGAATGAGGTCGGTTACGGTTTACTGCTACTAATAATTTCAGTTTCGGTTAGAGTTACCGGCATTTTTTGGTTTTCCGTGGTGACAAGCAAAGAAAATTCTTGACAAGATTATGTGGAAAAAATTATCAAAAAAATTGTTTAAGTTATCACGAAATATTGGCGACAGTAAAAAATTTTTATTTTCGTCAAATTGCAGAAAAACCTGCTGCTATCAAAAATAAAGTACCTAGCTAGGGTCTTCGTTTTTTTTCAAAGAACACACTCTACGTTGTAGTATTTTGCTTAAATCCGGCTTTTCACGAAATGTCCAAACAATTTTTTCGAATTATTTAAAAAAAACGCTCTTTCGACAATAGAAAAATCCTGTAAACATGACATTATTCTAAAAAGTCATGAAACGGAAGTTACTTAACTGACTGAGACTATCTCTGGGCTTTTCATAAAATTTTCAATTACTCTAGCTCGCTACGATATATTGCAGTGACTAGCCGGCCGGTGCCGGCTTGCGACATTTTGCCGCTGTAAAATTATACCGTCATCGTATCGATTCTATATTCTAGCAACTATCAACATACACCGTGCCTCAGTGCTAGAATGCATATTGTGAGACATAGGTTGGTCGAAAGCTCGAATCCCGTGCTGGTTACATTTTTAAAATTTTAATTTTTCTACTTTTTTAATGGGGTACATACGTTATTATTTTTTGTTGTTGTGTACATAGCGACATGCTACTGTTTATGTTCCCTGGAATTTTTGGAGATAGTGGCAGCAGCGCAGGCGCAGCAATGTGCACGCTGTCGGCTCACTAACTGCCAATAACACAAAAATTAAGTACTTGGAAGTAAAAAGGAAAAATGCAACCTGCTGATAAAATATTCAGATCATGTTATACGATGACGTCATATCGCCAAAACTTTGCATTCGTGTTTGAGAAACATTAATAGTTCTAATCATTGTTTTTGGAACAATAAACAAATGTCTGTCCCACAATTGTCGCAACGGAATATTCTTAAAATAATTACGGTTACGGTTCAAGAATTTTTTAAATTCAGTTTTCGTTTCGGTTACGGTTTGGAAAATTTTGCGTTTTTTTTTGGTTTCGTTTTGGTTACGGGGCACGTCCTTGATTACGTTACATATTTTTTTAAGTAAGTGATTTTTTTATTAAATATAAGAATCATGAAGCCGTGCGTGAGCACGACCCCATGATTCCCATCCCACTCCCTTACCACTAAGTGCTATTCACCGGTCTAACATACCCCACCCCTGAAAGACATGCAACCCAACATACACACCTACATACACCATCCATGGACCCGCCGGATTTAACTTATTCAGAAAAATTAACGACGGGCAGTGGACTCGAACCTGCTGCCATTGGGAGTCTAGTTTCAAAGTCTGGGACTTTAACCACTAGACCACCCGCCGGCCCAAAGTAAGTGATAAGACAGCTTGAAATTGGTACGTAATCTTCGATTAGGGGTGTTTCGTTGTGAAATATGTACTCTATATGTGGTTTGTAATGTGATTCAGAAAACAGCAAATAAAAGATTTATTGTAAATAAAACAATTCTTAACTTCAACAGGTTTTTTCATTTTAGCCTTATACGTATTTCAACGTGTTTACACGTCATTATCAAAGGCAAGATTAAAAGTAAACAGTTGGTGTTGCTATAGGGACAGTAAATCTTCATAACTTGATCTTGGTTTTCTATATCTGCGTCCAGATGACTTGATTTCTCATTCCAAAACGTCTAATAACGGTGAATTTAAAAGATCAATTTGTAAACACGTTGAAATACGTATAAGACTAAAATAAAAAACAAACGTTGAAGTTAAGAATTGTTTTATTTACAATAAATTAAAATGAACTTCAACGAAGTAAAGCTCGAATAAGTTATTTTACAATTGTTTTAGTTTTTCTAAGTCAAAATATTTATTGTCTGTTTAAGATAAGATTGAAAGCAAATATAACTATCAAACTATTTCTTCAAAAGGTAATCTTTACTAATAGTTTTCAAATATAATTTATTGCTCATGTACCATAAATTGTCGGCTAGTACAAGAAATACTTATTATACTTTTACAATTTAAAGTGGAAAATAAATATTTTATCATTTAGATGAATACCTACCAGAATTGTATAACAAAAAAATATTAGTTATTAAAATCATAAAATTTAAATGTTGTTGAGATGCAAAAATGAATATACGTTAAAATATTAAATTGTTACTGTACATTTCAAAAATTATATTTTAATTTTATTATCAAAACATGTCAGCTCCTGGTTTGTGGATTGTAGCAGTGTGGTGTATGTATGTAGTGTAGGTACAAGACGTTTTTAAGGTGTAGGTTTTTGTGGTTTCCGTTACGGTTAACATATGAATGCAAGTTTTCCTCTTAATGTTTGTTATTTAAAATATAAAAAATACACGTGTCAAACTGTTTCACAATTTACGCAGAATGGTTGGCAACAGTGGTGTAACTACGCCAATGCAGTTGCATTGGGGTCGAGATTGAAAAGGGTTCAAATTCGAAGTATTTTTTCTTATAATAACAGCAAATGTAATGAAAATAGGCCTTAAGTATTCAACAGGAGAATAATACTAACTAGTGTTTCCCTGCCGAAATTCGACGGCAGACTCAGTCAGGTGATGCATTAGTTCCAATAATGAGACGCGGCGTTGGTGTAGATGTCGCCCCAATTGAAGCGCGTCTAGCAGACTTTCATATATATTATAAATTAAAATAATTATTATTGAAAAATCGACGTAGAATAAAAATATAAAAATGCTTCATGTTCCATCTGAGGATAGAGACCTGTCATTGAAAAAAAGGTCCAAATTGGTGAAGCGGTAGTCGCTGGAGGAACCGGAAAAAATACCCTTTGAGCTTTTATATATGAATGGATTATTGTTTTAATTGAGTGCATTGAACAAATTTAACATTTAACAGTAGTATTATAATGTAAGACTACATAATACATATACAAAGGGCTGGTACAAAAATCGATAGCAAAACTAACAAGTAGATTATTTTAGAATCGATTCTTGGTTTACAAAAAAAAAAGAAGATTCGTTTAATTTTTAATCGATTTTTCATATTTTAATCGATCACTAGTGCTTCATGAAAATCAATGTTTTTTTGTAATGGATTTTGTTACTTTATTTTTTTTAAACTTCAGATATAATAATAGATTTTTTGGATTTAATCGAATTCAACTTCACATTGGATGCCAATGTTGTACAAAATTTTTAATTCATTATCGTTTTTTATACGCAGATGGGCTATTTGGAAACTTTTTTTTGATAATCAACTATAAAAATCAATTTTTTATTGAATATTATGATAGATTGTTAAAAACGATTTTTGTAATTGATTATTTAAATCGATTTTAATATTATATCGAGTTGCTTTTTGTATCGATTTCTAATCTAAAATCGATTTTGACGTATTTGCTAAAATCGACTCTGAAATTTCAAGAAGTCCGTATACAGGTGGTTTCCTGAGTACGTACAGAAACTTTAGGAGGTGATTGCGTGGTTTTTTTCATGAAGAAAAGTTCAGATGCACATATGTCATACGACATATTTCAAAATGATTCCTTACGGAGTTACAGCCCTTTGAAGAAAGACCAGTCTAATCACTTGTTTGTCGATAGCCTTCGCAGTAGTGGCACTAAAATTTTGAAATTCTGTATGTGAGCACTGCTGATTTAGCTTAGTATTTCTACTAATTTTTGCGTCAGTAAGTGCACCAGGGGTGTTTCATGGGGGGGGGGGGAGGTCACGTAATGTTTGCTTCGATATACTTGAGATCTTTAGAAATTTTGAAGTTTTGTCTACAAAATCTTATTCTTCATTCACAAAACACAAAAAAGGTACCTACATTTGTTGAAAGTCACTATATCCAAAAACTAAATGCTATATCCGTATAATACTATTTTGCTATTACATTAATTCCTTGTCATAAAAAGAAATTGTATAAAATTATTTTGTATTCTATACTCGCCCACACGAATGCCTATAAAAAATAAATAAAATAGGGATGTGAGGGCCCTCAATTTGTGCCAGCATTGGGGCCTATTTTCTGAAGTTACGCCACTGGTTGGCCATATGAACACAGATTTTGTTAATTAAATAAATTTATTGTGCATAAACTTAATTAAAAATAGGTATAATTTTTTATGCAAAAATGTTTTGTAGTTTTTGTTGTTGTTGATAACCAACCTAATTAATTTTTTTGCCAATTTAACGAGCAGTCATGTAGATTCACCACAAACTTAAAGTTCATAACACTTTTTTGATGTTTAAATAATAAGAATAGGAACAGTGACGGGATTAGCTATAGTCTTGCGACGTGGTTTAAAATAATAATCTCCCCCCCCCCCCCCCCCACCCCAACGTAACCTTTATATATTTATTACACAAATTACATTTTATATGTATAACAAGTACTTAACTATACAAAAAAAAATTAATATAAACACAGTATACGTACAATTTGCATTGTCCGTGGCAACACATTTTACTTAGAAAAACGTGGCTTGGGAGTACGAGATATTGGGAGAGATAGATTTAAAAAAAAGCAACGTGGCGTACTCAGTTTTGTGTACGCACATGTCAGGGTGTGACACGTACGACTACTCAACGGTACGAACGCGCAGCATTTCCTCTATTCAAACATACCACACCGTAACAAATTTTGATTGGTCGCAACAATCAGAAACATAAATTTACAAATTTCAACACATTAAACGTATACTCCTAAATTTTCGTGGCAACACAATTTATTTACAAAAAAGTGGCGTGATTTCAGACTGAGAGCAATACGATAGGGCTAGAAAGAAAAAATAACGTGACGTACTACGTTCTGCGTATGCACATGGCAGGGGTGTAAGAGGTTCGACTATTCAATGGTACGAACGCGCAGCTTTTGCTCTATTCGAACATACCGCACTGCAACAAATTTTGATTGGTGGCAACAAACAAAAAACATTGCAATCATCAACACAGTGTACGCATACTTGTAATTGTTCATAGCAACACGATTTATTTACTAAAGCGTGGCGTGAGAGTAGGAGCAACTGAGAGCAATATATGATACGATTGGAAAGAAAAAGTACATGGCAGACTACGTCCTGAGGATGTACATGGTAGGAGAGTGAGAAGTGCGACTATTCAATGATTCGAACGCGCATTCTGTCCTCTCTTCAAACGTACCGCAGCACGACAAATTTGATATTTGGAAACAATTTCCCGGCAAAAAAACACAAAATTTCTAAATATAGAAACAGCAAGCGTATACTTCTAATTTTCCGTGGCAACAATATGTATTTCGACAATCATAGCGAAAGAGCACGAGATATATGTATGATACGATTGGAAAGAAAAAAGAGGTGATACTCCATTCTGCACATGCACATGACAGAAGAGTGAGAAGAGCGACTATTCAACGATACGAACGCGCACTCTTTCCTCTATTGAGACAAATCATACGGCAATAAATTTTGATTGTTGGCAACAATCAAACAAAGAAGTGTCGTGTGGAAATCAAGAAATGTACAAAGCTCATATTTTTAAACAGGAACAAATTATTACCTTCTCACCCCCCAAATGATACAATCACATTGCGTTTAGTATGCCCCGCACGCTACACCCTAGTTCAGGCCCTGAGTAAAAGTTGCGTTTTGTATTTAAGTGTTGCGTTTTTTATAAACTCAAGGAACAAATTAAAAAACATTTCTTAGGTTTTTTTTACTGCATCACTCACACATAAGTTATTGATTTATACGATGGTCTTGTGAGGAAGAAAAGCTAAACCATTTCCCACAGAAGCCCTAGTCTGATAACAAAGACACGCACGGTAGGAAGGGTAATTTGATGAAACCATTAACTAAATTAAAAATAAACCTGCCCTCGAGGAAATTCGCTTTGTGACTCTCTCTATATTTAACTTACGATGATGTACCGAGTATTTGCACAAAACACAATAATTTAGCGCCAGATATTAAATGAAACCTTCAAATATTTTTTTTGTAATAATGTTAATTAGTCCTAGCAATTTCTGTCTTGTGACCTGAAATGGTTGATTTCTTATCCCAATTTTAAGACGTAGTGGTGCTAATAAAAAAATTATTTTTAAACATAAAATTTCACGGTCTGCACCAGCTAGAAACAGCGGAATGTCTTGGTTCTGGTAACTTGTTAAAAGTATACTTAGTTTAAGTAAATGTAATTTAATATGGGGGTCCATGTCTGCCTGAGGCATGGCTTCCTAGGCATTCGCAGCAGTTAGCTTCGAGGTCTGATAGCAGACAGTTGCCTGACGAACTCCACCAAGCAAACCAACTTTAGACAACATGAGGGAAATCGTACATCTTCAAGCCGGTCAGTGTGGAAACCAAGTTGGTGCTAAGGTTCGTAAATGTTATTAATTTGTTTATTAATAAATTAAATGATTTTGGCTGTTGGATTTTGTAAAAAATAATTTTTTAATAGAAATTCTAATCTGATTTAAATCGGATTTATAAAAAAAAACGTTACAATAGCTGATTACAATTTAAATTTTTAGAATTTTTGTTTGTTAACAATCGAAGAAATATCGGCGCTTAATATATTGCTTTTATAAGTTTATTCTTTCAAAACCTAAGGAAAAAAATATTAAATTGCGGCTTTTTTCGCGATAAATTTAAAAATATTTTAGATTTGTTAAATCACATTTTACGCTGCGAAAGTTAGTTAAAAAAAATCCTATTTCGATAATGATGCTATTTCAAATATGAACTCAAAAATATTTCAATTTAATCCATTAATTCTAGTGTAGAAAAGTCAACAACTCTAGTTGATTAAGTACAATGACTCAAAAAATATTTTCTTATTTGTACTTGTGAATATGGTATAATTGTGTATAATGCAGAATTAATGAATCACTTACGAAGTAATCAGACTTTGAGATAGCTTAAATAAATATTATAAAAGTATGAACAATCCACAATCAAAAATTAAAGCAATGACGCAGAATTTAATTTCCGGTTAATTTTTTACTTATTGCATGCAAGACTAAACAATGATTAACTTAAAGTCTCATATCTCATATGTAATTTGTTTACTGTTTGTTTATTGATTTTTAAATATTTTTTATAATATTTAAAAGTATTATTTATAAAAGAAAATTTTTTGTTCAAAGTTACAAGGAACAGCGAAATAAGAAAAAAATACATTAAAAAGGGCATGAAATTCAAAATTTAAAATTTTAAATCGTATACTAATTAACATTTACTATTAAGCGGCAATGATTTCCCATAGTTTGCGGAAGGAGCAGTGAAACAGAACCACAAGAAGTAAATAATATGGCATTGACCAGACCGACCAGAGGTTATTTTACAGATAAATTGCAACTTTTTATTACAGCAATTAGTCAAAGAATTTTAAGCAGCGTGCACTGTAAAACGACAGGAAATCTCTTTCTCAGCATATAAAATGCTATATTTAGGGAGAAACTCCACTGACCTCTTAAATGACTCATTGTAATTTCACATTCATAATGAAATTATACATTTTTCTTTGTGTTTAATTTAGTTTACCTCAATTTGCCATTAAATTTTAATGTCTAGAGTAAATTAAATTGTTAGACTTCATTTATTTTTAAAATATGTAATTCTGAGAGTATTTATTTTATGATCCAACCGTAACTTCTGAATTACGGTATTTAGATAACTTAATTTTTTGTACATGCACATTGTTGTTCGCTAATAGCTTTCGCACTTAGGGGCCCCGGCCATTAAATACATTTCCAAGAGCATAAACAGTAGCATTTCACCATGTACACACACCTTTTTAAAAAAGCAGTCGATTTAAAACAAAACTTTTCCTCTGTCGGGGTTTGATCCGGCAACTACACAAGCCGTACAAGTATTTCCCCAACATTTGAGTATAAGATTAATACTCTCGGGGTAATATTCTTTATCCACTACCGTATTTTATCAAATGCACACAATACTGCCCGATTTCTTACGTTTTAAATTTTTCTGAAAGGCCCAATTAATTATTTTTTTTCACTAAACACTTATACAGATTTTTCTACATTACATATTGTTAATAAAATAATTATTGAAACTAATGATGATGTCTTCATAATAAAAAGAATCGTTTACATTGCACAGTGCATTAAAACTTCATCTGCTTATTATTACCCCTATGCATTACATTTCATTTTGTATAAGGAGCTTTGGTATTATTGATAAGACGGTTCAGCTGTTTTATATTATTCAAAGGTCATTCACTGCTAGACAACGTGATAAATATAAAGTTATGCCGTTATGGGCTTTGTTGTTATCAGCTACTTTTTATTACATTACAATACAGCAAGCAAGGGGACTTTAATGCCCAAAATTAATCTAAAAATTCTCCGTTTGCTGTTTGTCAATTTATTATCAGGAGTGCAGGGCAATATACAATATGAAAAGCTAATCTACCTAAAGAATTTACAAAGAATTTTAGAGTGATTTAAAAGTATCACAGAGGTATTTTTATTTACTTAAATATATCTTGAACATTCTTAGGTCTGTATCGAAGATATTTTTATCTATTTAAAAATAACTGCTATAATTTACTTAGGTATTTATTTAGAAATATCTCAAAGATATTTTTAAATAATTATAAACAACTGATATTTTAAAATATATTTTATTAAAATTTTTTAAATTGCATTGTCGAATAACTTAGATATTCGGGAATTAAATTTATTTCAAAATATCTAACATGTTTTCAATTTAAAGTATTTTAAAATGTGTAAGATATTTTTAATTATTTAAAAATTTCTGATAATTTTGATTCATTGGTTTAGAAATATCTCAATGATATTTACAAATAATTAAAAATATGTATCTTAGATTTTTCAAAAATATGTTCGTTATTAAAAAATAAACTTATTTTCTTGTTAGATACTTGAATATTATTTCATTTTAAAATATCTTTAACAATTTTATTATTTAAAAAATATTTAAAATGTCTTAGATATTTTATAATAATTTTAATTCAGAATGTGTTAGATATTTTGAAATAAATTTAATTTCTCAATATCGTAGATATTTGATTATCTTATTTCAAAGCATCTTATACGGTTTTAAATTGCATTGTCGAATATCTAAGATATTTGGAAACTAAATGTATTTCAAAATATTTAACATATTTTCAATTTAAAGTATCCTAGGGATATTTAAACTGTAAAAATAATATTGTTTGATATGTTGTTAATATACTTTATGAATATAAATTATTTACAAACATCTAAGATATTTTTAATGACGCCTTTTAACTTATTTTATTAATAATGAACAAAAATTTAAAAAGAATACGAAATACCAAAAATACTGTTAATTAATAAAAATATATAAAGATATTTTTCCATTATGAACATATTTTAAATAATTAAGATAAATTTAATTAACGTAAAATATTTCTCAGATATTCCCAAATAATTGAATTCGAAATATCCTAGAAATAGTTCTAAATGTTTTAAAATTTACGGGGATTATTTCAAGAAAAATAATGTTTAATATGTTTTTAGTATACTTTAGGAATATAAATTGTTTATGAATATCTAAATAATTTTTAATGATGGCGAACTCTTCCTTATGTCTTCTTCAATGCATTTCATTAATAATAAAAACAATACTTCAGAGATAATTGTTTATAATATGAAATATCAAACGTGTTGCTATACCGGGTGGCCACAAGAACAATTTACAACCGGCCATTTTCTCAATTCTCAAATTAGTAATTTCAATTTTGTTTTCATAATATACATATAAAAATGCATATTACGACGTAAAACGGTAATAATTTGGACTTCCGGTTTAACCAGAAGTGATGGCAGTTTTTTTTATTTTTAACGAACATCCTGTATATTTTTGCATATTTTTAAATTTACTTTACAGCATGTGTAATACTTACCTATTATCTTTTAATTTTGGCCGCCAGAGGGCGTCTAAAAAGTGCAGTAAAACTTAAGTAGGGAATTAATAAAATAGGTGATGACCGTTTAAAAGTTCAGATTTTTTTTTAAATATTTATATCTTCTTGTCACAATAAAATGTTTAAACAAATTAATAAAAGAAAACACTTAAAGTTCATTAGTCCTTCGTTTTCTAAGCGAACGAAAAAAATTAATTATGAATATCACTATTGGGCAGTTAAATTTTTTTAAAAACGCTATCTGGCGGCCAAAATTAAAAGTTAATTGGTATGTATTATACACAGCCGTAAAGGAAATTTAAAAGTTTATCTAAATATGTAAATAATACAGGGTATTCTTAAAAATAAAAAATTGCTATCACTTCTGGTTAAACCGGAAGTTCAAATTAACACCGTTTTACGTCGTCATATGCATTTTTATGTGTTTATTGCTTAAAAAGAATTTGAAATTAATAATTAAAAATTGAGAAAATGGCCAGTTGTTACATGTTCTCGTGGTCACCTGGTATAATAAAAATATCTGAGACATTATTTATTTACAAATATCTAAGAGATATTTTTAAATATTATTTATTGTTTATTACTAAAAATATATAACGGGCGTGTTTTAGAATACGTAAAAATATTTCTGGGATATTTTAAAATTATCAGAGATGTTTTTGAATATTTATGAATATCGAAGTTAGTTTTGAATAATTAAAAATATTTGATATGATAAGTTATCTCCAAGATATTTACAAATCATGTCAATTTGTACTGTTATCATGCCGAAAATCACTGCTATTATTACTAATTCAAAAATTTTCCACTTGCTATTTGTAAATTTAATAGTATTGCAGAGCAATACCCAATAACAAAGGCCTATTTAACCAAAGAATTTACAAAAGAAGTTTTGGAGAGGCTAAAAATATTAATGGCCGGTAATAGTTCAGGATGTTACGTCAATTTATTACTTCAATTTGAACTACTTTAAAGAACGTAGTATTTTTTCTGTATGTGGTTGCTTAGCATTAAAAATATGGTTGTTATAAATTTTGAGAGCTGTTAAAAATTAGGAATCTCTGTGGAATGTATCTTTAGTTTACCCTGGCCTTAATTTTATTTACGAGATATTTATAAAACAAAGCTTTCTGCAAGCATAAATTACAGTACAGCGTATTTACAAATTTTTTAATTTTTTACCAAAAATTTCAGTAACGTAACCCTGAAGGAAAGCTAATTTTATATATTTAGCAATCTACGGTAATACTTAAATCAAGGATTGTTCATTACAAGCCTAAAACTTTAATGATTCACTAAAACATTATTGCCACGCGGTTTGGTAATGACACATAACACTTAAAAATTGTTGAATCCAACAAAACAGCATTTACCAGAAAAAAATTAGTTGGTTACTTCTGGTAGTGAATCGTGACAATTTACGCTCTAGCGATTTAGTACAATTAGACGAAACCTTATATCAACCTCCTTAAGTTTCTTTGCTGTTACACTAAAAAGAAAATAAATAATACAATAAAAGCAAAGATGTTCAAAATCGTTTAAAAACTACTTTAAAATGTCCTATTTTAAAAACGCCAGCTAGGTTTATTTTTTTTATCGGAACGGAAATTCTCAGTCAGACCAAGTAACATATTTTAGGCTATTTTAAAACACTTAGGGGGTAATTCAAAATATTTAAAGCAGACGAAATGCATTTGTGCATGTCTATATTTATCTTAGACTTAGACTAACCAAAAAGACTATCTGCTTCGAAATCCAGCGCTTCTAAACTGTCTCACAAACATTCTTGGCAACGGGTATTGCACTCTCCTGAATTCAGATCGAACTCATGCATGTATTTTTATAAATAAACACGAATAAGTTTCGAACTGCATTGTTTAGAAACTTGTTAGAAGTTCAAATGATCAACCATGAATGTAACAGAATCGTTAGTTAATTAAATTATAATAATAAACTAATAATTAACCTGCTTTTTTCGTGGTAATAAAGGAAATGTCTATATTTTCCTAATTTTATAATAACACTTAATCGGTCGTAATGCCTAATTCCGCATCTAATCGGCTTGCTGAAGTGTTTTCTAACGAATAATAACAGTAAAGTAATTTTAAAAGCAATTCGTGCATATCCCGTCTTGGGTTACTTATAACATTTTTAGTACTGCTATTGCTCATTGAAACCACAAATAGCTGTCTATTTCGGTACTGCTGTGCATTGAACTGAAACTTAGTACTGCTCGTTTTAATTTTTTTCTAATTTCTTAAAAAAAACTAGTTTATGATCTACGAAGGGTAATGTATGAAATAAGATAAAGTTTATTGCCGCCACTTATTATGTTTACACAACTGAAATGTCTGGGTAATTATTATTGCAAACTATTAGTCATTGTTATGTGTATTCATATGAAAAACAGGTTATCGTTACATAGGTAGAGCAGAGCATACGTTTTAAGGTACTATTTTTAACGCTGTTAACCAGCGCTCAATTGGGCACAGAAAAAATGCAGTTGAATACGAATACTGAATACTTAAAAAAAATAGTCGAATATCAAATATTCGAATAATTTTGATATGAATACCGAAACGAATACTTAATTTAACAATCCAAAATACTACAAACGCGTCAGCGAAGCACTTAGCCTGGACTTTTACTTTTGATATGTTTAAAAGTATTTATGCACAACGTTGTATCCCCACAGTAGTAGCGGTACCTACAAAACAAACCCCCATGAAATGTAACACACCGTAGAGATACCGAAGAATACCGATCGTTCAACAAAAAAGAGATAATATAGCATGAAGTCGCGACGGGCTCATCCACAACTTCCACCTCACTGATTACCACGACTAGCGGCTGCTTCGTCGTAATTTTGTTAGTCTAGTTCGCATTGCTTAAAATTACCGGTTTCGCGCAAGCTTATGGGCATGTTTTATTGTGTTTCGAAACAGGAAATGAGAACAAAGTTTGATTTTTTTTCAAAAAGTATTCTTGTATTGAATATAATGCCAAAATTTAGATGGGAAGATACCGTAAAAATATTTTACAATGACGTCATGTTTACAAAACACTGTGCTGTCACACTGTCGGAATCGCATTCATAAAATTTTTATAAAAGATAAAGCACATCGGCTTAATAGGGCCGTAATAAGCGTTGGACCACCTCATATATTATCTTTTCTGTGTTGCCTTCTATGAATTTTTTATATTATCCCCCCCCCCCCCCATTTAATAAACTGGGAACGTTTAATAATTTTCTGTTTAAGTTAAATTGCCCTTCTTCTAATGCCATACCCTATGCAGAGCGTTGGCGACCTCCCTCCCATGTCTGTGGTTGGTTAGCAGAGATAGATAATTTGCACAGACAGACATATGGGACTTACAGTTTAACGTGGGCTCCGAACCACAGGAAGTGCATGCACTTCTTCTCCAGAGAGATTTTCCTGGGGAAAAATCCACCTCGCTGGTTTCCCGTTGCCTTGCGAGGGAGAACGACCGGGTTGGGAATCGAGCCCAGATCCGCTGCATTAGTACCCCGCGCTCTTACCACTGGGCTACGTCCGCTCTAAACAATTGTCCATAAGTGATAGTAAAATAAGATTTTTTACTTAATTTTGGTATGCATTCATATTTAGGAGGGTTATCTTTTCCCTCACCTACAGTATTGTCCCGCCAAAATTTTTTTTATGTTTTTTTGGGTTCGTTGATCGAAAAAATTTTTTTTTTCTGATAATTTTAAAAGAACTGAATTTTTTGCCTTAATTCGCGTGGAAGAATTTAGGAAATTCCAGGTAAAATGCTTCGCTCAGTTTCACATAAAAGTTTTTGTAAATTATTAAACAACCTATATTAATGTTACTTTTTTTTATTAATAAAATTCAAATGGGAAATAAAATTATAAAAAATTTAAATCTTCAATTTCAAATGCATTTGTAGAAGCTCGGCTATTGTGTATAAATAAAGCTACAAGATTATTTGTGCTTATTATCAGTACGTCCACAGCAAGTGGATTTTAAAACCCTAATCAGTTTACACTTCCTCTGTATTATCAAAATTTTATTAATCTTTACTGCAGCATTACATTCAAGAAAAGACAAATAAAATTTGATTTCAACAGTTATACCACTAGTAAATTTTAAAAATCGGGCTATAAATTACGAAAACTTGTTGAATAGCAAAAAGTTTTTTCCGCAGAGAAATTTCTTTCGGCGCTAATTGTGCAAGCGCCTAGTTTTTGTAAATTATAACGCTTTTATTTTCGCTGTACGAGTGGTATATGAATGGATTATTCCACGAATAAAATGTCAAATGCAGAAAGTTTGAGTAATTTAACCCGTTTATTTTTCAGATTTGCAAGTGGTGTATGAGTGAATTATTTCGCGCATAACGTATTGAATTTTCAAACTAATTGAGCTTTTTAAAATATTAAATAAAAAAATATGAGTAGTGTACTTAAATTTATTCCTGATTTAATTTTGTACATCAAAAAGTAATCGGGTTAAACTATTCAATTGGCTGTTGAAACGCCAAATGCAGCGTAGTGAGGTCGTTAATTCCAAGTACAATAATCTTTATGAAATTTTCAAAGAAAACACCATTTTTAATTTATTTAAAAAGCAAGAAACGCAAATACTCGTTGTTTGACTGTTTGATTTGTTGCAGTTTTGGGAAGTAATCTCTGAAGAGCACGGTATCGACCCCAGTGGAATCTACATGGGAGAAAGCGACTTACAACTTGAAAGAATAAATGTCTACTACAATGAAGCTACAGGTAATTTAACAAACAAGAATCCCAAAAAACAAAATAATTATTGTAAGCCAGCGCATTTCACGGCTTTGCTTTTTATAGCCATGTTTTTGTTCTAATTTTGATTAAAATAGTTTTTAATATTCACCGCAACTGTAAAACTAGTTTCGGCAATTATTAAAGGTTCGTTTTGAAAGAAACCGGGACGCATATATTAAAGATTAAATAAAGTTCAACGAAACTTGGTCAAATTGGTCAATATTTAATTAATTAATTAAAATTGCAATTGGGATTCAATTAAATAATGGTACAATATGAAATTTATTAATAACAGTATGCAAAGTAGCTATGATCGGTTGTACCGTCTGTTCAAATAAAAAATAGATAAGAGTTGGCCATGGAATATAAAATTACTGTCTTTGCATGCTTTAGAAATTAAACAAACAAAACATAATGTCACTTATAATTTTTAGGTTAAGCTTGTAATTTGTCATCTGTAGTGACACTGACAGAGTGAAGACGGCTAAATTCTAAAGCATGCAAAGACAGTAATTTTATTTTGCATGGCCAACACTTATGTATTTTTTGATCATTTGAACATACGGTATTATACCTGGGCAAATTTAAAACTGCGTACTTCGTTTCATATCTCATTCAATGCACCCACAATTTTATGGTTAATCAATTATGTACATCGCATGTTCAAAAATACGTTAATTAAATGATAAACTGCTTATTATGTTTTTTTAATTAATAGTTTTAAGACCTCGAAATCGGTACGAACTTCGTGAATAACCAACCATTATTATTTTCAAAGAACCCAATGAATCAGCCAGCAGCTTATCACAAAAAGTTTCTTAAAATAATTCTTGCAAAAAATTAATCATTTCCGTTAATTGTCTTAAAGCCAGCCGACGCAAATTGTGCACTTGAGAATCAACCTTGCTGAATATAAATTAAACAATTTGTTTTGTTATGTATCATTGAAATGCAGCCAAGATACTGTCGGCTGTATATCAATTGTTGATAATTTTTCATTACATCCATCAGACGCAATACACAAAACGTTTGTTGAATTATTCAACAGTTGTACCACGAGTGGATTAAAAAATAATCGGTTTATTAAATTTTGAAAACGTGTTGCATAGCAAATATTTTGTTTTGGTTGACAAGTTTTTTTAAGTAAAACAAACAAGATTTGTTTATTTGTAGCAGGAAATTTGACTAATTTACCCCGTTTATTTTTTAATCAGTCGTGGTATATATGATTGTATTCCTACACATATAATAAATCAATCTGTCAAATTAATTTAATTTTTAAAAATATGAAATAAAACAACTGAATGGTAATTAAAGCAAACATTTATAACAAATATAGCATGGAATATTTTAGGGCACCAAAAAGACCACATTTTAAAATTATTTTCATTTACATTTTATTATACAGGGTATTTCATAATATTAAGAGTGGCATGCCAAAATTATATTATTTTATAGAACACCCTGTGTGTGTTTTTCGTAGTCTTATTCGCACTTTAATTGCTTTTCTGAATATGTTTTGTTTTTGAAATTCCATTGCTGCGTAACCAAGTAATAACAATAATAATAATAGTAATCGGTATATTTAGCTAAAAGCTAGTACATAAATCGCAATCGCAATTAGCCTTTTCGTCCTACTGCTGAGCACCGTCACTCTTCTCTGCCACGCACTCTTCTTAGCGCTAAGGTGGAGTGCGGGGGACCTACAGTTTAATGTCGAATCCGAACGACTAAATACCAGAGAAGGTTATACACTGTGTCCATAAAGTAACCCCCCCCCCCCCCAACTAACTTTTGAACGAGTTGATATTTTTCTACAAAATTTGGTGTGCTGTAATGGGATATTAAATACTATTTTGCAGACCATATTAAAATTTTGTATCATCCAAAATGGCGACTGGGCGCCATTTTGAATTTTTTTTTTAAATAGAAAGGGGGGTCGAGTGATACCTCATTTGAAAGGTCTTTTAATTGTTCGTCTGATTCTAGAGTTTCAAAATAAAATATTCAGCCATAACAAAATGGCGGATTTCAAACAAATGGACTCACTTAATTCAAAATTGTTTTGATTTTTTTATCCAGGGTCGAGTGACACCTCATTTGAAAGGTCTTTTAGTTCTGCGTTTGATCCTAGAATTTCAAAGAGAAATATTGAGCCATAACAAAATGGCGGATTGTAAAGCCAATGGACTGACTCAGTTCAAAATTGTTTTGATTTTCTTATCCAGCAGTCCACCTTTTCATTTGCAGGACTAAATTTTCCCAGAAGTATCTCAGGTGGCTTGAAATAATATTGAAAACGTTATGTTCCAACAAGACGGTGCGCCGCCTCATTATTATAGGCTTGGTTCTGACTTTCTCAACGGACATTTTTTTGGCCGATCGATTGTTAGGCGGGGGCCTGTAGAATAGCCGGCTCACTCCCCAGGTTTAATCCCTTTTAGATTTTTTTCTATGGGAATATCTGAAATCGAAAGTGTACAGAACCCGTCCAGAAACAATTGAAGAGCTGGAGCAACGCATTATAGAAGTTTGCAGAAATATCACTCCAGAAACCTATGAAAATGTAAGGCAGGAATTTCATAACCGACTTTTTATGTGCCAAGAAGTGAATGGTAAACATTTCGAACACTTAATTTAATTAATTTAAGCTTTAATTCTTAGTTTTTTTAAATAGACTTATTTATCTTCAAACATTGCCATTTTGTTATGGCTAAATATTTTTCTTTGAAACTTTAGAATCAGACGCAGACCTAAAAGACCTTTCCAATGAGGTGTCACTCGATCCCCCTTTCCATTAAAAAAAAATTCAAAATGGCGCCCAGACGCCATTTTGGATGACACAAAATTTTAATACGGTCTGAAAAATAGTATTTAATTTCCCATTACAGCACACCAAATTTTGTAGAAAAATATCAAGTCGTTCAAAAGTTAGTTGGGGGGGTGGGGGGTTACTTTATGGACACAGTGTATAACAATTATTAAGAAACATAGCATTTTACAGTATGAAGTAAAGAAAGAAAAAACTTAAGTAAACCTCAAAATTCAAGTTCGTTAAACCTAGTTAAACTTATTACAAAAATAGAATTGAAAGAAGAACTTGGATTAACACTTCTTATATAAAAATATTCTTTGTTCCTAGCGTCATAATTAGTGCTGGGCAAAGTATCGATACTTACTGAAAGTATCGAAACTATCGAATTAACGAAAGTACCAACCACCAATGTCCCATTTTTGCAATCGGCAAATGGAGTCAAAATGTTGAATCAAAAATTTAAGTTTCTATCTTTAATAATACATACTTCTATCGCGAAATGACGGAATGTTCAGCGAATTACAAACTACAGTTACATTGTTACAAATAATATTGTTAAAATTTTAATTACAAACAATTTTAAAATAAGTCCATTTATAATCCTGTATTTTTTGCACCTAAACGATAACCGCAACCCAACACTCACTAAAATGGTTATAAATTGATCGAGTTTAACCTAATTGTAACGGGATTTTTTCTTTTTGACTTTTTACAAACACTTGACGGAATTCCTTAATTGGGTTGTTTAATCCAGTAGCGAGATATTGCTTCCTGTCGATGTCTATTCTATATTTTTAAATCGCGAATAAAGAAATGATTATGTTAAACGAATTTAAATTGATAGCACAGATACGTGACAAATACATTTAAAAAATAAGCGAATAAAACAGCAGCATAAAAATATGCCCTCATCACGTTAATTTATAAAAAAATTAATTGGGACTGGCAATGGAGTAGTGGTCAGCGCCCCACCCATAATTTAATTTATGCTCAGACTGTGAAGCACTACGCTAAAGGCGAGTGGGTTCGAATCCCACTTACTGCACTTCCCAGGGCGTTTGTAAGATATTTTTTGTAAAAGAAAAAAATTTAAATGGGGCTTGTGTAAGTACGTACTCTAGTAGTTGGCAGCCACAAAAAAATAGGATTAAAATTGAGATAACTTACGACATTAAAAATATATAATTATTTACTTTTGCAGTGGCAACTCGTTCTAACGGAGGCAAATACGTCCCAAGAGCAATCCTTCTGGACCTGGAACCGGGAACAATGGATGCAGTTCGTTCAGGGGCATATGGGAGATTATTCAGGCCTGATAATTTCGTATTCGGCCAGTCTGGAGCCGGCAATAACTGGGCCAAGGGTCATTACACAGAAGGCGCTGAATTGGTCGATGCCGTCCTAGACGTTGTTCGAAAGGAAGCGGAAAATTGCGATTGTCTGCAGGGATTTCAGCTGACTCATTCTTTAGGTGGGGGTACTGGTTCTGGAATGGGAACTTTGTTAATATCTAAAATTCGCGAAGAATATCCCGACAGAATTATGAACACTTACTCGGTTATGCCTAGCCCCAAAGTTTCCGATACTGTAGTTGAACCCTACAATGCCACCCTGTCTGTTCATCAGCTCGTCGAAAATACCGATGAAACTTACTGCATTGATAATGAGGCCTTGTACGATATTTGCTTTAGAACTTTGAAGGTTCCAAATCCTAGTTATGGGGACTTAAATCATCTGGTTTCGTTAACAATGTCTGGAGTCACGACTTGTCTTAGATTCCCTGGACAATTAAATGCGGATCTTAGGAAGTTAGCTGTTAACATGGTTCCGTTTCCACGTTTGCACTTCTTCATGCCTGGTTTTGCTCCTCTGACATCTCGTGGAAGTCAACAATACAGAGCTCTGACCGTACCAGAACTTACTCAACAAATGTTCGATGCCAAAAACATGATGGCCGCTTGTGACCCGAGACATGGACGTTACCTCACGGTGGCTGCTGTTTTCAGGGGAAGAATGTCTATGAAAGAAGTGGACGAACAGATGTTAGCAGTCCAAAATAAGAATAGTAGTTATTTCGTGGAATGGATCCCTAACAACGTTAAAACTGCCGTTTGTGATATTCCTCCGACCGGTTTGAAGATGTCCTCCACATTTATAGGTAATACGACAGCCATCCAAGAACTGTTTAAGAGAATATCAGAACAATTTGCCGCTATGTTCCGACGCAAAGCTTTCTTGCACTGGTATACTGGGGAAGGTATGGACGAAATGGAATTTACAGAAGCCGAATCGAACATGAACGATTTAGTTTCTGAATATCAGCAGTATCAAGAAGCAACTGCTGATGAAGATTACGAAGCTGAAGAAGAAGCTGCTGCTGACGATTTTAACTGCTAAAAATGCCAATTTTGTATTTAATGCTATTGAGGAACTTTTGGTGTTCATGTTAGGGATACGATTTTTTTATCGATGGTATTTCAGTTCTAAAACTAACTTCATTTCTTAAATGTATGTATAAGAGATGAGTTGAAATATTATTATTATTTTTACTTTTATTATTATTTTGATTTGACAACGTGTTATTTTTAAGAAAATTTAAGAAACCTTATTAATTTTAATTTTATCTCTTCTTATGCTCGATGTATCATCACCTGCCAGTTTTAAGATATTTATTAATTTTGTTAACGTAGTGTACATTTTCTCTCTTTTCATCTTTTATAATAAAGACTGAATTTTGTATGTTTTCATAATATAAAAAGAAATAAAACATATCAAGATAGAACTTACACTTTGCATTACTATATATTTTTCTTTTAAAGAATACACCTAAATAATTTGTCATCCCAATGCTTAAGTGTTTAATATCCACCTTTGGGTCAAATGTCCACAGAAAAAAGTTTAAATTAATTGATTGTTTTTTTTTGTCCAAAATCTTTAAAAATTATGATTTTGTAATGTTTACTTGTTCAATATCTGGATATTCAACAAATAAAAAATATCAATTGAGTTGATCAAAAGTTTATTAGGGTGAGACAAATCAGTGTTCTATTCATTAAGATCAAATCCTTGTCCGCCCCAAGGTTTAAATAATCTAAGCACACGGCCCTGTTTAGGCAGGCATGGCCTACGAACTAGAAGGCTTCCCTTCATCATCCCGCCCAGAAACGTTCTGTCATTAATTCCTTAGTAAACCGAGCCTTTGCCATTTCTGAACCATCCTACCTCAAAGACGAACTCAATCACATTACAACTGTCCTCTCCCAAAACAGCTACAACAAACGACACATCCAACAGGCTATTACTCAAAAGGCCCAACCCGCAAGCACAGAACGTACCAATAACCACCTACCTCTATAGCATTTCTACCTTACATACTCAAAACCACCGACCGCATCAGCAGACTACTTAAACAACAAAACATAAAAACCGTTTTTACACCCTTTCAAAAACTTTTCAATGTCCTTCCTCCGACCAAAGACAAGTTACCTACCCTCCAATCCTGCGGTGTGTATAATGTACCTTGCTCCTGAGTTACTGAACACGAGCGCTGCACTCGACTGAAACGTCCCGCAGAGTCGGCTATTGCAGAACATAAGCTCGATACAGGCCATAACATTCAATTTGACAAGACCAAAATCCTAGCCCGTTCTTCCATCTACCTCAACCGTGTTATCCGTGAATTCATAGAAATACACAAAACTCCTAACAATATTAACCGAGACCACAGCTATCCCCTCCACAATGCCTACAAACTACTATTTCCGACTAAACGAAAGCCCCGCCCTGCAACCGCTACAGCCTGACAGCCAATCACATACCCAGCAGTCACACCTTGTTACCCACCCGTCCCTTATAAACCCAGTGCCTGCACAGGTCTCGCATTCTCGTTCGAGGTCTCGCACCGAGAACACCACCAAGCAGCCAGCTCCAGCAGAACATCTACCTCGGGTCCGGGGAATCTCACCGATTCTCCGACTCCCACCAAACAACTTCACCACCATGGCGACCGCCGCCTCCAGCAACGCCGATTCCAGCAGCACTCCAACCACGTTCTACGTGTCAGGCTTTCCCTTGGACTTCTCATCCAAGGCTTTAGCTCTCGCCTGGAAGAAAATACCTGGACCGACACCCAGCTACCTTATTGACGCCAACCGCTACAATGGAAAAATCACTTTTTCCACGACTCAACCCAACTTCCGCGAGAGGCTGATCGAGTTAGGACAGCAACTCAACTATCCACTGGAGATCTCTACCACAAGCAGACAACAGAAGCAGCCCCCGTCCGAACAACCTTCCCCGGCGCAGACCCGCTCCACGAAGAACAAGAAGAGAAAGCCGAAGATCACCGTCGCCGCCTCCCCCACGCCACCGCCCGGACCACCCATCACCACCCTAGAAGAAATCGGCACCACCGAGTACTTCCTCAAGAACCCGCTCCCCGGATCATCCACACCACATATTC
This sequence comes from Ctenicera cuprea, assembly GCA_958336395.1. NCBI lineage: Eukaryota > Metazoa > Arthropoda > Insecta > Coleoptera > Elateridae > Ctenicera > Ctenicera cuprea. Next base: position 80,727,190 of record OY284486.1, on the reverse strand, counting down.
CACCCCCTGTTCCTCTGTCCGACCTTCCCACCTCCGAATGGGTTACCGTTCAGCACCGCCGCTCCAGAACCAACTCCATCGCCTCCAACCACTCCGCCACTTCCAACCGCTCCATCGCCTCCAACCACTCCGCCGCCTCCAACCACTCTACCACCTCCAGCAGTTCTCCTATTAAAACACTTTATGTTTCAGGCATTCCAAAGGAGTACGCATCAAACAAGGCCGTTCACCAGGTCATGATGAAAATTCCTGGACTGGTTCCCTCCAACATTTCCGTTTTCCCTAACGGAAACGCCACCATTTCTGCGCCTCACTCCGACCTCCGCGAGAAGCTCATCGCCCTAGGACACCAGATGGGGACTCCACTGATCATCTCCACCACCCGCACCACACCACGCCACACCGCCGCCGCCGCTGCCGCCAAGCCTCCGTCTTTCTCTTGTGTTGTTCGGGGGGTCGAACTGAACATCACAACCGAAGACGCGAAGCAAGCTCTCACCCTCCAATCCATCTCCTTCACAAACGTGTGGAGCGCTCCAAGGCAACGGATCGCGACACGAGGTTACTGCGAGTGATTACCACTTGCCGGGCCTCGCTGGATGCTCTCCTAAGCCGCGGACTGAGTATATTCTCACACATGTACTCCGTTGAACCATCCCACCCAACCAAACCACAACCTAGCCAATGTCCCCGCTGCCTCAAATACGACCACACCGCCGCCAACTGCCCCGAGAAGAAGCCGACCTGCGGAAACTGCGAGGGAGACCATGTGGCCTTCTCTATGCGGTGTCCCACACGACCCAAGGAAGCTGCCGCCCCCGAAGCCACCATTCCGCTGAAGGATGTTTCCCCCGAAACAGCAACAGGAGAAAACGAAACCGATTGGCTGAGGTTCCTCATTAGCACCTTCCTCAACCTTTTCCCTCAACAACGTGAATTTACCACCAAGATCCTAACACAAACAATTTCTGCTTTCTTTCTAGAATACCCAATGATCTCCTACGCCGGCAACAAAATCCACGTCACCTTCAAGAAAATCAACGAGAAGACACCAACACCAGCAGTATAACTAGCATAGTAGCACATCCATAAATAAGTAATATTTTTTTTCCCAACATTAACGTAAAACCTGTGTTTTTTTCTTTTTTGAATTTTGACTTTTTTTTTACCCATATGTAATTATAGTAACCTGGCTAAAGAGGAGGAAACTCCTAAAACAGCTTTTGTCATGTAATATATATAGGTTAGTTCTTAGTTAAGTGTGACATGTATATATTATGTTTCAATATAGACCTTGAAATGAAATGACAGGTCTCGCCAGTTGTGTTCCAGATCCCAAAGCGACCACAGCCCTGAAGATGTCCCGTGCAACCGAGGACGAAACGTCGGCATTTCAAGCACTGATGACGCGGCTCCAACCCGGAAGCCTAGATGTTACGGACTAGACGATTGCTCAAACTTCTAGAGCAAATGCTTGTAAAGGCAGACAAGCTACAGGGTGGTCCTTACCTGATTATGCTGGGTGTAGTTCCCAAACGACCACGCGGTCTAAGCCGAAAGTAAATTGTAATATTGACAATGTTGTGCATTTCACCGACTGTTAGATTTCTAAGAAAACAAGTTATATAGGCAATCCATGCTGCAACCTTTAGTACAGCTGTTTAATAAAGCGTTTACAAAAAAGATAAGTATTATCATAAAATAGATGTTAAGCTTGTGTAAACTTAAATTATTTTCAGATTCTACTTAGGTAAAGGTTAGATGTTGATGTGCTCCCTATAAATGCAAAGATAAGTATTAAGTGAAATAGATGTCTCCGCCTTTTTTAAATTATTTAATTATTTTCAGGATTGCAGTTTTAAATTCATCAGGTCGTCCACGTCCAGTTCCCGGGTATAATTTTCTTGATTTAAATTGGAGAGTTAAGTGTTTTGCTTATACAGATACAACACTTAATTAATTAAAACTTTTTCTGTTTTAGGAAAGTGTTCTTGCCTTTGGTTTTGGTCTATTCAATAGTTACTTTCTTATATTAATTATGGATGTTGTTGGGCGTAAGAAGTATTGTTGCAAATATCCAGGTTGCAACAATTGGTATTACATACGCTTCTACAACTTTCCAAGGAATGCCTACTACCATCAGCTGTGGAAAAATGCATGTAAAATAGATGGTAACGTAAATAAATGGGTGATTTGTAAGGAACATTTTGAGGAAAAAGATTTTTTGTGAATGCGAGAAGGAAACGTTTAAATGTAAATGCAGTCCCTATAAAATTTTATCAAAATAGCGAAGAAGTAGTTTCTGAGGCTAGCAAAGTAACAGAATCTGAAATCGTTGCTGATCCAGAAGTAACTTTGTTCGAGGAAGAAATTGCTTTTTGTGCTTATTCATTAAATACTTCAACTGCGCAATGTGCTTGGTTTCTAACAACTAGCTCCACTTATTCACAGGACGAAGTAATAAGCAACTTTGATCAAGACCCCAATTATTGTTTGAATGATGTCCATGAAATTCCTTGCAATTTTAAACGATTTGATTTTTTAAATGAAGGTGAGAGTGGAATTTTAGCTAAGATTGGAACATCAAAAAAAGATTTAACACCTAAAAAGAATATTCTGTACCTATACTGTCTATCTATGTGATAATTGTTTGTACTGATCTCATTTTGAACCATTGTTAGGTTTTTATAAGAATTAAATTGTATTGAGTTTATTGAATATTTATTTCTTTGTTGTTAAGCATGTAGGTATTGTTATTTTTATTGTACTATATTAATATTTGTTTCGTTTACACTATTGTATTGTGAGATGTATTTATTTAGGTTGTTTTATTGAAAATTAGTGTTCCTTTTTCAGGTCATGTTGATTAATGTAACGCATAGTTTAATCAATTTTTGAGTTTTTTTAGTAAGTAATTCATTTTATAGTAAATATTTTTCATTGGAGCTGCCATTGTGATTATACAATTGAAATTAGTTTATTTGTTATTAGATTATTTTCAAACTTTCCAAACTCTGCAATAAAAGCAAACGAAATTTCAATTGCATAAAAATGCAGTATAAACAGCTATGTATTAATTGCTTGAAGTATTTGGACATTTCAAATAAACGCGACAAGCTATTTAAAATGGCCGCCTATTTTTAGTTTTGCCACACCGTCACCAGGCGACGCCTTGCGAACTTGTGTTGCCAAAATTTAACTAAAAATGTTCTACGATTTCAATTCTCTTCGTGTATGTTTTGTGGCTGTCACTTAGTGACGTCATCAGAAATGATGCCGGCTTAATAATCATACCAGCTTGGATCCGAACTTGTCCAAGCTCAAACATTTTTTTTTCCTCGCCGCACATCATAGAGGGCGCTACTAGTGTAATTCCCCTTTAATGTTATTTGGCATTTTATTTTCTACAGTAGTCAACCAAATCCTAAAGTCGTCAGCCAACAAATTTAAGAGGGGGGACGTGTACTCTCCCGAAAATAAGATTTTATAGCATTATATTTTAATTCTACCTAGACACCTTCAGGTGTATGAGGATAGATTATGATAATGATGATATTTTAATTCTACTAGTCATGATGCCCCTTTCTGTTTTTAAAATTATGCTCCTTGGCAGAAGACCTCAGGATTGCAATGTGTGTACTATCAAATGCCCCAATCACTCCAGGAAAATTAAAACGATTCGTAAACTCTCCTTATTTCTATTAAAACTCCTCCACGAGTTGAGAAACACAATATAGGTGTTGGCCAAATATAGGTATATCTATAGCAGTAGTTACCTCATGTGTGCATCACAAACCATTATACTACTGCATCTATAATGAAACAGCATTGTATTTCATATAAAATGTCTACTTAGCATTCCGTTACTCAATTATAATATTACTGCTATAAATTTCCTAAAATACTAATACTAGTAACAATCTTATAAAAGATAAATCTTATAAAAAAATTTTATAAAACAAGATTGTAACCGATCAAATCAAAGATTTACAAACTGCGTACAATAGTTTGAAATAACCGTAACCCTAAGTGGTAGTCTTCTTCAATGGTTCGCTGGTAACAACCCGAGGCATAAAACCGTAATGCAGCAAAAACATTGGTTTCAATGGACATCCCAGATCTATACACCGGTGCATTTAAATGAGGCTTAGTAAATTAACTTAATTCTGCACTGTTTATTCTTATTCGACGTCTCTGTATGCGCAGTTCTCTCCCAGCAATTGCTTCCTGCTGTTGACACTGTAATTCTCTTAAATGAAAATCAACAATTTAAAACACTTTTTAACTGCAAAAATGTTGTTAATATAGTAAATGGTCAAAATTAAGATTCTACACGCTATGTACGTACTGTTATAGGTATAATGTTATGACAAAAATTTTCAGAAAACTGGGCAGGATATCGAAGCAAGTATATCAACTGAAATTCAAATCTGACATGAAAGTGAGGCTATGCCGCTCAATACCACGAGTTTCTCTGTCGGTTACGACGTCGCTTATACGAAAGCGTTTTAGAATCATCTACTACTCGATAGCGACTTCGCTATTATCTCGAGTACGCTATCCGATACCAGACGTAGCGAGTTAAGAGAATCCCACTGTTGGAGACAGACCACAACGCTAAACCAATATTAGGGAACTGCATTAATAATATCAAGCTTTTAATGTTTCCCTACAGATGGCGCGCAACTTCTTTCTAGGTACATATTTCATTTCAAATGTAAAAGAGTACTTAATATGGTTTAAAAATAAAATATTTTGTGATGAAAAAAATGAGCGGCTGATTGAAACTAAACACACACTGAATCGCATACGATTCAATATTTACAATTTCAGTTGTGTGTTACGTTAATCGTTACATTACAAACATTTCAGTACTTTTACGTTAACAACGTCGACGGTACTACCTATAAGTTCTAACGTTAAACAATAACGATGTTTAATCTTCTAGGGTGTCATAATGACAACATTATGCACGTCAATTTAAATATCAAAATTACATACTTTTTCGGACTGAGTTCCATAATGAATTCATTATGGTACTAAGTACCATACAACCATACTATAATGGATATTTATTTTGATATTTAAACTGACGTTCAAGTAATTCGTCAATAAGGAAATAGCTAAAAGAGCATACTTGGTGTTTTAGCTTTACAAATCTTTAAAATCAAATAATTTATTTTTTCACGCTACAGGCAAGGTAAATAGACGACACATCCATAGCTACAAAAGATGATGATGGCCAATAACATTCGTTTACTTTTTGCCCTTGACTACGGAACTTAATAGTATCATTTACATTCCTAGGATAATAATTAAAGCAACAAGGTACAGATTCCAATATTTTATTTCAAACAGAATACTAAAATGTTGATTTTAACTGTTCGTTGATATGGTAACAAGCACAGGCAACTTAGAATAATGGGGCTTTTAAAAATAATAATAATAATATAAACCTAATCCAGGTATATGCTCCAACAAAGGATAAAAGTGAAGAAGAAATCGAAGAGTTCTACTCACAATTAAAGGAAGTGTTAAAAATAACAAAAAGCAGAGACGTTACTATCATACTAGGTGATTTTAATGCTAAAGTGGGCGAAGGCAGTGTTGGTGATATAGTAGGAAATTATGGACTAGGCAATAGGAACGAAAGGGGTGAAAGATTAATAGAATTCTGCCAATGTAACAATATGACTTTAATGAACACATGGTTCAAGCTGCCAAAAAGACGATTGTATACTTGGACATCTCCAAGGCATACGGAACAGAATATAATCAGAAACCAAATAGACTTCATTATGATAAATAGTAGGTATAGGAATTCTATTACCTCTGTAAAAACATACCCCGGAACAGATATAAACTCCAATCATAACCCTCTAGTAGCAAATTTTAAGATAAAATTGAAAATATTAAAAAAGAAGACACCTGCTCAGAGAATAGATACAAAAATGATAAGAGACGATATAACTAAAGAGGAACTAAGGAAGGAAATAGAGAGTAATCTAAACAACATTACAGAAATTAACAAAGATATACCGGATGTAAATGAGAAATGGAATAACATAAAGGGAGCAATACTACAACCTGGAAAGGCTAAACTGAAATACACAAGGAAAGAGGCAAAAAAGGAATGGATGACTCAAGAAATAATTAATCTTATGGAAGAAAGAAGGAAACATAAAGGACGAAACACAGAGAAATATAAAGAAATTCATAAACAAATTAAAATCAAAATAAGAGAAGCTAAAGAGATATATATGGATGAAAAATGTAAAGAAATAGAAGAGCTGGAAAAGAAAAATGACACGTTTAACATACATAGAAAAATAAAAGAAATTACAGGAATAGGAAGAATGAAACATAAAGGTATGATAAAAGATAAAGATGGAAAACTAATATTAGACCTGAAAGAAAAGTTAAAAAGATGGGAAGAATATATAAAGGAATTATTCTATGAGGAAAGAACTACGAGAAGTACACCAACAACGCCAAATGGGCAAAGAATAACAAGAGAAGAAGTTAAGTACGCCATTAAAAATAGTAAAACAGGCAAAGCAGTCGGCCCAGACGAACTACCAGCTGATTTGATTAAACTAATAAAAGAAGACAATGTAGATGCGTTGACTGATTTGTTTAACACAATTTATGAAACGGGCATTATTCCTCAAGAATGGTTAACCTCAACATTCATAATGCTGCCTAAAAAAGAAAATGCAAAAGAATGCGCCGAACACCGAAGTATAAGTCTCATGAGCCATAGTCTTAAAATACTGCTCAAAATAATTCACAATAGATTATACAGAAAATTAGAAGAAGATATAGGAGAAACTCAATTTGGATTCCGTAATGGCATGGGTACACGAGATGCGCTATTCGCTATCAACGTCCTAATCGAAAGATGTCGTGATGTTAATGTTGAATTACATCTATGTTTCATTGACTATGAAAAAGCGTTTGATAACGTCATCCATTCGAAATTAATATCAATACTAAAGCAAAAAGATATCGAGGAACGCACAATAAACTTAATTGAAAACCTATACTGGAACCAGAAAGCATCAATTCGTATTGAACAGGAAACATCAAGTGAAATCGATATCTGCAAAGGAGTCAGACAAGGGTGTATCCTCTCACCCATTTTATTTAACTTGTACTCCGAACAAATTTTCCGACAAGCTCTATCAGAGGTCACAAGGGGTGTAATAGTCAATGGAAGAACCATCAATAATATCCGATATGCCGACGACACGGTAATAATTGCCACAAACATAAATGATCTACAAAGAATGGTGGAAACTGTTAATACGTGCAGTAACCAATATGGTCTTAAAATGAACCTCAGGAAAACGAAATATATGGTAATTAGTAAAGCAATGTTCAACGTACAACAACCGCTGATAATCAACAACAAATATATCGAAAGAGTAACTAAATACCAATATCTAGGAACAACTCTAAATCAAGAACACGATCACACCGTAGAAATTAATAAGCGGATAGAAATGGCAAGAGCAGCATTCATAAGGATGAAATCATTACTTACTAACAGAAGTCTAAATCTAAATGTGAGAGTCCGCATGGCTCACTGCTATGTCCTTCCAATATTACTATATGGGGCAGAGGCATGGACCTTAAAGAAAAACAATATAAAGAAAATTGAGGCATTCGAATTATGGATTTACCGTCGACTTCTAAAGATATCATGGAGAGACAGAATAACTAATGACCAAGTCCTACAAAGGATTGGAAAGGAAAAAGAAGTTGTTTTCAAGGTACAAAAAAGAAAATTAGAATACTTTGGCCACATAATGCGAGGAAACAAGTACGACATATTACAAATCATAATACAGGGTAAAATCGAAGGTCAAAGATCAGTGGGAAGAAGGAGAATTTCATGGTTACACAATCTGAGAAAATGGTTTCACTGCACATCATTAGATTTATTCAGAGCAGCCGCATCAAAAGTAAGAATAGCAAGGATGATTGCCAACCTCCGTAGGGAGACGGCACCGTAAGAAGATAAAAATAATTCCGATGACAGCAGTCAAAACGAACTTTTAAAAATATGATTAAATTTCTACCTGTAGCGTGAAAAATTTAATAAGTAACACGGAATGTATCAACTATTAACATTGTCGGCTTCGCCTCGGCTCCTATTTACCTACCTCGAATGTTATTACGTCTTTACATTCCTTGTTACTTAAATAACTATTAATTTCTTTATTAATTTACGCTAGCAGATAAAATTTTGGATGCAATTCGAATCATAACCTCAATTATTATGACACACGTCGTGTTATTGCGATTAGTGCTATAATGATTGGCATTACGATCCTTACAGCATAAATAACTATTATATCATTGATAGTACTCCAAAAATGTAGGTATTGTGTTTTTAATCAATAATTGATTCTAAAATGTTTTCTTTTACATAACTACCCATTATGGTTTGGATAAAATTTATAGCATTTATAATTACATGATTTTCACATTCCACATTACGTAGCATTTTTTTGAGAAATTGATATTTTATTACATTTTTTTTAACTTTTTGAGCCGATAAAGCTTGTAACGAGCTACGAATTTGTTTTTATTTCCCTCAAATTTTACCAGGAATTGATGAAAATTTTAAAATTAACGCGTTTTCCGGAAGTAACGTGATATTAACTACGTCTATCAATTAGCTCTAATAATAAAAATATTTTCATTTTTTACATATTTTGTTAACTCTATAAATAAAGTTGTTATAACCATTTTTGATCGGAGGTCGTGAGCTTTTACGTAGTTGGCGAACGGTACATAAACAACGCCTTGGGTCTGGAGCGAGCGGCTTGTACCGGCTGGAGATCACTTCTTGACGCGGGAATATTTAAACCGTAAGAAGTATGGGAAAGTACCAGCGACCTGTTTCGCCCATTTTTAATTCTTCCCAGGGCGACACCAAAATTAGTAATTAAAACGTACGTTACAAAACGAAAATTGTTACGTTCCAGTAAGATCAATAAAACTTTTATTCTTAAGATGCCGAACGATGTTTTATTTTAAATTTTTACATTTCAATAACGTTCTTTGCTCCTCTAGTGCTTTATCAGCCCTAGCAACCAAAAAGCTTTGAGCATCCTGTATATGGCTTGGTACTGATGTTTGGGACACCTTGTATATAAGAGCGTTTGTCAGCCGCACTGTGAATATTCTGACCTTAAGCAATAATTTTTGGAGTTACAGCTTTGTGATAGAACATTTTTTTTTAAATATCATACGTAACAATTTTTGAAATAGAAAAAAGTGCAGCCAAAACGTTTTTCCCACATTTTTTTAAAATATCTAGTATTTACAAGTACTGGCATAGCAGTGGATGCATATTTAATTTCCCAAGGGAAATGTAACATGTTTAATTCTTATGAGGCACATTCACATGCATGAAGGTATCTGAACCGCGATAATGATGATTAGAAAAGGAATAATAAGTAATATGAAACACAGAACTGGCGGTTTGTTTACTGATAACTCTCTTCGTTTATCATAATATAAACAAAGGTGGGTATTAATCACTTCTTTTGGAATATTTCATCGTAGATGTATAAGACAATATCCCAGTTGGTTTAGTATCATTTCAGTTAATGGTCGATAAGGCATAAACCTCAGTTGTTTGCACAGTACTTATGTATTGTTGGAAGACATCGAGACTGAAAGAACTTGATACAAACCTGTCAATGAATACTTTTAATTTGTAGTACTAAAGTAAAGAGTGTAGTTTTCAAGAATGTGTGCCGCGTCTTCGTTGTTCTTGGGAAATATATGTAGTTTCTGCGACCTCGGTTTCTATGGCTTGGTTGTTCTAGATTCAAGTTTGATTAGAACTCTAGCATTCAGTTGTTTAATAAGAAAAAAAAAACAGAAGAAGAACTTAATTTTATATTGCATAAATAAATAATGTGACCAATCTTCTTTGACACAAAAACGGGACCCTTTCTACCATGAACTCTAAGAAATGCAAATTTTTCTGTAAGTCAGTATTAAAAGTATGTTTCTCTTTCATCGATTCATTTTTAAGACCTCCCTCGTATATGAGAAATATAAAAAAATGATTGGTTCACTAACATTTCAACTAGCAGAAACCGTGGTCTACTAACCATACTTTTTAAAATGTAATAAATAAGCTATATCGAGATGCAAGACATGTGCTGAATGCACCCCGCAGTATTTTATATTTTCAAATACGGAAAGTCGGCGACTGAACTGAACATATGTAACTACTAAGTAAGCATACGAATGTTCTCGTCAGGCTGCTCTTTTTAATATTTATGCAATTACTTTATATTTGTTATTTTTGGTTCATGTTGTTGTTCTTGTTGCTAAGAATTTATTAAGCTCGTCGGTACAGTTAGCTGTTTCTTTGGATTGAGTAACTAGGTGTAGAGTGATTAAGGTTTTGCGACCTACTTAATTGAAATACTACTAACTAGTGACCCGAAATTTACAACGGGGGTGGTCAGAGATGCCCAAGTTCTCATTGTGTCACGTACTAGCGGGACAGCCAAGGACCCTCACTTAGGTGAGAGGCGTGAACAAAGATACCTTCTGCAGGGTCGGGGTGGTAACGGTTTCTTCGGTGATTTCAACTTGGTACGTCCACCTCTCTTCGGAGAGGTTCAAGGTTTACCTTAATTGAGACCATGGAAAACTGGGTGAATGATTTCACGAGTGTGTTGCTAGCTCTTAGTATGGGTTTCTAACACCTTGGCGACAGCGCGTCCTCTGTTACGTCCACTATCAAAGTGTCGACCCAGGGAGTACGTGCTTATGTACACCTGACGCTGTTATGGTAGCGGTCATATCAGACCAGCTACCGGCCAATCTGGGCGGTACGTATTATGAATTGCGAGTAGCCAAAACTAGTAGGGGTTGCACTGCTTTCGGCAAGTGCAGCTCCGAAAAGTCCAACCAGTGACTTTGACTGATTCTACGGGGGATCAAATCTGAGCCCGCGGGGGTATAGTAGCTCCCGTCTTGGTCACGACGTAGAACTCGTGGTGGTCGTGGTAAGCCTTGGCAGGCTAGGGCCGTCTTGGTGCGGTTCGACGGGTGAGCTGCGTTTTCAGCTCAGGCACTGCCCTGCAGCTTGTTCTCGTTGAACTGTTAACTTGAGCAGGCGCGCTTTTAGTGCATATTTCGATCCGGCCCGAAGAGGGACGTGGCGGATAAGGCTCATGCTAGGTGTCGCCACGTTAAACTAAAGAGGTAAGCTGCAATGGCCATCTCACATTTGATCTGTGTCACGTACTTTCCTGCGAGCGGGCCACCGACTGGTGAATATAGTGACTTGGATTAAAATTCGATATTAATCGCCAATCGGGATCCGCCCTGCTAAGCGTCATATTCTTCTCTTACAGGATTTCAGGTACGTCAGTTAGTGCACTGAAGATAATGTTGTATTACATCCAAAAATCTACGGGGAATTTCAACGGTGTGAAAGACCTTTCCCGTGAGTAATATATTTTGATCGTGCTTTGATAACGCGTATATACTTGTTTTTCGTGTTATTGCTAACGATATTAAATTAAATTAAAAATATACCTAACCGTATAGTTTTGTAAAAGTTTTAGACTACAAACTTTGTATTAATTTTTTCGTTTGTTATATATTGCAAAACATTTAGTACTCCGGGCAGAAATAGTTAATAAATAGTTAGTCAGCTGTTGATCATCATTCGTTAAAGAAGTTTTTGTGGTTTAAATAATGTTTTTTAGAGTGTCTTACCTGAAACATCTTTAAAAAATTGATTTTCCCCCAGTAAAAAAATTTTGACCTAGTTCTGCACGGAGTTTGTCGAGAATGCGACCTGACTGCATCGGACGGTCTGTGAAAACCTGAGCGAGTGATATTAACTTATGTGTTTACATTATACGTCTGTTATAGTATGCTTTTTTTTATCTAAAAAAATCTTATTGTGCTGTTAATAAAATATATTTTGACATCTTACTATTATAAAGCGCACTATTTTAATATCTTTTGAAATATCCTACCAGTTAAGATAAGATCGTTGTTTGGAAAAAAGCGGAAATCGCTAGAGTGGTTAATTTAAGTTTTTAATTTTATCTATATCACATTTTAGAAAGTAGAATGAGATTAAGCGTAGTAATTACAAATAAATCTTAAAAACACTTAGACGACCTTGATAATGTAAATCAAAATATTCCATCAATTCTAAGAATTGCCACGAACACAACGATCAATCTAGTAAAAATTTGGGGTAATTCTTTCAGATATACTGAAAAAACATTGCGCACGTGGAGGCTTTGGTGATCAATATAGATTAGTACATGGAAAAGTAACTTAAATTTTTCCATAGTACAGTAGTAGATATGACCCATTTCTTTGACAATAATATTTATTTATTATTTAGCATGTTTTACTACATCACACATTCAATTGTACAGCATAAGGGACACAAATTTTCATGCATTTAAGATATAATTTACAATGAAAGGAAGGTAAATGTTCTGGAATACGTCTCTACTTTGTTACAATATACACTAGTGACGTCTCGTGGTTTGTTCTAATGACAATGTCACTAAGTAAAATAAAGCAAAAACTATTATACATTTTATGCATACCTTATTTATGACATTTATATATAAATTTGCAGAACCCGTGGGCCATGCCCTCTGTAATACGAACCCCTGCAACGTAAGTGGGCAAGAGCGGCAACTGCTTCTTTATCCCCCAAAGGTGAGACAGTCCCGGATTTAATATGTAGATTCAGTGCGGCGTTCCCTATGATGGGAAACATATTCTATAACACGACCGTTGAAGCCGAGCGCATTCTGAATTAGGTCTTTTCAGTGAACCACATACTAGATAGCTAAAGCGAAGAATATACCACGCGCATAACACGGGATCAGTGTTGCCAGGTCTAGGGAAAATTCCCTAGATCTAGGTATATTTTTGATGACTCGGGCTAAAAGGGAAAAGTTTAGAAATTGCACCTAAAATTTGAGAAAATTTTGACAAATTAACATTAAAGAAGCATTTTTTTTCAAAATTGCCATATCACTGCACGTCCATCATTAATGTTTTATTAAAAAGCGTAAAAAGTTAGTGGTATTAAACCTATCTAGTGACTTTGCATAGTGCTTCACACTTATAAGCGCTGTCTAGCGAGGAACAAAATACTTAAGTTACTAAGTATTACTGGAAACTGTAACCTGTAGGTATCCAGCTAGGATTGGGGGGTGTCAGACTAAGATTGAGCGTATGTTCAAATATTGCTTGTGTAAAAATAGGGCTTTCCCCGTGCAACTCTATTTATCTCTCAAGTGTTTCTTAGTTTCCTAAGCTTGCGACATTCTGCATTAGCATTTCACTTTAACACTTTCTTTGTATAAATTTTCTTTAATAAAAATTTAAACATAATCTTTCTATTTATTGCTTGAATGCCGTTAATTCTAATTATCTCTGACATTAATTCATTAATAAAGAGCGAAAGAAGCAAAGTTTCTGTAAAAAGTGTAGGGGAAAAGTTTGATATGACCTGACAACACTGCATGGGATAACTTTTTTAAGCCAAGGTCGCGAGAAACCACCCGAAAACTCGCTATAGTTTGCACTACTGAACATGAGACTTTGTTACCCCTACGCTTTTCTCGTCCAGAATTTACGGGCAGCTCAACGATGGCCCGATAGCATAATGATACATCATTATAGCAAAAGCAATTGCTAATTAAGGTCGAAGAACTTTGGATCACGTGACACGATACGCGCTAGGCAATTCTCGCGATGTCACATTGACATAGGCGGTCAGCTTTCTACCTCTATTGACCCTTTCGGAGGTGCAGCATTGCAAACTGGCTTACAAGTATTAATCTAAATATTGGCGAGAAAGATTAATTGTGCAATGGCAAGTAATGTGGAAGTAATTACCATTGAGATGTTTCCAATCAAAGTGTGATGAGATGTCCAAAGTACTGTGAATTATCCATTCTGCTAAGGCGTGTCTCTTTTCTTTGTTTCATGTTTCAATATGTGACGCCGTTTCTTTGCGACTCTTGTCGATCATTGACGCCTGCACGACTCAATTCCACCCCTCCTCCCCTGGTTAGAAGGAATGTGCGAAACTAGCCTTATACGTGTCTTTGTTGTTGGCCAATGAAATTGTTAATCAAAAATAGCGTTACTAACAATATTTAAAAAATCTTATTTTAAGAAATTAGATTTTTTGTTAAAAATTTTTTATTTTCCTATAAGGTTTTAATTTTTTTATACAAAATCCATTTTTTTAAATTTTGACGTTGGCCTAAACAGCGCCTCGTATTTCCTTCCCCATGTTTATCTAAACTTTTGATGTCTAGAACTTGCCCTAGTTGTTCAAATCTTTCAGACGACTCACCCTGTAGATAATTACGTATGTATAATAAATTCATAATGCAAAATTTTTCTCTTTCTTGTAAGTGGATGTAAATCTTTTATTGCACCTAATAATTACTCGACATTGTTTCTGGAAATTCTAAATTTTATAACTTAAAAATATTGACTTTGGAATTAGAACATAAATACATTGTTTATAACAAAGATAGACGCCTGGTTTATTCCTCGCGATAACTCTCAAGTTATCATGTTATGTTGTGGAAGTTTTACTCTTTTTAAAACAGATTTATTATACAACTCTCAAAAATTTTTTTTTAGATTTACGCGCTCCTATTTACCGAGTAAACATCAAACAGATATAGCTACTTTGGTTCATCCAATAAATAATTTGTGTAATTAGTTTGTTATGACGTAGAAGCTTTGAAAACGCGAGTTTTTTGATATTCTGCTTGATAGATACGGAAATAATAAAAAAAAAGCTTTTTTTTAAATGTAAATGTGAACATATAGCATGTCCAAAACGAACATTAAAACCTGTTTTGAACTGGCATTTTTTTAAATGTATTCTAGCACCTCTTAAGTGAACTTGTGGATTTCCACAGCTCATTGTATATGAAAAAAAAACGTATAGAGGTCAAGCTTTAATTATTTAAATCAAAATCTAATTTTTGTTGGGGAGAGGGTCCGTCAAGAAACGAACCTTTTCGCATTATTATCTAATTCAACTCCTCGCTTGCAAATTAAACAGTTGACACTTAATCTTGTTGGACTTTTTACCTCTGCCACAGCAGACGACGATATTAATTAAAAGTTAAGTCAGTGACTTGTGTTATGACTTATGATTGTTCAAACAAAAAGACCTATTAATTAAGTACAGACATCTGTCTTAGGAACAAGATTAAATGTTATTTATGATGTATAAATCAAAGCTCATTTCGCTGTACAACAGTTAGTAAAAAATAAATAAAATAAACGCCCCTAATTGGCATAGGGTTAAGAAGGTCCTATAGGAACAAGCAGATAAAATTAAAGCTTCGCAAGTTTAGATTGCCCGAAGGCGTTCGAATGCAAATGAAAAAAAAAACGCGAAGGCGTTTAACGATTCACTTCTTCTACGATGATGGTATCTTAGAAAAGAATTCTGTTGTAGCAGAAAAGTAACGAAATGTCCTTGGCCTTGTGCTCGCGTGCACTTACTAACGGAACGTTACGCATGCGTCTTCTGCATGCAAGTTATCTTATTTCCGCATTCGCTAACCAACATTATACAAAGTACATTAATGTCGGTTGTACAGCTTCTAAAATCACTTAAGAACCCTCGGGCCTTTAATACGCCAACAAACTATGCAATTTAAAGTTGGATATGTATTACTGCTGTGTAGAAAACTTACCAGGTTCAGTAATATCGTTGATACTTCAATCAACGGTAATATGTTCAATGACTGAAGTTATAATGTTTTAAAAAATACCAAATTTCAACTTGGCTTTTGTTTCAGATGTTTCAGAATTATGGTGCAAAATTTATATGTCGATTATAGCTATAAAAAGAACTTCAACAATATTTATTTATTTTAACCTTATACGTATTTCGGCATGTTTACATGCCATTGTCAAAGGTTATATTAGAAAGTAAACAGTTAGTGTTGTTATAGCAATAGAACTTGGCGACTTGATCTCGGTAATCGTCTGCAGATGACTTGATTTTTTAATCGAAAATGTCCAGTAAAGGTGAACTGGAAACATCTTAAACACTTTGTTTAATGCAAAATCAAAAACAGACGATTTGCTAAAATCAGGCATTTACAAATTAAATTGTTCGCATTGTAATTCGGTTTATATAGGCCAGACAATTAGAAACTTTGATATTAGGCATAAAGAACACGTACGTTGTTACAAATACAAACACCCACATAAATTCAATTAAGCTAAACACTTACTAGAACAGAATCATTCAATGACAGCTAAAATTTATCAACAAAATTTATATGACGCATTCTAGGCACAAAAATTAGTAAAAACGTTTGTGTAAACATGAGACCTGTTAACAAACTTTATTGATTTAAACAATGGATTCGTATAAATCAAATTAACCTAATACAAAGAAAGCAAACTTAAGTAAAATGAATCTTTTACATCACATTCTCATAAACCGATACATTTTGCACTCTCTAGTGTCCCCTTTGCCCTTCAATGACTCAGACCTGGTCACCAGTCAGGATAATACCAGAACTCTCGTTAAATTCGGTAACATTCGGCGTTTTCTGACGTAAAAGCGTCAACCTCCTATTCTGCGGAGAGAAACATAAAAATAGACTGATTCTCAGTAACCCAATCCCAAACATTTATTTTTATTAAAGTCTATGCCTTATTAACTCAAACTCATTCTTACTATTTTATTAATATTTTTATTATATTTAAACTAAGAAAATAAATAATACGTACTCCTAATTCACAAAAAGGACAACAAAATATTACCATTACATAAGAACAATATAATAATAGTATTAGAATAAAAAAGATTGTTTAATAAAATAATATAAACTAATTTGAGTTAATAAAGCCACTTTCATAAAAAATAACAGAAATTGCAACTGAAACCGTTTTCGTTTTCGCTTTCAGTGAAGAATAAGAATTTACAACCACAAATTTAAAAAAACTGTAAAGATCGAAAATATTAAGTGCGGCCCTCGTATGAGCAGCTTCTCGTGCACTCATTAAAAGAGCATTAGTAGAAATACTTGGCGAAATGAGTAATACTCAGATATGAAATTATAAAATTTTGGTTCCAGAACTTCGAAAGCTATCAGAAAATAATCTTCAGGAGGATGTAACTCCGTAAGAAAAAGTTTCCTAATTCATACATTATTGACACTTTTTCCATCGTTTTCAGATTCTGAATACATCCTGAAAGTGGGTTTTATATGTTACGAATCACCCTGTATAGTGAAGAAAACACAGACGAATTTTAAGGCTTTTTTTCGACCTTTTTACTCTCTCTAACCGTACATTTCTTTTTATTTTTATTAATAACTAGCTGGGCCCGGTCCGCGTTGCTGGTCCTAAATAAGCCTTTCAAAAACGAAAACATACGAAATCTCATACAAAAATACCATACAAAATCATCTTTTGGATTTTCCAAATTTTCCGGTGCATTTTCCCAAAATTTTCTTTCACTCAAACCTTGTCCTGACAATTACGAACACAACCAAAAAAATGAGCCAAACGGTCGAGCCATTCTCAAGTGATGATGTACCAAACATGCGGCAATTGATTTTTATTTATATAGATTAGGTATCCATTTATAGGCGCATTTTGGAAATTTGCACCAACATCCACCTTTGTGTAGAAACAATGTCGTTATTAACAAAAACCGTTATTTCCAAGGTCATCTGCAACTTTGGCGAGTCAGAAACGTCCCTACCGCCTCCGCTTAATAGCTCCTTTATTGTTTTCTAATATTCAGAATGCAAATTTAACTTCTCAAAAGGCATATTTTATATAACATGGGCGGGGGGGGGGGGTCCAACCTCCTACAGTTAAAGAGAGACTTTTGATGTTAAGACAATTTTTCTTGCTTATCCCGCTACAATGAATTGTAAAATCTAAAATATTTAGAACATAATAATTATTATATGACCATTCCATATGAGACACTTCTAGCGCATTGTTAACAACAAAATTTTAGAAATTATATTGCTCAGATATAAAAATTCAAACTTATGTGATGTATACTTTCCGAGTAATTTCAAAAATGTTTGACTGCAATGCCCTCTAGCGCCGTTAAATACATTTTGGCATAACAACAATTCATAATCAGAAACCACACCTCACTGACCCAAATATTGGGAGCGCGAGTTACAATAACAAACTAGGAATTTGATCCGCGGCCTTCTACTTTATTCGCTTATTTATTTCCGACAAATTACTGTCAAGATTATCAATGAAAAACTGATTGGATTGTTCTCTTACGGAAATTCGGAATGCTATAGCTCCGCAAGAAAACGTTTCCGGACACATGTTTAGATTTACAACAAAAAATTCATTGTTTATGCATGTACAATTAGCATGTAAAAAAATGCCGTGTATTCCAACGACATTCTGTATATTAATTATTTAATTAGAAGTAATAGGTGTTAAATTCTATATTTTATGTCGATGGTTTTGCGGCTTTGTTTACTTTAAGGTCAAATAGCATCATTCTGAGGTGCACTCAAATAGTGTCATGCTAAACAGACGCGACCTACGCTAATATCCAGTTATTCAATATGCAATATGTCTTTTTATACACGAGTATATATTTGGGATGATCTCATTTCTCCAAAAATACAGCCACCTACATTTGTTCGTTTGAAGTTTCCTGAATGACTCTATTAGCGTGAAATTCAATTAATTTTTTTTCGTAAAAAAATAATATTTTGTTAATTTCAATAATATTTCTAAAAAAATGTTTATTTAATCCGACAGAATAAATGCAATCAATGTAACAAAAAATCACGAATACGCATCCTTTCCTCCAATAAAGCGATTCATATGTTAAAACGAATTGTAGTTCCACAACAAGGCATCGTTTCCTCTAAAAGCAGTGTATCATAATAATTAAGTCATAAAGGGAAAGTGAAGCCGAAAAAATGAAAGTCACGCGTAAACTTCGCATGAAAATGTACGAAAAGTGTATTACAACCTCACAATAGAGTAGTGAGAGTGTGAGAACAATGGATCCACCACAACTTTATATTGTTGTATGCGAGGTTCACTTTTCAGGGTTCAAATTCTTCAACTAGGAAGTGCAAGTACTTGTAACGGGTACCACCACACATTAACAACAACGCTCATGATGCGGGAAACATCGTCACATAAAAACTCACGGTGTTAATTGACGTTAGAGACATTTTTTATGATTGTTTAAATTATTTAACTTAAGAGTAAAATTGTCCACTTCAAAATACTGCAAACAAAAAGGAAAACTTAACAAAAAATATGCAATTAGGCAGAAAGTCGTAGGAAAACAATTATTTTAATCAGTGTAAGTTTCAAAAAAATTTGCTACAGTATGGTACGCATTTCCAACCTTAATTCATACACATGTGCTGCTGTTTTTTTGTTATTACTTCAACCCCTTTATCTACTACTTTTAAATAAAGCCCTACATCTTAGTTACTTTTATTCTTTTATTTTTAGGTTAGAAAATACTTGAAAATAAATTTAATTTAACAAAAAGTATTGAATTTTATGCCTAGTGAAGTTTCGCAAAAATGTCCCAGCCAATAATGTCGCCGGTAAAAGTAGCGTCGATTAATAATGTCGCTGGCAAAAATAACGCCTGCAACAATAGCGCAGATCAAAAATGTCGTCGGTTAAAATAGTGCCTATCATCAGTAATGTCGCTGGCACAAAATATCGCAGGTCAAAAACTATGGCAACAAAAATAGCGCCGTTTTAAAATGTCGCCAGCAAAAATAGCGCTGGCAAATATGTAGCTGGAAAATACAGCGCAAGTCAAAAATGTCGCCGGTAAAGACTTTTTCTCTCTATATTGCGGGAAGTAGCAAAGGATAATTCTACTGCTTTTCAAAGTATTGTTAAGAATATTGTTGGCTTGTAATCCAAATGCTGTCTTACATTGTCTTTTGTAAGTATTCTCAAGAAGTTTGTTTGATTGTCATCCAAATGCTGTCTTACATTTTCCACAGCTTTTGAGTTGCGAATCGATGAAATACCATTTCGACACCTTCCCGATTAATGGTGCTTGAAAGTACGATTATTTAAAGACAAAATTATATACTACAACACCAAAATACTAACAGAAATTCCTAAATTAGTTAAGAACAAGGTAATTAATTGCAAAAGTAGACAATGAACAACATGAGTTATTTGATTGATAAAAAGTCCCAAGGGATCTGGCTGTAGCTACAGTAGGTTGCGGTCAACGTAGTCACCGGGCCTAGGGCTTGCATCTCTGGGTGGTGTTTCTTGCAGGTTGTTGCTTCGTTTGAGGCCGACCTTGTGGAACTAATTTAGGGTGTGGCTGTAGAGCTTGTAGTGCTGAGGGCAGCTTTATCAAGCCCTGAGGTGCGTAAGTGCTGTTTTTCTTTGGTGGTGGGTGCTGATTGACCTATGAAGAGGAATAACCCGGGACCGTAGATTACTTCGTACGAGTCTAGAGGTGACTTAGGAGGTAGGGGGCAAATTCTCGATCTAGTGCTGGTAACCGAAGGATAAAGCTTGTTCTGGAAATGACCGGAGACTGAAGCTCGATCTGAGAACCGGAAGCTAGAGCTCGATCGTTCTCAAGCGTTTATCTTATGACCGGTTGTATCGATCCTATAAATAAACTGATTTTTCTTATACCATTTCGTTGTCATGGGTGGCAAGTTCTCTGTCAACATTTTTGTAACTTTCAGTGCAAATTTCACAATATTTTCCTTTTACGTAATTTGTTTAGAATGTCGAGAGAGAGCGAGACAGACCGTGGTTATGATGCAGAGAGAGAAAGAGAAATAGGAAGAGGCTTCCAGTCCCTTCGCGAAGTTTAATTCCTAGTTGTGTCAGACTACGCCCTCTAAGGGCGCTGATTGGCTGAGAGCGTAAACGATAGGGCCGGAGTTCTCAGTACTTCGAGAAATTAGTAGCGTTCACTTCGAGCCGCTATTGACTTTTCCCTAAACCGTACAATTCGTAGCGTGGACATTCAAACCTGCATGCTGGTGGGTTTGGTTTGCATCATGAGCGTTAACTATTGAATCATGCCCACGTACGTGGAACGCTTCATGTGTTTCTATGTTTATGGTGTTGTAAAATGCAGCTTCAACGAAAGCAATTTCAAAAATTTTTTGTCAAAACTTATCATACAAGGCTGCACACTATAAACCCATCACTATTGAAAAAATACGATTCAATCATACATATTTTACGCTCTTAAGTGAAAAATATTGTAACCGCAAGTGTGTGAATTAAGTTGGTTTTGTTTTATTTAACTAACCCTATTTAATGTTATGTATGTTTTTACGCAAATCACTCTAACACTATTTAACAGATAGAATTGAAATTTTAGGTTATGTTATACAAGAGACCAAACATTAACATGGCGAAAGTAAACACCGATGCGAGCGCCATCTATGTGTCAGGCTGCGAATTCATTACATTTCTTGGCAGTAGCAAATGTAACTAAATAATGTATTTTAGTGTTTATTTGAATTCTGTTAAATTCGTTTATTTGATGACCTTTTCTGTTGTCTTTTAGCTACATAAAATTTCCGCGTGTAAAAATACGACAAAACATATTTGTTATTTATCTGAAAATCTTGTAGGTGGGGCTATTGGATAGAAATAATTTTGAAAATTATAGAAAAATGCACTTTGGAAATGAGAACATCTAGTCGAATTTATTTCTTTATTGCAATGTGAAAACGTGACCAATACTGCAGTTTGTCTGCAATATTTGTTTTGACAATATTTATTTATCATTAAGTCGAGACGGGTCAACTTTAATCGTACATCCAATTTATTGTTAGAATAAGTATCCGGTGTTAATCTGGTTAAATCCAGTTTGTCTGCCTTCTTGGACGTAAATTAATATAAAATGTGTTCTTGACACGCTAATGACATTACGATAAGACATTTATGCAAAAAATTGTCTCCGTACTACGTGTATCTGCTTTGATAAAAGTGTGTACGCGAAGCTGATTGATATAAACTTTTCACAGATCGTCTTCAACTAACGTGTCGGATTATTGAGGTCGAGCTGTTGTTTTGCAGAATTTACAAATTATTCGAAAATTTATCATTCATTTTTTGGCATCTGATATTGTCATTCCAAGAAATAACTTAGTTAATCGTTTTTATGTGTTATGGTACCTCTTTAAATATAAATTTACCCCAAAATTCGTAGTATTTGCTTAACTATTTGTAAATCTATGGTTGCGATGTTATACAGCAAAAAAATATATCAATTTTAATTTACTGATTTATTCAACTATTTTGTAATAATTTTAGCCAGTATTATACGTTTAATTGAGAGAATGGCGAATTTTTGATGATCTGCATATATGTAACATTTTGGTTATGGATGTCGAGATTAATAAAACAGTTTTATCTAAAAAAATGTTGTGCTCATGCTTAGTAACACAGGTTATCGTCGATAGCATAATAAATTTATTCTTGTTATAAAGTGCTAAGAGTAGCCTTAATGTTTTCCCAATTTGATTTTGCCTTTCTGTGTTAATCCTGATTTTTGCTGCTTGTGGAAAAAAACCAAAATTTTTATAATTTAATTTCACAAAGGATATAAAATAGGTTCTACAAACTATATACAAAATATAAGAAATCGCAATAAGTGATAAGGCAGGGCCGGATTGGAAACTTATTTTTTTCCGGGCTCTAGCCCAATCGTAAAAGTTTCACGTATTTAGCAACAGAATATTTCGAACGAAACTAATCGAACCTTTCGGTTATTGAAATGTCTTGAGGTACTCGAGGGATTCGGAAAATCATTCGAATGGGTTTGCAAATCTAAATGTTTGTTTGTGTCTCCTTCGGAAGTAAGATGTAAACCAATAACCAATAATTGGTTTTCGAATGATTTTTATAATCGATATAATATTTCGAAATAATCGTTCGTATCTAAAATCAGCGCACATCTGAACAATACTACAGCTCGGCGCTTTTACACCTACCAAATGCAAAATTGCGCACCTTTCGACATTCTGCTACTTTACAATTTACTATGCGAGTGCGTAAATTATTCAAACGCTCGATTAATGTTCCAATATATTAAAAGTTTACTGTGTAATTGGTGAATGCCTAAAAAGGCAAAGAAAACTTGTAAACATAGCTAATTTATATAAAGAGTACTCACGATAGTTGTGTTTATTTAGTCTATTTGATCACAAATAAATTGATCAAGTCTCCTAGTCCATCGTGTTTGCTCGACAAAGGACGTCGCTGTCAGTCATAAGAATTAAGGATTTTACGAATTCTGTCTCCATTTGCAGCTAGCTATCGCTTAATACCTTGCTTTCGAAGAAGACAACAAATTTTAAAATCATAAAATCATTCGAGTGATTTTTGCTAACCTCTCGAGATATTTCGAGATATTTCAATAATCGAAAAGGATGATTTTTTTATTCGAAATATCACTAGCACCTATATCAGCTGTAATTTCTCTCTTTACGCCATGCCAGAGGCGTAGGAACTTATTTTATAGTAAGGAGGGGGGATGTCAAGATTTGGAAAATGAACAAAGATGGCGCAAACCCTAGTTGAGACAGTTCATGTCGTTGATGTCGTTACTAAATCGTGTTGCCTTTAAGTTTTTTGTGTTTCTTTCCGTCAGTTAGGCGATCGGCCCCTACAAGGCTGCAGGCAAACGGGCCTTACCGGGTTAAACTCTTGGCCTGTCCGTCCCTGCAAGAAAAAGGAGTAATTACGAAAAACGCTTTATATGTTTTCGTCGTATTTAAAACGTTCTAATTTTAAGTTTCTGTTTTTTTTTCAATTTGTTTATTTCGTTGGTAAAAAGCACCGATCAATGAAAGAAAAAGTTTAATAACATTTTAGGTCGGGGACAAATGTTAACAGAATTTTAAAGTAATCAGAGTCTGTTTCGGGGAATTTTATCAGAAATTCTTGCTGTCCTATTTTTTACATGTTTACGTGCGCGACGTTGTTTTCTTGGTTTATTTCAGATTTTTTCAAGATTCACCGTTATTTATAAATATTTCTGAGTTTGATTTTTTATTTAAAGATTATTGCTAATTTTGTAATCACTTGTAATAATAACAAGTTCATTATCGAACATTATTTCGACCTTACGAATGCATTTAAGTCTCTTCAACTCGCTCCGAGACAAAATTATCTGGAAATATTTAAATAGACGTGGGATATTCGGTAAGAATAATGCCGCACAGAAAAAAATTGTGGTACTTGTTGTGCACATTGTTGTAATTTTACACTGGTGCAAATTTCATGTAGTAAGATCACAATTGTTTGGCAATTTTACCGATAATTTTGACTAGGTTCAGCACGAAACATTGCTTGTTGTTTTTGTTTAAAAGTATTCTTGTGCTTCGCACTCGCACTTTGTCAAAATTATCAGGAAACATTGTAAGCAAGAGGTAGATTTTATAGATTATTGCAACGAACATTGAGGCTTGTACCAGTTTTTAAATGTTAATCGCACATTTGTGATAGTACAAAAATCAAGTACTATGGTAACGTACTAATGCAAATTATCGCTGTAATTCTGATTTGATTGGTGTAGAGTTTTAAAGTCGAGCGTTGTTATTGGATGGATGACATACAACTGCAATAATTCCTGAAATTGCTCTTGTAACTTCCTAGTAACAATTATTCAGGGGCTTTTCGTGGTTTTCAGCCACCCGCGTGCAAAGTGTGATTCGAATATTAGCTTAACTTGCACACTTACGCTCATAGTCATATATTATTTACAAGTTTCTTTGAATATATTTTAATTGTTAATTTTTAATTTTTTTTTTAAGTTTTTTTCGCAAAATTTAATATGCAGGCAATGGACAAGATACATTATTTGAAAGAGAAAAAATTTCTGTTCAACGGTATGTTTAGAAATATACTATTTGAAAAAAAAAACGAAACATTAAAAAATAAAATTTCAAAATGACGTAATTTAAAAACAACAATATATTTCAAACATTTAATTGTTGATTTGAACCCGCATTGAACGCTTAACAATCTTACAATAACCTTTAAAACCGTATCTCTTTTAATAAATAAGTTTTAAGGCTAAGGAGATTTCGGTGGGACACCTTGTATAACTAAATAAACACATTGTTCACGTAATGTCATTTCCAACATTATAATTCAAAATTGTTTTACGAGATTAAATTTATGAAAATAAATACATATAATTTTTCTTAAGAAATAGTAATAAAAAAATTATCTAAAGGAAGTTTTGCGCCCCTTGAATCGGCCGCTCGTGTGCAATGCACACCTCGACATTACGGTATTTTTATAAAAACCAAAGAAAATAACCGCACGTTATTGGGTCTTTGTTTTTGAAAGGGCAATATTCCATAGAATTTTAAATTTTTCTACAACTCATCAGAATGAAGATGACGATTATTGTGTTTTTCCACGCAAATTTAAAAAAATGGCCGAGCTGGAGCAGCTTGTAAATTGTAATTGTAAGAAATTGCAAATCTTATAATAGACATAAAATATATTTGTAGAAAATATTAATACAAATAAATTGTAGCTTTGGTACAATAATTTCCTCGCCGTACTTTATATAGATGTCTCTAGGGACATCTATCACCGTTTATTAATACAATTATTAAATAAAATGTAACTTTTGAGTTGCTGCACCTTACCAGATTGGCCGAATAAGAGATATAAGAAACACTTCTTTATTCTTTGAGTACAGGGATGGCATTTTGTTTAATGCTATGAGCGCCCCCTATTGAATTTGTTTAAAATCAGTCAAAGTAAGAGTTGACTAAAGTAGGCCGAAATTACAAAATACCATCTATGAATTTGAAAAAAAAGGTGTTTGTATACCTCTTGTACAGTCAATCTGGAAAAACCACCGTGTATAAGTTTCAACATTGCGTTGCTTTAAATTTAAGCTCTTTAAAAAAAATACACAGAGAAAAGGCATTTTTATCAACTTGAAGGTAGTAATTCTCCCAATCCTTCTATTTTTTTAAACAACACGAAAAGTATAATTTTTCGTTTGCATGACAGTCTCACTTAATAATAATTTTTATATTCAGCTAAGTGGTAAACTTTTAAAAACCGCACTTACTTTTTAAGTATTTTTAAGAGCAGTTAAAGTAAGTTAACGTCTTCGCGACCATTTCAAACGTTACTCGTACATAAATTATTAATAAATATAAATAGAATTGTTAGTGAGGCTTTCAAGATATCTTTTTGTTTTAAACCTTTCTTTTAACCAATTTATTAACCCAAGAGAACTAGAAGTGACATTAATAATTCAAAACTTGTTGATTGGTCGTTATGGTTCTCATTTCGTGAATTTTCATAGCTTAGCCTCAATTTTGGTTTAATAACGATAACGATTCTAATATAAAAATTTTAGTTTTTTTTTTGTTTGAATAGAACAGTGTTTCTCAAACATTTTTCACGAAATACCTTATATTTTTTAAATTATCTCAAAAATTTTACGAACTTATCCAAACCAATACTACAAATATACCGGTTTGTTGCTTTATAACTTTCCTCGCTGCACATAGAGGGCATTGTATCTGTAAGTCCCTATTAAAGAATATGCAAACTAATTGAAATCAAACAAATTTCAGTCAATTATATATGCGGATCGTCACTACTTTACCTGTTAAGAATTGTTTTATGTACAATACATTAAAATGAACTTCAACGAAGTAAAGCTCGAACTTATAAATAAAACATTTTATGTTAAACATTTTTAGAGAATTGTTTTTAATTTCTTGAAAAAATAAAAAGAATTTTCGATTTATAAATGTGCTCTTATAAAAGTATTTCTCTTTTGAAAAAAAAACTCCCTCAAAATATATTTTTCTCCTAAAAAATATTCTCCCATCAAAAATTGCTCTCTTGAAAAATGTTCTTTTAAAGAAACATTTGTCTCTTCCAAAACGTTCTCTAAAAAAAATATCTCTTTTTCTCTCTTTTCTCATAAAAACATATCTCTCGCGTTCCAGCTTCGTGTACAGGATGTGGCAACTAGAGTGTTACAGAGTGATATGTCCAAAACTATCAAAGATTGATCAATTTAATTTTTTCAGTTTTATGAGACTGAAAGGTATATTATGTCAATAGTGAGTTTTAAAAACCTACCCTATTTAAAAGGTCGGGTAACTTAAACAATTTAAATCTGTGTTTTTATATATTTATTTAATACCCGCCTCAAAATAAGTACGCTCCATTTTTTTCTAATTTTTTTGCAAAACGTCTTACGTTCTATAGCGGACAGGAAATTCTGTAAATATTAAAAAATGAAACGAGATTTCCCCCCCCCCCCCTATTTATTAGGTGTTGTAAACTGACATGTTTTAATCTTATTAAATTTTGCTTAATCTAATTTTAGTTGCTTATTTTTTAGTAGGCACATTTGAATTCTAAAAAAAATTGATATATATTGTTACGATTTATAGTAGTGATAGAATTTCATCCCCCCATTTATTACAAGTTGTTAATGACATTTTTTACTCTTATTAAATTTTGCTTGCCTTAATCTGTGTTATTTATCAATTCCAGCTTTACTTCGTTAAAGTCCATATTTAATCTGTGTTACTTATTTTTAGTAGGTATATTTAAATTTTAAAAAATTATCTCCTTCCACTTTTTGATATTTACAGAATTTTAACACCCCATTAAGGGTAGTAAGCGTTTCGCTAAAATCTAAAAAATAAAGTGCACCTATTTTGTTGCAGATATTATAAAAATATGAAAATTACAGATCATCTCTTCCCCGACTTCCCTTAGACTTCCCCCGACTTCCCTTGCACTTTCCCGAGACTTCCCTTGGACTCCCCGACTTCCCTTGCACTTCCTCCGCTTCTCTTGGGCTTCCCCGACATTTTTTGACTTCCCACGACTTCCATTGGACTTTCCCGAAAGTTTCCTTGGACTTCCCTTGCACTTCCCCCGCTTTCATTGGACTTCCCCGGACTTCCCTCGGTCTTCCCCGACTTTCCCTGGACTTCCCCTTCGGTTTACCTCTCGGTTAAGTTAAGTATCACAAAGTAAGTTTCGGAGCTAGGGTAAAATTAAATTTGTGGATAAGTTTCGAAAAACTTACTTATCTGATCCGATCCAACCCGAACTTGTTTATCTAAACGATATAAAGACACAGTTGCCGCGCGTATGTATTTCTTCGTTGCAGTGGTTTGTACTACAGAAACTCCGCGAGCTGCAGATGCAAGAGACATAGCCCACGGGTTTTGCTAGTTTAAATTAAAGTACAGCTGATCCGACCGGATTCGGATCGAATTCGGACCGGATTCGGATCGGATTCAGATCGGATACGAATCGAGTTGTAATAATTGTAATATTTCACTTAATTAGAACTGAATCCGTTTAAGGTTATGCCAAAATAAAATAATACTCCACTCCGTAAGTACTAAGTTGATATTCAAAAGAATTCTACCTTTATCTGTAAAAATTTCTTTATTCACTTCTTATAAATGAAACATATTAACGACTTTTAAATAAATCACGTAAAAATTGCCCAACTTTCTCTAACGGACGGTGGAGGAATGTGTTTGTAAAAATTGTATTCTTTTTTTCCTGTTTCGAGTTAGATTAAAATTATTCTGCAATTTTTCTGCATTCACGTGCTTGAGAGTGAGAAATGTAAATATTATAAAAAACTTTTTTATTCTCCAAGCAACAGTTAACAATTTATCAACAGTCGATTTTAATATCGTGCGATAATATTGTTTCACACATTTCTTGGAAATTAATACAATCTTCAATAATAATCTATGCGTTCATTTCTTCTATACCAAATTTGTTTATTAAATTTAAGCTACGTCTTGTGACTTGGTTGCTAGGACGGATAATGACGTAAATTGATCATATGTTTTCAAGCTTTATCAAGAAAAAAATTATTTAATGTTTATATTTTTTTATACAGCATCCAAAATGCAAGGTTTCACACATAGCAACAAATTATTTTATCCTGAAATGTTAAACCTATCGAAAATTTATTTTTTTTATTCATTTTATGGTTTCATGAACCCTTCAAATAATTTTTGATTCGAGAATCTACGTTATTCATAATTATCTGTATCTGTCTGGAGAAAAATTAATATAAAAATAATTAATTTGGCTTAATTATTACACGTGTGCATACTAATTTTAGGCAAGGTAGGCAGCATAACATAATAATAATACTAAATAGTTGTTAGCACATTTTATTTTATTATTTGCATTAAATTAAAGTTTAAACTTATACTGAATAAAGAGTGATAACAACTATTTAATATTATTATTATATTATGCAGACTAACATCATTTGCAGCTCACCACCGTTGGGATCTAAGAACCGGCTAAGAACACAGAGTTCATTAAATTAGGTAAAAGTTGCCTACAGTAATAATTCAGTTAAGACCGCGCCGCGCCGAGGCACACGACACAGATGGCGCTAGTATACACATCATATAGGCATTTTTATATGTACTCAGCGACTTAATTAAAAAGAAAACGAAATGAAACCAGTTAATAGATGTTACTTAATAAAGTAACTAAGATGCTCAGATAATTATTTTCTTGTGAAACATGCAAATAAGGTAAAAAAACTTACTTTTCTTAGCAAACATAAAACTATAAATTTAACACTATTCTTCATTTGTATTTACGCTGATCATCTAGATACTGTTATAATAGGTACACCAATTTAAAATTTTTGTCAATTATTTAAACTATGTGCCAGCTGAGTAAATTTAAAAATTCGATGCGAGTAACGTCAGCCATGTTTTTGAACAAAAGTTCATAGGAATCAGCACGGATGGCGCTACGGCGATAGGCATTTGGCGCGTTAATTTAAAACTTTTAACAATTTTCGCACATAAATAAGAGATTAGTTGCACACAAACCCACGAGCAAGTAATGCTGAGAATTGATTTTATGCGAGAAATCACTAATTCTGCTAGTACAGTCCTGTAAAGAAAAATATATGCACGTCAACAGAACGCATGTGACGCTACCTGTTTATGTTTGAGAACCATCAGTAATTAAATTCAAATTTAGAATGACTAGCGCCTCTAGCGTCAAAAGCAAAAAGGTGCCACGGCGGCGTGCTCTTAAGATACAAGCAAAAAACTGAAAATTTCAAATTTCTTTAAAGTATCTGTTGTCAAAATAACTCATGTTTCGTTTTTGACGGATATTTTAAAATATAAACCGTATAACCAGGATTTGGAGCAAATGTGTTCATTCAGCAAGTGTTTTTTGCTTTGAGCTTACTGGCCGAAACACAAGTTATGCATAAAAAAGGGAATTTTATGCCAAACATTTTTAACCTAAACATGTTTTGACTAATGAACAGGTTTTAGGGTTTTGGGAGACCAATAAAGCGAACGCTGCTGAGGTGTCTGTGTGTCAATCGTTTCTAAAAGTTTCTTAAACGTGAACTTTAAAAAATTACGTAAATTTATAACTTTTCAAATTTTTTAAAATTTTTAAATATCCTATAATTTACTAAGTTAGAAAATGTTTAAAATTTTTAAAAAGTAAAAAATATTTAATCATTTTCAAAATTTTCATAAATTTTCAGTTACCAAGAATTTTCAATACTCTGAAAGTTTTCAAAATGTTCATAAATCTTCAAAATTTTTTTAAATCTTTAAATTTATCAACAAATTTCTAAACTGTAAAAACTGAAAATTCTTATATTTTCAAAATTTACAAAAATTTTCACAATATTGAATGTTTTGAAAATTTACAAAGTTCTAATATATTTTTAAAAATTATCAAAATATTCTAAATTTACAAAAATTAAAAAAGCATCTTTGAGTTTACTGACCGATATACGAGTTATGCCTGAAAGAAATGTACTTTTGTGACAAACATGTTCAACCTGAAAATTTTGACTAAAAAGCAGGTTTTCTGGGGCCTTGGAAGACCGATAAAGCGGACACTGCAGC
This sequence comes from Ctenicera cuprea, assembly GCA_958336395.1. NCBI lineage: Eukaryota > Metazoa > Arthropoda > Insecta > Coleoptera > Elateridae > Ctenicera > Ctenicera cuprea. Next base: position 80,696,198 of record OY284486.1, on the reverse strand, counting down.
GGGGTCTGTCTTTCTCTCCTTTCTGAATATTTTTTAAACGGAAATTAAAAAAATTTTATTAAACTGTCAAAAATGTAAAAAAAAACTTGAAATTTTTGAAAATATCAATAATCAATCAATTACCTTATTTTACAGAACTTAATACATAAGCATTGGATTTTATATAAGTAACTATATGACAGAAACGAGAAAAGGAAAACGGTATTAAACAGATAAGAAAATACAATGGTACAATGTTCTACAGAAAAATATTTATTTACAGTGTTTTAACAAAAATTCTTCGAATTCAATTATCGAGAAGTTTATTACCATATATATTAAAAAAATATTAAAAAATATATGGTAAATAAAGCTAAAATCATTCTTTTTTGAAATTTAGAATTTTTTTAAGCTTACAGTACTTATGCAAGTTGTTCATTTTTCGAATTGATAAAAAGTTTCATACATTTTCAAAATTTTGAAAACTGGAAATTTTTAAATACTTTTAAAATTTTCAACGGTTTTCAATAATTTGTTTTAAAAATTTTTAAGAATTTATAATTTTATCAAAAATTGTCTTAATTATGGATATTGAAAATGTTCATATATTTTCAAAATTTTCAAAAATTATCAAAAGTTTTAAAAATTTCAAAGTTTTTTAATTTACAAAGATTCTCAAAATTATACCAATTAGTAAATTTTCAAACATTTTCAAAACCCAAACAATAATTTTCATGAATTCCAAAAATCTTCAAAATTTTAAAATTTTAGAAATTTTTAAAAATTTACATTCTTTTCAATTCTATAATTTAAAAAATAAATTTCTTGGCTATAATTTTCTAAAAATTTTGAAAAAAAAAACAAAATTTTTACAATTTTCAAAAACATCCCGTATATTATACGTATATTCGAAATTTATACGCAAATTATAAAAATATTGTAATTTTCATAAAATTTAGATAATAGTATTATAATTTCCAAAGATAAAACAATAAATTATTTTTAGAACAAAGTGCTTACGATAACGTTGTTAACCTATTTTTAATGCAGTTTTATAGAATATTTTTTAGCATATTTAATGCATTGATCGGCAAAGTTTTACATAGAAGAATTTCCAGTTCAGCTTTCTCTGTATAAATGTTGAAATATTGTCAACTTTGCTACTAATATATTTTCCAATGTACAGCACTAAAAATGTGCACCTATTCCATTAGCCACGTGAGCGCTCAATTTGGTGAAATAATAAATGAGACGTTGACAAGTTTTACTTCTAAATTGAAATACCTAAAACGTGAATTGTATTTAAAACCAAAATACTGTATTATAATTAAAAAAAAAAAAATATAGGGCTGTCGCATTTAAATGTCGCTTCTTTGTTATTTCCTCAACTATTTAGAACATCAATTATCGTTTCTTAATAAAAGTTGTTGATAATATGATAATTAACTGCTGCATAACCTGAAATCATTATTAAATATACAAGGCGTTTAGTAATGCCCGTACAGCGCATTACGTTGTTAATTTAAATGGATTTTATGGTTTATTATTGCATTTTTAAAATCTGCATTTAATTCTAAATACAAAAGTATTAAAATACTGTTATCTTAGAATTAATGGTTTTCTGGTTATTTGACTTTTTTTTAAGGGGTGAAGGGGAGGAGTGCTTTATGTCAAAATAGACGCGCTCGAAAAAGAACCTTAGATTCGTATTCTACGCATACCGAATAGCCGATTTGCGGAAACGCCCCATTGCCCCCCTCGATTGTTTTTTAAATTTTGGCAATTTCGTCTTCAAAATCGGTATGAGCGTCTTAAATGACAATAGGCACAAATTTCCTTTGAGAAAACTTCACTAAAAGGTTTCCTTTTGGTCGTTTACCTGAACAGTTTAATTGAGTGATTGCAAAAATACGCAATCGAAAAATCGATTTTTAAATTTTAATGAACAAACGTTGGTTGCAACTACAAAACACAAAATATCATAAAAGCGGGCGACTTCTTTACAAAATGGGAGAAGGTGGAGAGGTTCTCTACTTCAATATAGATGCGCTTGGAAAAAAACTTTAGATTAGTATTCTACACATGTTGAATGGCATTTACAAGCATTTCCTCTAAAAGCTTGAGCCATAGTGGTTTATGGGCCCTGTCTGCCTGCTTAGATTAGGTATAAATAACGGCCCTGTTTAAGCAGGCAGGGCCCACGAACAACTATAGCTCAAACTTTGAGAGCAAATGCTTGTAAATCAGACAAGCTACAGGTCGGTCCTTACTTAATTATGCTGGGTGCAATGTCCAAATGACGACGCAGTCTACGCCGTAAGTACATTGTAATATTGATAAGTTGAAGTATCTTTTTATTTAATTTATATTTAAAATACAAAACAATCAAATATACAGAATCTCTGACAAGGGTCTTCGAACACATGAAGAAACGAATTCGTTTCAACAATTTTCAACATTTATTGTAACTTTCAATGGTTTTGTTTATTATGTCGTTTTGATTGTTTAGTGTTTTAAATTTTAATTACATGAAAACACGTTTATAAATAAAATAAGAAAAAAATTTAAATAATGGGACATGATGCAAGATAGCGGTAAGAGATGTATAAATAAAGATAAAAAAAATACAGGCCGCCACGGGATTTGAACTGGGCTCGCCAGATTACAATCCCACGCTTTTACCTCTAAACCAAGTCACCGCGTAAAATATTTTTCCATTATACGAGTTAATTGCGTCAAGCTTTCCAACTGACATTGATATCGTGCACGTTTTTAAAATAAAAATATAATTATTGAAAATAATTTACAATGCTCGCTTGCTAATTATCTAAAAATTTTTAATATGAGCAATTACTGTAAAATAATAAGCCGCGCAGCTATGATAATATCTACACACTTTTGCAAACGAATCATCGACATGCCGGTCTTGTTTCCTAGCCAACTGCGACTTTTCTCTCATCTTTCTCTATTGAACTGACTTTTTAGTTGGTATTCTCCTATCGGACACCCTGTATATTTAAAAATAAAAAATTTAGAATTTCATGCGACGTGCTTTTTCGTGTACAGAACGAAATCTGTACAAACAACAATTTGGTAATTACATTTAATATTAGCAATGTCAAAAGTTATTGGAATATTTTATAAAATGGTTAAATATTAAATGAAATTAACGTTAAAGCGGCATCAAAGTATAAAATACAACTACTCCTATTCAATTTTGATTTTTAGATTTCTCTGCTTTATTTTTTTGGCCAAGAGTTTATTTGACTGTGGCACAATTTCACATAGCCATTGGCAGTTCCTTTTTCAAATTTGTTTAAATTAGTCAACAGTTACGAAAGGTGTAATTTATGAATCTTAACAAGTAATTGTAAATACATAATTAAAATAGCAACTAATTTGGTAGGACACCACCACCCACTATTTGCATTGCCTTTATTAGAATTTTGTTGCTATCTATTAACCATTTTAACTGTTAATATTTTGTTCAACAGAGCAGAACACTTTTACGCAGATGAGGTCAAAAAGGTGCTATTTTATAATTTAACCTCGACAAAAATGCAAAACTGCTCCGTTCCAAGATCAAGGCGTTCCAAATCGTTGATCAAAACTATGCGAAACTAAAAAGTAAAATGCGTTTGGTTTCTTTAATAAATATGGGAGTTAGCTAGTGGCACACAAATCAGGAAGTAAACAAGTCTAGAAAAACGAGAATTTTGAATAAATTCAACCGAATTTGCACAAATACAAAAAAAAAGTGAATATATTCAAAGATGAACCGAATCGGATTTTTAGCAAACCAAAACAAAGAGCGTTTTTTGTTCATCTGCCCAATGATGTCCTTGCGTTATCCTTAACATTTACGCGCGTCCTCGTCGCCGTCCTACCAGGCGAGAACAAAACAAATCCTGCACTCAACAACTATTCGCAGGGGTCTATCGTAAATAGCGGCGGCGTGCAACGCTATTTATAACTACATCTAGTCAGCTGTGCATGTGTATACGTGTACGGCCTGCTAAGTTAAACTGCATCTCACCCGGCAGGAGCGACCTACTTCCGTATTTTTAACGCTGTAACGACACAAAACGTGTTTCCGTTTGTCTTTGCAGTTGTTTTCTATCGTTCGTCGGAAAATTTTGCGGTTTTTAGGTCGCCTATGAATTAAAATAAGTATCGTTCGGAGAAAACTGATTGCATCGACTAAATAGCGACCTTTTGAAGATCATACTTAAATTGAATAGCGAAACGTCAGCTAAAGAAGTTTCGCCGACAAACAACAAATTTTTTTTGACTTTATAACATCCTTTGGTCACGATCAACATTATAATGGTGCTTATTTAAGTAAAATTTAAAGAAAAAGTCTCTATATTATAGAATATTATTGTAAACTTGGTATTTACATTTATCATCTGCTTTTGTTAGAGCCAGCTTTAGTGACAAATAAATCAATGATTATGCATTCATTTTTTCTTTTCTACTAATGCTTTTAGTATAAGAAACTATTGATTTCATTAAAATTTTCAAATTCGAGATTTTGGCGAAAATAAATGTATGGACGGCCAGGAACCCAAAAAAGTAAATATACCGTGTGTTCAAAAAGTAATTGCATAAGGGTTGGCCATGGAAAATAAAATTTCTGTCTTTGCATGCTTTAGAATTTAAACAAACAAAACATGATGTTACTTAAAATTTTAGGTTAAGCTTGTAATTTGTTATTTGTAGTGACACTAACAGAGTGATGACAGTAAATTCTAAAGCATGCATAGACAGAAATTTTATTTTCCATGGCCAACCCTTATATAATTACTTTTTGAACACACGGTACAACTACAAATGCTTTATTTTTCACATCTTATAATGTATGAGAAAGCGTCAGCACTAATACCAAAAAAATTAAACAAGACAGCTGCTAAATCAAAAAAGTTAGCTGAAAAATTAGTATCTAGCAACACACTAAAGTCTGGTAACAAAAGATCCTCTTGAAACCTAGTGATGTATCTAGTAACACACCAAAATATAGTGACAAAAAATTCCCCTAGAATACAGTCGCATTTTTAGTAACAACGGGGTGGCCCATCTGTCAAATCTGGCAACAAAAGATCTCCGTTGAATCTAGTGACGCTTCTAGTAACACACTAAAATGCGGCGACAAAAAATTTCCAGTTATTTAAAGGCGTTTGTAGTAACACTCTAGTGACATTTTGAGTACTACACTCAAATCTGGTAAAAAAATAATCTCTAGAATCTAAACTCATTTTTAGTAACACTCTAGAATCTGGTGACAAAAGTTCCCTTAGAATACTGTGGCATTTCTGGTAACAGTAGGGTGGCCAACTGTCAAATGATTTTACTTAAATCTAACAACAAAAAAAACCCTGAGTACAATAGAGTGACCATTTGTCAAATTAAGGTAACAAAAGATCCTCTTAGAGCCTAGTGACGTTTTGAAGTAACACACTCAAATCTGGTGATAAAAATTCCCTAGAATCTAAAGGCATTTCTGGTAACAAAAAATTCTCCTAGAATATAGTGGCATTTTTAGTAAAACTAAGGTGGTCATCTGTTAAATGATTTTACTCAAATCTGATAACAAAAACATCTTTAGAATCTAGTGACGTTTCTAGTAACGCAAAAAATGCGGTGACAAAAAATTCCCTACTATCTAAAGGCGTTTGTAGTAACACTCTAGTGACATTTTGAGTACTACACTCAAATCTGGTAAAAAAATAATCTCTAGAATCTAAAGTCATTTTTAGTAACACTCTAGAGTCTGGTGACAAAGGTTTCCTTAGAATACTGTGGCATTTCTGGTAACAGTAGGGTGGCCAACTGTCAAATGATTTTACTTAAATCTAACAACAAAAAAAAACCCTGAGTACAATAGAGTGACCATTTGTCAAATTAAGGTAACAAAAGATCCTCTTAGAGCCTAGTGACGTTTTGAAGTAACACACTCAAATCTGGTGATAAAAATTCCCTAGAATCTAAAGGCATTTCTGGTAACAAAAAATTCCCCTAGAATATAGTGGCATTTTTAGTAAAACTAAGGTGGTCATCTGTTAAATGATTTTACTCAAATCTGATAACAAAAACATCTTTAGAATCTAGTGACGTTTCTAGTAACGCACAAAAATGCGGTGACAAAAAATTCCCTACTATCTAAAGGAGTTTGTAGTAACACTCTAGTGACATTTTGAGTACCACACTCAAATCTGGTAAAAAATAATCTCTAGAATCTAAAGTCATTTTTAGTAACACTCTAGGGTCTGGTGACAAAGGTTTCCTTAGAATACTGTGGCATTTCTGGTAACAGTAGGGTGGCCAACTGTCAAATGATTTTACTTAAATCTAACAACAAAAAAAAACCCTGAGTACAATAGAGTGACCATTTGTCAAATTAAGGTAACAAAAGATCCTCTTAGAGCCTAGTGACGTTTTGAAGTAACACACTCAAATCTGGTGATAAAAATTCCCTAGAATCTAAAGGCATTTCTGGTAACAAAAAATTCTCCTAGAATATAGTGGCATTTTTAGTAAAACTAAGGTGGTCATCTGTTAAATGATTTTACTCAAATCTGATAACAAAAACATCTTTAGAATCTAGTGACGTTTCTAGTAACGCAAAAAATGCGGTGACAAAAAATTCCCTACTATCTAAAGGCGTTTGTAGTAACACTCTAGTGACATTTTGAGTACTACACTCAAATCTGGTAAAAAAATAATCTCTAGAATCTAAAGTCATTTTTAGTAACACTCTAGAGTCTGGTGACAAAGGTTTCCTTAGAATACTGTGGCATTTCTGGTAACAGTAGGGTGGCCAACTGTCAAATGATTTTACTTAAATCTAACAACAAAAAAAAACCCTGAGTACAATAGAGTGACCATTTGTCAAATTAAGGTAACAAAAGATCCTCTTAGAGCCTAGTGACGTTTTGAAGTAACACACTCAAATCTGGTGATAAAAATTCCCTAGAATCTAAAGGCATTTCTGGTAACAAAAAATTCCCCTAGAATATAGTGGCATTTTTAGTAAAACTAAGGTGGTCATCTGTTAAATGATTTTACTCAAATCTGATAACAAAAACATCTTTAGAATCTAGTGACGTTTCTAGTAACGCACAAAAATGCGGTGACAAAAAATTCCCTACTATCTAAAGGAGTTTGTAGTAACACTCTAGTGACATTTTGAGTACCACACTCAAATCTGGTAAAAAATAATCTCTAGAATCTAAAGTCATTTTTAGTAACACTCTAGGGTCTGGTGACAAAGGTTTCCTTAGAATACTGTGGCATTTCTGGTAACAGTAGGGTGGCCAACTGTCAAATGATTTTACTTAAATCTAACAACAAAAAAAAACCCTGAGTACAATAGAGTGACCATTTGTCAAATTAAGGTAACAAAAGATCCTCTTAGAGCCTAGTGACGTTTTGAAGTAACACACTCAAATCTGGTGATAAAAATTCCCTAGAATCTAAAGACATTTCTGATGACAAAAAATTCCCCTAGAATTATAGTGGCATTTATAGTAACAGTAGGGTGGCCATCTGTCAAATGATTTTACTCAAACCTGATAACAAAGAATCTCTTTAGAGTCTAGTGACGTTTCTAGTAACGCACAAAAATGCGGTGACAAAAAATTTCCTACTATCTAAAGGAGTTTGTAGTAACACTCTAGTGACATTTCGAGTAACACACTCAAATATGGTGAAAAAAAAATTTCTAGAATCTAAAGACATTTTTAGTAACACTCTAGAATCTGGCGACAAAAAATTCCCTTAGAATATTGTGGCATTACTGGTAACATCAGGGTAACCCATAGTACAATATGGTGGTCATTTCCATTTGTCAAATTAGGGTAACAAAAGACCTTAATAGAGCCTAGTGACGTTTCGAGTAACACAATCAAATCTGCTGATAAAAAACTCCCTAGAATCTAAAGACATTTCTGGTAACAAAAAATTTCCCTAGAATCTAGTGGCATTTGTAGTAACAGTAGGGTGGCCATCTGTCAAATCTGATAACAAAAAAATTCCCTTTAAATCTAGTGCTTCTTCTAGCAACAGTAGGGTGGCTATCTGTCAAATCTGGTGTCAAAAAATTCTCCTAGAATCTAGTGGCATTTCTAGTAATAGTAGAGTGGTTGCCTGTCAAATTTGGAACCTTATGAAAGGGCTATGTTTCGCAAAAGTTTTTTCAGGGGCGCGCTAATGTAGGGGGGGGGATACTGGTACTCTTCTCCAAAGAGCTTCTTTTGTAGTGTTTCTTGAAACTTTTATTCCTTGAAAATACACAAAAAAGTCCAGTTCCAACAGTCTAGCCTGTTCGCTATTTCGGAGGCTATAACCCCACAAAGAAGCGTTTCTATATGCATGTTTATAGAAACTTTTTTATTGCCTTGATGTGCAGAACAGAGTACAGAGTGGTATTTTCAATATTAACACACAAAAATGTGTTTGGCGCCACCTTTAAAGGTCCATTTCTCGAAAATAGAGCATTTTAACGTCCTTATTACGAGTAACTATTCGTTATATTTATAGTTTAGGAATCTACTGTTTGAAGTATGTGTAACTTTTGTGTGACGCCCTGTATATCAGGAATATAAAAAATATATTCCCCGGCTACGTTATTACAAAAGCACTTTCTATAGACCATAGATTTTAAATTTGGTATTATTCTACGTCTGAAATGAAACACTTGCACGGTTTTCGCTCTGTAAACATCAACAAGTTTTTGCGATATAGTATTTGTGCCTTCATAGTGGTGTGGTGTTAGTTTTGATAATGCGGAAGCAATTAATATCATATAGTAAAACCAGGATTAACAAAAATAAGCTTTTATTTATCATTTTTTCGGCTCTTTACAACACTCATGGGATTACCTATGCACTTGAATTTTTCCTAGAATGAAACATTCGTTAGATTTTAGGAAAATATTTTATCACCAGATTCTAGTGCGCTAACTAGAAATGCCACTACAATCTAAGAGGATATTATAATAACAGAATTGACAGTTGGCAACCCTGGTGGTTTTAGAACTGGATATCTCACCCTGCTTTAATACATTTACAATTTTTAATATTAGAGGGCAAATGGTTATATAATTAATTGGGCAGAACTGTTTCCAACAAGAGCAAGGTTATCGGTAATGAGATGGCAATTTTAGATTATTGCCTTATCGTAACCTATAAAACTTATAATCACCAATTTTATTATATTTGACAAGATGTGATTTATTACTGCAATAATTTTGCATTCTGACCATGCATTCTTGTGCAGTTTTACTTAAACCGCAAGCCGAGCTGACGCGCAAAGTGTCATCCGCAAACCGTACTATAAAATCAGTATCAAGTTTTTCAAACATATCATTAAAACAAATTATAAAAAGAAAGGGACCAAGGGTACTTCCTGGGGGACCCCAGCAGTAAACAGAGCATACTATAAATTTTCATTTTAAAAACAGCCTTTGGTTAATTAAGTTTACACTAACCCGCTGCTTTTTTCTTGCATTGCGCTGTTTCGTTTAATCCTAAAAGTCAAGTAGAAAAATTACATTTCTGGAACAGCCTCAAATGTGTTCCGCTGGAACATGGAACGTTCCAAGTTAGAAACGTATAGCGTCCTACCTCAGATACGTCCCACTGGAACGCTCCACCGAAACGTTCCAAAAACATTCTTGGAAGGCCTCAGTGAATCGTTTCCTCCGACATGTTTCAAAGACATTCTTGGAACGTCCCACTGGAACGTTCCAGCCGAGATGTTACTAAAACTTTCTTGAAACGTTCCAAACATGTTCCAAAGAGCTATTCTATACGTCTTAGTAAAACTTTCCAGTTGGGACGTTTCAAAAACATTCCTGAAACGTTCCAAATATGTTCTACAGGTCCTCAGAAACGTTTCAGGGAACTGTTTACAGCGGAGATGTTTTAAAGACACTGTTATGCATTCAATCAGAAGCGTTTTGAGAACTGCAATGTCCAGCGGCGTAGCTAGGATTTTTGGGCCCCGCCGCAAAATATTATGAGGGGCCCCCTCCCGGCTGTTAATGTTGTGAAATTTAAAAAAAATACGTTTTTGGTTATTATAATTTTCAAATAAAAAGGTTACATTTATTTTTATAAATAACATATTAATTAAAAGAACATCACAGTTATATAAATTATACTTAAAATAAAAACCAACACAAATGGGTACACTAGACCTCACACCTAAACTATATTTATTTCAAAAAATTAAAAATTTTTTTTTCTGGCTTTAGTCATGGCAAAATCGTTTATGAGATCTTTCAAATCTAATTTATTGGCAGTATGACTTTCAATAGATATCAAAGATAGATATGTTAAACGTTCTTGTGTCATGCTGTTTCTTAAATAATTTTTGATGAGTTTCAGTTTGCTGAAAGATCTTTCAGCAGACGCAGACGTTATTGGCAAAGTGCAAAACAACAACATAACAGTATAAATTTCTGAAAAATCACTTTCTAGAGAATTATACTTACTTAACAACAAATTATACAGATCTTTAATGCTCATCGATACATTCAATTCTGATTTTAGTAAAGTTAAAGCATTTATAAATTGAATGGAGAAGGTTGGGGATATTATTTCACAATACTTATTTTGAAGATTGTCACAACTCTTTATAACCTCGGCTTCTGTGCAGTTTATTAGGTTTGCGGGTTGTAAAAAAGAAAATATGTTGTTTACTTCGTTAAATCCAGTAAATCTTGTTGTTAGTTGAGAGTTTATTATATCCACAACTGAGAAAAAAACATTGACTTTAAAAAATTCTTCTCTCGTCTCAAACCGATAGTCTAAAGCTAATTCGTCGAAATTTCTTTTTGCATGAGGTTGCCGTTTATTTCTAAAATTGGGTTGAATTCCCCATTTATTTGCAATTGTTATTGTTACTCTTTTTACAGCCTCAAATTGATCTCGGTAATTCCCCACATTGGTTTTTACCCTCAATAAAGCTGAACTAGCGTCATCTAAATTTATATTTTGTTTTTGTAATACTTTTGAGGCATAATTAATCTCAGATAACAAATAATGAAGCATAACAGATAAAAACACAAACTCATACTCTAGCATATTCTTCATTATGCGGGCAGCCTCTGTTCTTTCATCTTTGATTTTACTGGATAAGTTGATTTTTGTGAGAGCTTTGATAATATCGGTAAACCGTAGTTTCATGGCAGCCACTGAAGTTAACCTACTTGACCACCTTGTTGGATTTAATTTTTTAAGCGTGACCTCAGAGTCGCCAGTGAAGCTTGATAGCAAATCCCATCGTTTTATGCTATTTCCAAAAAATGTATAGACATCTTGTAAAATTGTAAAAAAATTACTTACTTCCCGACAGCCTTTAACTGCATCACTAAATTTAAATTGTGACTAGCACAATGTAAAAATTCAGCTTTTGGTTGAATGGCTTTAATTTTTTTCTGCACTCCATTGTAAACGCCACTCATCACGTTCGCTCCATCATAGCCTTGGCCATAGCATTTTTTTATATTAATATTGTGTTTTTCAAATAAACTTAAAACCTCTGCCACTAAGCCTTCTGCCGTGTGGTCTGTCATGGCGTAAAATCCCAAAAATGTTTCTTTCACTTGTATATCAACCGCTTCTAAGTTGTTATTTCTTACTATATACGGATATCTAATAACAATGCTCATCTGATCAACTTTTGAAATATCCTGTGTAGTATCCAAGATTAACGAGAAAAATGGTGACGAATTTATTTCTGACACGAGAGTATTTTCGAGTTTGTGCCCCAAGCAATTAATTAATTCATTTTGTATCGTTGGGCTCAAGTATCTTGTAGTACCTTTTGGCATGTCTATTACTTGCTTCATAATATCGTGTCTAGAAGGTTGACTGCTGATAAAAAGTTTCCATAGGAGCATGAACTACTTTGTTCTGTTTGTTTCATGTCTTCGCGATGTCCCCGAAATGCCAATGAACTTGTTGCAAGACTAAGGGTGATGTCAAATAAGCGCTGTAAAACCATCCGCCAAAAAGATGCCTGATTGCGAATTTCATTTTCAGTCTCCTTATCTATAGTTCTGTTCTTTTTCCAGGCATCATAGACGGCACATGCTTCGATGTGACGTAGTGAATTACTGTGAACTTTAATTCTAGATGAAAGACCTTTCCAGTCTCGTACACCTGATCGCCACTGAGTTTCTTGTAGAGAAAACAACCAGCAAGGTTCACAGTAAGCAGCGTCTAAGATTTTTGAGTAGTGCAACCAAAATCTTGGGACTGGCCCATATGAAGACATTGATTGGTAAAATTTGGCCGAAAAACTCCTGTTATGCTGTTTGGGATCTTTGGGGAATGGTCCCGGGTATTTTTCCATTGTAGAAGTAGATTTGTCTACTATAAGTCGCTTCTCTTGACCAGTTAGAATTTTTTTTAGGAATTGGCCCATATCATTAACTATTACTACTTCTGCTTTCGCTTCCGGTACTTCGTCTATGATTTCAGGACGCGAAAGGGGAAGCGCCGCCGCCTCGAGATCCGATAATGTTTCATCTAAAATTTCTTCTGTTTCTAAATCGGATACTTGCGATTGCGATTGAAAATCATCAACACTCTTTGAAGTCGACGGGTGTGGTTGTGGCACTGGCAAAATAAATTTGTCCAATGTCGGCAATTTTTGCCGTTTTTCCACTAAATCCTGTCTTAGTTTTCTTTTTTGAGCTCCGCTTTTATATCTACGGTCACTCATTTTCAAAGTGGGCCTAGCAAGAATAAACAACAAAACAACTTAAGGTCTAAATCTATCCTAATTTTTCAACTTACGTTTTTACTTTTTATTCAATGAATTACTGAAGCACCTAGTTGACCTAGCTAAACTGATTAACAATAAAATTTGAAGAAAAGTTTTTTTATTTAATCACACATAAATGAAACAATTTTAAACTGCACCGGTAGCGCTTTGCTTTGTGGACTTTCGAAATAAACTAAAACGACTGAGAAGCTGAGAACTGAAAATCATTCTAGGACAAAATTTGAAATTTATCCTTGTTTATTCTATTTATTTTATTTCTTTCGGAATTGTTACAAAGAGCAATAAAATAATAAATACAAAAATAAGCAATAAAGTAGTTGCTGTGCTGTCGGAATTCGTAATTTATCAGAAAGTACACATGTTTCGATGTTTCTTTGTATTTTTCTCCCGACAGGCGACAACGGGTAACTTGACCTGACCGGCTGAAGGATTCGTTTATGGGTACTCATAAACTAATAACACCGCAATAGCCCAATTGTAAAACGTAAAATGTTTTGTCTGGTAAACTATTAGTTAAGCAAATAAGCAATATGCAATAAGTAGTAATAAAATTAGAGAGGAAGTAAAATAATAATTTCATTATTATGGAACTATTAAAAGAAAGTATTGTAAAAAACATCAAGATTATAATATTATGGTATCCGCGTTTATTATTTATTTTTTTGTGAACTTTACGGGACGGGGGCCCCCCGGTCTTCGGGGCCCCACCGCCTTGCGGTTGCTGGCACTATGATAGCTACGCCACTGGCAATGTCCTGTAAGAACAGTTCAAATTTTGAAACAACTAGGGAATGTATTTACAACTACCCACAGCTGCAATTAACTAAAAATTAAAAAATAAGAAAGCCATTAATTGTAACCATTTTATTAAACATTAAAATATAAGTACATATAAAAGCATTTGATTTTATTAAATACAAAAATAGGCATACGCTATAATACATCTTTAAAAAAAAAAAGGAAGATTTATCACTATAACACGCTAGCGGCCCTTTACATGTCGGCACCGTTTATTGATTGTTTTCTACGAAAGTTTGATGTTGCTGTAACTTATGTTGGTATAATCTGGGTATTTATGTGTTACTTTAATCCTGAAGGGTCGAAAATGTGTATTTATCACGCTGACAACAAACAAATGCTTGAATTCCACCATTCATTGACTGTAAATTGGGAGCTCGTTTCCGCTTATTATTAAAAAGCGTTTACTATAAAATTGTTTACTACAAATTAAATATGCTGCAGGAACTTCACTTACTATGTTCTTTATCTCTAGACAGCATACATATTTAATTTTAATTTCAATTTTCAGTGCGTTTTTGTATTAGTTTAAAACCATTTTGAAAATCTCCCTTCAGGCACTTACCTGGAAATGGGAGAAGTGATAAGTTTAACTACGTATTCTTTTCCCCGCTTTTTTACGGAACTTTTCTGGGGCTATCATAAGATTTTTTCGGGAGATGTTTTTCCTGAAGATTTTGCGGAGGTTTTTCTTTTTTCAATTTTTTTACGGTGCTGTTTTCCGGGCTTTTCTTTCGGGTAATAATTTTTGGGACTGTTTTTCGGGGCTTCTTTTCGTGTGTTTTTTTGCGGATCTTGTTTCCGGGAGCAACGCGGCATGTGATGGGTATGAAGTTACCAAGAAAAAAAGCAGGGGCGTAGCTCACGGGTTCTGCTAGTCACAATTTAAAATCGCCATCACGTAATAGAAATCTACTTCTCAAGATTTACCGTTGTCTTGTAATAATATATTTAGAGATTTGAACAATCCACCTTATTTATTTATATTTTGGTGACCCCAACTTTTATTTATTGTGTCTTTATTTCACATTTTTGTTTGTGAAGATATTCCTTTATATTATCAGTTCCTGTTTCATGTTACAGGTAGTAGAACGTATATATCGTGCATCATAACATGGATATGTCAAGGTTTTAACACTAACAAACTAGGTATGTCGTCTGTGTACGGGCCTATAAATTCAATCAAGAATCTTTTATAAACTTTAATATCAACAGTGATAGACATGCAATCGTCATCTTGGGAACATAAAGGTTGAACACGAGCTTTGACAAAAACCATAATTTCATGATCTGATTATTTGTAAAACACACTCATACAGTGGCATAGACCTAAGAACGAAACAAGAATGAAGCAAGAGTCTGAACACAAATTGGTAAATTTTTGAGCTTCGTATATCGTTCATTTGAACATGATATTTTTAGTTTTATGAAAAAATGGCCAATTAAGCCGAAACTCAACAAGATCGAGGACATCCACATTGTGGCTTGAATGTGAGAAAATAAATGTAAAAGCTATTTCCACGTCGGCGTCGTTGTATTAGAAGAAGCGCACATGAAATGGCCACCTTGTTCTTCAGACCTAACGCATCTAGTTATTTTTCTTTGTTGGATCACCAAAACAAAAACGTATTAAAATAGCAATACAGGAAATACATTCGGAATGGCTACAAAACATTGTCATTTGTCACATAAACAACCATAAAAAAGATAAATAGTAAACATCGCGAGAATATGGGTGAGCAGCTGACAGGTTTATCAAAAAATGATGTAACATTCGTAAAGTGTTTACGGCAGTCGACAAGAAAGAAAGAAAAATCTAAAACGGATAACCTATGAACGTCCGGGTCTGAGCCAGCCCAATATTAACACGAAAAATATGTGTGGCAGATTAATTATTATTATTAAATCTTATTTATTTTCAAGTGCTGCTCCATTTCAAGGAATAAAATTTTCAAATAAAAGTGTGACATTTTTTAAAGTTTATAATAAAACGTATGTAAAAGATCATCTGGAAACGCAAGTTTTTTGCTAAACCTTCTCACATAGCTCAAGTATAAAATAAACATATAATTAATTGTTTTTAATTTAATCAATCAAACCTAAATTGCAAATATATTATAATACTCGTGTTACGTTTATTAGACACACCTATTCAAATCATGCTGGGCAGAATTAGGAATTACCTTAGTTGGCTGCTATCATTATCATCACTTTTATTATTATTTATTCAATTTAGTATTAATGATCATAATATTGGCTTTAATAATTTAGAGATAAAAAAGAATGAAACTTTGGTTTGTAGTTTTTTCCATACTTCCAGTATAGCGATTCAGTAATGGTTTCGTAAAAATTCGAAATTTTGACGGAAATACATGTTTTAGACCACAAAAGGAACCCAAAAAAGGCAATGTAAAAAATAATGTGTATGAGTATGATTAACGCTTCATAACTCTCGAACGGATGGCCTCATTTTAACAACCGTCAAAATAAGCTTTAACAAAATCCGAAACCGGAAACATTAATCATGTTCAAGGCCATGCTCCTTTGTTAGCCCTTATTACAGGAATAGAATTTGCAAAATATGTAAACAGAATCTGATAGAAAACCTTAAGGTAACTCTGACGTTTTTTTGCGAACTTTAGATCGTCAAAATGACGGTCGCAGCGATTTTTTAAAAATTTTGATATTAACGCCTTTTCACTAAAAAAAAACGAGTTGACAGATCGGGGTGAAATTTGGAATTATAATAGCCCTAGGGGAACACAACCCAACTATGCCAGAGAAATTTCGCACAAATAAAAACAATAAAGTGAAAAAGATTTTTCAAATCTACGATAATTTAAAAAAAATTGTGCTGTAAAACTGGAACTAAGATTTTGTTTAAATTTTGCAGGCTCATACAGATAGGGAAGGGTGCAATTTGGCTCGTGTCCCAGTCCGTTAATTCGGCTGTGAAGCCTTCTATCAATTTTCAAAAATTGAAAGCTCGACCCACCTTATTTAATAAACGGGGAAGAAAAAACATTTCTGCTTAAGATAAATTGCTCACGAGTGATAGTAGAACGAAGTTCAAATCTGAATTGTTAGCTGCGGCAATATTTCTCCATCCCTCATATTTAAAAAATTGTGGCGGTTGAATTTGTCCAAATTTGCCCCTTTTTAACCTCGAGGATTCTTTTTCCAAAAAAAGGGTTTTTTTATAAAAAATGTTTGGTTTCTAAATATAAGACATAAGAAATATAAGCTACTGTATAGTGTCAGTAGTAGTACAATCTTACAAGTCACTGCTTACGCGCAAAACTTTCAGACAAGCACAGTTTTGAAATACGGCGAGACAATTTCTAAAGTATAGGAAAGACATTTTTGTTAAATAAAATTACTATATGAATTAAAAATACTCAAATTGTGGAATAAACAACACTTGAAAAATACAGCACCCTTCCACACAAGTAATTCAATACCAGATACGTATTTAGATGGTTAAGCTATCATCATCAGTAATACACTGACACTGTTAGTAGGTGTAGGCAAAGACCCTAGAAGAGTGGTAAAAGCCAAGATGAAGCAGAAGGTAAAAAAACACTGACAATTTGAATAACTATTATCCGAATCAAAAAGAAATGCGTCTGGATTTAATTTACAGAACTGAACTACAGAATTACAAAAATATATTTGGTTTAAATTTCTCTTGCTTTCGTAGCGCATGTAGAAATTGAATAACAAATAACAGGTTCATTTAATATTTCTACCTTTTTACAAGAGTTGTATAGTAGTAACTTTAAGTTTAATTTAGAGCAAAAAACTTACTAATTAACGAATTTTATTGGTCAGATAAATAATTACCTATTTGTATAAATCTCCTAAAAATAAATATTCTAACAAACGTTTTTACTTTCAAACAATAACAAAGTTCAACTTACTAGTATCGAAATAAGCGTTTAGAATGTTGACAATCGATTTTTCATAAGAACCTAGCATTTTTGCACGATTTCATGCTCTAATTGATACAGCTGTTATTTTAGCAGTTTCTTTACAACAATTATTTTGAGGTATCGAGATTTCTGTAAATATTATGTCAACTTATATTCTTGGCACCATTATTCTGAATATTGTTATTAAAAGTACAAACAAATCATTTAAATTATTTTCTAAATCTATAATATTCCATTTTGACACGTAGGTACATAACACATATTATTTTATCTGTAATCGAGTTACTGAATGTTATGTAGTTAAAGTCGTTGCATCAAGCAAACAAACTTCCTCGCATTTACCTACCGACTATATTACGAGTATATAAGAGGACGTATTTACTGTAATGCCGGAATTGGAAGCTACTTCTATTATAAAGTAAAAAAAAGGGTGCATATGGACAATAGGATAACTTTATTTATAAATTAAATATGCCTCGATTATATTTTGGTGACAAAACAGAAAAAATTGCTAAAATTATAAACCAAACAAATAAATATAAAATAAGTTTTAAAACAACTACAAACATCTTAAACACTTTGTTTAAAGCAAAACCAAAAACAGACGATTTGCTAAAATCAGGCATTTACAAATTAAATTGTTCGCATTGTAATTCGGTTTATATAGGCCAGACAATTAGAAATTTTGATATTATAGGTATAAAGAACACCTACGTTGTTACAAATACAAACATCCACATAAATCCAATTACGCTAAACACTTACTAGAACACGCTAATTCAATGACATCTAATAACACTATAAAATGTTAACACTTTTGTGAAGATAAAAGTAAATTAGACATACTAGAAGCTTTGGAGTTCACAAACATTTAAAAACTGTACCGTTAATGAATTAGCAAATAGATATCTTAAATTCTCCCCTATTGGACATTTTGGAATAAGAAATCAAGTCATCTGCAGACGATTACCGAGATCAAGTCACCAAGTTCTATTGCTATAACAACACTGTTTACTTTCTAATGTAACGTTCGACAATGGCATATAAACATGCCGAAATACGTATAAGGTTAAAATAAATAAATATTGTTGAAGTACTTAAGTATTTTATATACAGATAATCATTAAATAGGATAACTTACTACTAAAATGTCAGATCTTAATGCAAGCAGTGGATTATGCTAACCCAGTGATTTCCAAACTGTTGCTCGCGCAAAGCAACGCGGTGGTATTTGATAAAACTGCAGTTCTTTTAAAATATTTGAAGTTACGTTTACAAAATTGCTTAAAATTAACCACAATCGAATTGATTTAGTTGTATTACATTGGTATTAATATAAATATATAGTGTGTAGCATGAAATAGGACCGAGGTCATTATAAGTTGAATATGAAGAACGATCGGTTCGTCTGTTGTTAGTACTGGAGAGTAAGAATTTTATTAACATAACAAAGCAACATGCTAATTACACCCTGGTCAGGTACTTGCGCTCTTCCGTCCTCCGAAGTAATAATTCGTTGGGCCGAAGTCGGGAGACATTGGCGGCCAGACTTGTGATAAAGCACAATTTATAGTGTTTGTTTGACTTGCACATATCGTGTGCTAGCGCGTCATCGTGCTGAAATCACATACCTATTAACGTTAAAAATTAAATTTAAAAAAAGCAGTGTTTGGGTATTATTTCCACACATTGTCTTAACCCAAGAGGTACAACATTCACCGATTTTCTGCACATTTTAGACTACAACTAAAAATGTGTAATATTCAATATTGAAAATAGAATATACTCTTTCTATTCGGCTTGTAATGACCTCACCTAAACATAAATGAGGTATACCTATACGTCATGAGACACCCTCTACAGAGTGGCTAGGAAAGCCCCGGCCACTTTTCTTGCGGCGGTCCAGAGATGGCGCTTTAGTAGAGAAAAATTAAATTAAAATACTGGCAACAACGCAGAATCTAAGACGTTTTAGTTATTAAATACGCCCCATATTAAATCAAAACAACCAAAACGTCTTGGATTCTGCGTTGTTGCCAGTATTTTAATTTAATTTTTCTTTACTAAAGCCCATCTCTTGACCGCCGCAAGAAAAGTGGCCGGGGTTTTTCTAGCCACTCTGTATATTAAAACGTTGCAAAAAGGATTCGCGTGTGAATAGGATTTTAGATTAGTCCTATTATTTTTCCAATGTTTTGACAGCATGTTGTGCAGAAATATTTGGTGATTGTAAGACAAAAAAAAAACGTTTAGGACCTCTACTGCCGTGTATTTGCCTATTCGAAAAAGACCTATTATTAGATATTCATTTAAGTAAGTCAAAAAACTACCAGAAAACCGCGAATGCTAAAGTAATACTGAATGGCGAGAAAGTACAACAGCATCTATTTTGGATTGCCACCGTGTTTCATTTACGTTACTACTGCAGTAGTAAAAGTTTGACGTTAATAATATTAATAACAGTGTTGCCTTTAACAGCAATAATAAACAAAATTAATTTTTTAACAATTTTGGATTTTACAAGCCTATATTATTAATTATTTTATTACATATCTAGGATTTTTTTTATAAACACAAGTTATCGCCACACTTTTAATAAAATAACATTTGATGCTTGGAGGAAAGATGAAGAATGACAAAATAGATTTAGAACGTTAAAAGAGTTCAATTTACTTTGCAATTTCTTTGGGCTTGAATTGCAAGGTCTTCCTGTTTCTGTATATGCTTTTATGTGGTTGTTTTTATTAATAAATAAATTTTAGTTCACAAAGCCGTAACTCTCGAAAAGTTTCAAATTCTAATTATGATGTTTTTGTCGGCACAGATTCAGTAAAGGATCATTAGATCGGATCGAGTCGGATATAGACCAGATCAGGTTCATCGACGGATCAGATTGGATTCTTAAGCTGAGGGGGCGGATCTTCTCGAATAGGATGGGTAATAAGTAATCGTAAAAAAGGGAAGCGCGGAGCAAGAAGACTAATGGTAGCGAACAGAACGTTGAATACCATAGATATCAAGGCATAAGCGGGGAAGGTTTTGTGGTAGCTGTAACATTGCTTCTAATTATGCATATTATGATTATCTGTATATAAAATACTTAATTACTTCAACAATATTTATTTATTTTAACCTTATACGTAATTCGGCATGTTTACATGCCATTGCCAGAGGTTATATTTGAAAGTAGACAGTTAGTGTTGTTGTAGCAGTAGAACTTGGTGACTTGATCTCGGTAATCGTTTGCAGATGACTTGATTTTTTAATCCAAAATGTTCAATAGAGGAGAATTTAAGAGATCAATTTGCTCATATATTGACGGTACAGTTAATAAATGTTTGTGAATTTCAAAAGCTTCTAGTATATCTAATTTAAGTATATCATTACAAAGGTGTAAACATTTTATGGTGTTATCAGATGATTGTGTTCTAGTAAGTGTTTAGCGTAATTGGATTTATGTGGGTGTTTGTATTTGTAACAACGTACGTGTTCTTTATACCCAATATAAAAATTTCTAATCGTCTGGCCTATATAAACCGAATTACAATGCGAACAATTTAATTTCTAAATGCCTGATTTTAGCAAATCGTCTGCTTTTGATTTTGCATTAAACAAAGTGTTTAAGATGTTCCTAGTTGTTTTAAAGCTTACTTTATATTTATTTGTTTTGTTTATAATTTTAGCAATTTTATCTGATTTTTCACCAAAATATATGGGATCGAGGCATATTTAATTGTATCGAATGAAGTTAGGATACTCGGATAAATTTTTTGAATGGCTAATTTACAATCCTTTTCTTTAATTAATGTATCAATAAGTTTAGTATTATAACCATTACTCTATGCAATTTGTTTAATAATTACTTGCACTACAAGATTAACAATTCTAATTACTTTCTATTATTTATTCTATTACTTTTATTCAATTTTTAATAATATAATGTAGCCAATTGCGCCACTGCCACCTTAATTATACCAGAGAGAGGTGATAATATCGAGCATAAGCATTTAATAAGGTTACTGCCTGTCAATGACTGAATGTTTATAACACTTTTTTCGATTAATAGCAATGTTACCGTAATTTTTAATGAATATTATAATTTTATTTAAATGTGTGTGCGTGCGTGCAATTTCTCAATTAATTGCGTGTTATATGAGAAAGTAAAATGCAATAAACTATTTACATTTTGTGTATCTTCCTTAACTACCTATATCCGATTCCTGTATTTTTCTAGATATTTAGATCGTCTTACCGTACAGTTCTGGAACTCTTTTGAAACATAGCGTTTGACTGTGCTTCAGGGTGTTTCCAAAGTAACTATCAAGTGGGGTAGGCAGTGGAGTATAATAAGAAATAATAAATTGTTCGAAGTAATGATTTGCCAACCTGCTATCTCGAACAATGAAGTGCAGGGTTGCCAACTCACTGTCTAGAAAAATTACTGCAGAGTTTTTAATTCGCTGTTTAAATCAATAGCGGCATGCTACGAATACCGGTCAAACGCTATTCAAAGTGTTAAGCAACGATCCGCCCGGTCACACCTTGGATGGGTGACCAAATTAAAAAAAAAACTACAGACATGCAGCTGGCGGAGGTTCGGAATCCTCTTTAAACTGTAGGTCCCGCTGGCGCATGATACAGAAATGTAAATATTGGACAATTATTGTGCAGGATTGCCAACCTACTGTGTCTAGAACAATTAGTTCAGAGTTTCCAATCCCCAGTCTCAAACAATTAGTGCAGTTTTACTAACACACTGTCTAATACAATTAGTGCAGTTTTCCAACTTGCACTGTCTCGAACAATCAGCGCAGGGTTGCCAATCTACTGTCTCAAACAATTAGTGCAGGGTTGCCAACCAATTGTATAGAACAATTAGAGCAGGGTTTCCAATTTACTGTCAAGAACAATTAATGCATGGTTGTCAATCCACTGCCCCGAACAACTGGTGCAATGTTGCCAACCCACTCTCTTGGACAATTGTTGCAGGGTTGTCAACTCACTGTCTCGAACAATTAGTGCAGGATTGACCCCCTTCACTGTCTAGAGCAATTAGTGCAGAATTGCCAACCTACTGTCTAGAACAATTAGTGGAGGTTGTCAATTCCCGGCTTTGTACAATTAGTGCAGGAATTGCTAACCTACTGTCTACAGCAATTAGTGCAGTTTTGTTAACCCGCACTGTCACGAATAATTAGTGCAAGATTACTAACTCACTGTCTAAAACAGGTAGAGCAGTTTGGTCATCCCGTAGTGTCTCGAACAATCAGTGCAGGGTTGCCAATCAATCCATTGTGTTGTAATATTAGTGCAAAAGTTGCCTACGCATGTCTAGAACAACTAGAGCACAGTTGTCAACTCACTGACTAAAACAATTAGGGCACGGTTTTTAACCCTCTGTCTTGAACAATTAGTGTAAGGTTGCTAATCTACTATCTAGAACAATTGTCAATCCACTGTCTCAAACAATTAGTGCAGGGTTGCCCCCATCCTCCGTCTAGTACAATCAGTGCTGGGTTGGCAATCCACTGTCTAAAGCAATTGATGCTGTTTTGCCAACCCGCACAGTCTCGAACAATCAGTGCAGTTGTCTAGAAATATTAGTGCAAGGTTGCCAACCTACTGTCTAGAACAATCAAGGCAGGGTTGCC
This sequence comes from Ctenicera cuprea, assembly GCA_958336395.1. Lineage (NCBI taxonomy): Eukaryota > Metazoa > Arthropoda > Insecta > Coleoptera > Elateridae > Ctenicera > Ctenicera cuprea. Next base: position 80,673,043 of record OY284486.1, on the reverse strand, counting down.
AATCCACTCTCTCGAACAATTAGTGTAGGGTTGGCAACCAATTGTCTAGAACCATTAGTTGAGGGTTGCCAACCCACTCTCTCGGACAATTAGTGCAAGGTTGCCAAACCACTTTATTGAAAAATTATTGCAGGACTGTCAACCCACTGTCTCGAACGATTAGTGCAATGCTGTCCCATCCACTGTCTAGAACAGTTAGTGCAGTTTTGCCAACCCACTGTCTTAAACAATTAGTGCAGGGTTGGCAACCAGTTGTCTAGAAATATTAGTGCAAGGTTGCCAACCTACTGTCTAGAACAATCAAGGCAGGGTTGCCAATCCACTCTCTCGAACAATTAGTGTAGGGTTGGCAACCAATTGTCTAGAACCATTAGTTGAGGGTTGCCAACCCACTCTCTCGGACAATTAGTGCAAGGTTGCCAAACCACTTTATTGAAAAATTATTGCAGGACTGTCAACCCACTGTCTCGAACGATTAGTGCAATGCTGTCCCATCCACTGTCTAGAACAGTTAGTGCAGTTTTGCCAACCCACTGTCTTAAACAATTAGTGCAGGGTTGGCAACCAGTTGTCTAGAAATATTAGTGCAAGGTTGCCAACCTACTGTCTAGAACAATCAAGGCAGGGTTGCCAATCCACTCTCTCGAACAATTAGTGTAGGGTTGGCAACCAATTGTCTAGAACCATTAGTTGAGGGTTGCCAACCCACTCTCTCGGACAATTAGTGCAAGGTTGCCAAACCACTTTATTGAAAAATTATTGCAGGACTGTCAACCCACTGTCTCGAACGATTAGTGCAATGCTGTCCCATCCACTGTCTAGAACAGTTAGTGCAGTTTTGCCAACCCACTGTCTTAAACAATTAGTGCAGGGTTGGCAACCAGTTGTCTAGAAATATTAGTGCAAGGTTGCCAACCTACTGTCTAGAACAATCAAGGCAGGGTTGATAATCCACTCTCTCGAACAATTAGTGTAGAGTTGGCAACCAATTGTCTAGAACCATTAGTGCAGGGTTGCCAACCCACTCTCTCGGACAATTAGTGCAAGGTTGCCAAACCACTTTATTGAAAAATTATTGCAGGACTGTCAACCCACTGTCTGGAACGATTAGTGCAATGTTGCCCCATCCACTGTCTAGAACAGTTAGTGCAGTTTTGCCAACCCACTGTCTCAAACAATTAGTGCAGGGTTGGCAACCAGTTGTCTAGAAATATTAGTGCAAGGTTGCCAACCTACTGTCTAGAACAATCAAGGCAGGGTTGATAATCCACTCTCTCGAACAATTAGTGTAGAGTTGGCAACCAATTGTCTAGAACCATTAGTGCAGGGTTGCCAACCCACTCTCTCGGACAATTAGTGCAAGGTTGCCAAACCACTTTATTGAAAAATTATTGCAGGACTGTCAACCCACTGTCTGGAACGATTAGTGCAATGTTGCCCCATCCACTGTCTAGAACAGTTAGTGCAGTTTTGCCAACCCACTGTCTCAAACAATTAGTGCAGGGTTGGCAACAAGTTGTCAAGAAATATTAGTGCAAGGTTGCCAACCTACTGTCTAGAACAATCAAGGCAAGGTTGCCAATCCACTCTCTCGAACAATTAGTGTAGGGTTGGCAACCAATTGTCTAGAACCATTAGTGGAGGGTTGCCCCCGTCCTCCGTCTAGTACAATCAGTGCTGGGTTGGCAACCCACTGTTTAAAACAATTGATGCTGTTTTGCCAACCCGCACAGTCTCGAACAATCAGTGCAGGGTTGCCAACTCACTCTCTCGGACAATTAGTGCAAGGTTGCCAAACCATTTTATTGAAAAATTATTGCAGGACTGTCAATCCACTGTCTCGAACGATTAGTGCAATGTTGCCCCATCCACTGTCTAGAACAGTTAGTGCAGTTTTGCCAACCCACTGTCTCAAACAATTAGTGTAGGGTTGGCAACCAATTGTCTAGAACCACTAGTGGAGGGTTGCCAACCCCGTCCTCGACCAACCAGTGCAGGCTTGCTAACCTACTGTCTCGAACAATTAGTGCAGGGTTGCACTGTCTATAACAGTTTATTATTTATTATTGTATCCCATTGCCTATTTCTCTGCGTAGTTACTTTTGAAATCCCCAGTATATAACCAAAACAGACCATTCAAGCATCGTGTTATTTTTACAAATTTTACGGTACTGGTCACATGTAATAGTTCTGCTGCTTTAGTCATTTTAGGTTCGATTTAACAGGACTGAATTTACTGTTCCTGTCATTAACACTTCGCGTTTCCTGATTATGTATCTAAAGACATACGACCCTGATGTTTTGTAGTATAAGGTAATAATCTACGCTATACTATTAATAAAAATTTCATATAATAGGTGTAAACGACCTTTGTTTTCCTATATAAGGAGTACCCACTAGTTGGTACCCCGCGTTTTCTAGCGATTCTTCTCATCCTTGAACATTCTGATGAATAACAACAACCGAATCCTCCGGCTCCGGGCGAGGCTACTTAAAATCTTTGAGATCGGACAGAATCGTTTATTTGCAGGTACTCAAAAGGAGAACTAATCAAGGATAAATTTAAACGCCAATTTTCAGCCATACATAAATATTCATAGAAATAATGTATTGTCCAGTACCGGTAGATATTCATCCAAGTTTGTTTCTGGGGTGTTGCCTTCCGTTTCCGATGGAGATAAAAAGTAAAGAACTAAAGCAATATTGCGCAAAATAACTCGGCATGTCGTATCTGTTGGAAAATCTCGATGATTCAACCGAAATGAAAATACTCAACAAATTCTAAATGGTCGGCAAAAGTAGGCCATGCCTCGATTTATTCGAACCGACAAAATACATCGCAAATCGCGTTCGGATTGGTTGCTTTGCTGGACTAGACGTGCACAAGTGAAAGTGCAAACCTAACCTCGATTTCACTTTCGTTTAGTAGGCCGAACGGGTCCCACGACGTACAGAATTTCCGCCACGTTTCTGAATGCACTTTACCATTCTGCATCTTTGTTTTCTGCGTTAATTTGATATCGTGAAGGAAGACGGCTTGGTTCTTGTGGAAAAGAACCGCAGGAAGCGCAAACGAGCCTAGAAACTAACGTGAATTGGGTCGTGTGCTCCTTAAGTGTTGCATCACACCGTAGCAGACTATTATGCGACGAGATTCACTATCCGTAGTAGGATTGAGGAAATAGTTTTAAACCGTCTTAATTTAGTTCTAAAATAATAGGCTAGCTCTGATTTCTAACACTTTTGCGATCCGAAGTTTTCGGAAGATGATTTACTGACAACTGCGTGAAGCTGGAAAAGGAAACTTCTTTGTTGTGTGCTTCCACAATTAGACAGTATTGTGTAATTCAAGGATCTTCATTTCTTCCTGTTCTTTATTCTCGATTGGCAGTCTATAATTTTTGACACCCACCTATTTAATAATCCATGTTGTTTATTACAAACCGATGAACACGATATATAAATATGTGGCAATGCTTCTATTTGATTTTTTGGTAGTTTTACGAAAACAAAGTCGGAGATAATACTAATTTAAATTATATTGTTGTAATAATCACTGAATTGGGATTTTTGTTTATTAAAACAATTTTTATAACAAAAAATTTTCTTGATTGCAGTTCTACGTATTATATTTTATGTAATCAAGGATTTTAGTATCTGAAAAACAACCCTATTTTAAAATACAATTTCAGAAACTGCGTACGAGAGAAGTCAATTGTACTTTTTTGTCAATTTCACCTAGAAATTGTCAATTAATAAAATGGCAGTATTTTGTTATTTTCAATCAATCAGCGTCAAATTATATTGAAATACAATATTACTAAGTAAACAGGGCCAGATTTTGAAAAATTTCAAGCTCAAAACTTGAGGTCCCTAACAAGTAATGGCTTAAAATAAATTATATAATGGCGAGAAACGTATTTTTATTTTCATAAACATTGAAAAGAATATCCAAGAATTAAATTTATTTTGTTTAAATTATTTATTAATATTTTGCATAAAGTAAACGTTTTTTTTTTACTAAAACAGAATAGTAATTCTGATATTTTTGCCATATTTCAAAATAATATTATTATTTTATTTAAAATAATTGCAGTTGTAAATAGTTTAAATAATACTAGCACATTTTTAATTTTTACAAAACCACTTTTCTTAAATATGCTTGCAAGCTTCTTAACTATTTTAGTTTTTACGATCTATGCACTCATTCCCGCATTCGAAATCTATAAATGTTTTCTCGGACTGATGCGTAATTATTATTTCATTCATAAAAGAAAAACACTGTATATTTCCTACCATTTTACTTTAACTAGTGCAAGAGGCAGTACTATAACCTTTCTTGTTGGTATAAAAAATGTTCCTAATGTTGAGCACACAAGTCTCAGATCCGGCAACTTCGTTGCCAACAATATTAATAATATTTTTCCTGTTAGCGATTGCATTTCAACATAAAATGTTAACGCTTCCACATCAAAAACAGCAAATGTAGTTGGAGAAAAAATGTGGGAAGATGACGATGTCTTAATTTGTGCAGCGTTACTTTCCAGAAGGCGTCGGCGTCGGAGATTTTGAATGTGACCCAGTTTAAAAAAGCAAGTTTAAAAATTTACCATAAAATTATTTACAGAGATAACCGGATGTACATTTATTATATCGGGCTCCTCCCCACCTAGTTACGGTAGAAAACCTGATATGTTAAACAACTTGGATGATTTTGCTATACAAAACAAGATTTTGGCAATATTCTGATGTAGCCATCATAATTGTTGCCACTTAACAGCACTGTTGATTTTAAAATTACCAACAATATTACTTCAACGTTTCAACCTGCAGGAACACGGTTTTGGCAACATTCTGATCTTGTCACCATAGTTGCCACTTGCCAGGACTGTTGGCAACAAATTTTCCAACCATGTTACTTTAAGATTTACCGCCCACCTTTGAAAAACTCCAGAAACACAATTGTGGCAACATTCTCATGTTGCCATCACCATTTTTGCCACTGTTGACAACAAAGTTTTCTATAATATTGCTTCGATGTTTACCATCCGCCGTTGAAAACTGGTGAAACAGGATTTTGGCAACATTCTGATGTTGCCGTCACCATGATCGACACTGTTGACAACAAAATTTACAACAACATTGCATTGGCATGATTTTCAGCACTAGCCGTTGAAAAGCTGCAAACATGGTTTTGGCAACATTCGCATGTTGCCATCACCACTGTTTTCACTTGGGAGGACTATCAACAACAAAGTGTCCTACAATATTTCTTTGGTGTGGGCGCCGTTGAAAACCTGATGTAATCAAAAATTTGGCAACAATCTAATGTTACCGTCATCATTCTTGTCACCAGTTAGCACTGTTGGCAAGAAAGTTTGTAATAATATTGCCGTGATGCTTACCGTCCACCATTGCACTTGCCAGCACTATTGACAAAAAAGCTTTCCAACAATAGTGTCTTGGTATTTACCGCATACAGCTGAAAACTTGCAACTTTGCTGTTGCAAGCACGGTTTTGGCAACACCATGATGTTGTTGTCACGATTTTCTCACTTGCCAGCTCTACCGACAACAAAGTTTCAAACAATATTACCTTCATGTTTACAGCACACCGTTGAAATCCTGCAGCTTTGCCATTGCAAACATGGTTTTGGCAGCATTCTGACGTTGCCGTCACCATTGTAGCCACTTTTCAATAAAATGTTCACAAAAAAATGTAACAATATTGCCTTGATTTGTACCGCCCACCGCCGACAAGTTTCAACTTTGCTATCACAAACACCGTTTTGGCAATATTCTGATGTTGCCGTCACCACTGTTGCCACTTGCCAGCACTGTTGACAACAAAGTTTCCAACAATATTGCCTTGCTTTTTACGTCATTATTGCAAATTTGTTTTCGCTGCTGGCAACACTATGATGTTGCTGTCACTATTGTTGCCAATTGCCAGCACTATTCACAAAAACGTTTCCAACAATAGTGCCTTGATTTTGCAAACACTGTTAAAAACGTGTAGTTTCGCTGTTGGCAACACCATGATGTTGCCGTCGCCATTATTGCCACTTCCAGCACTATTGACAAAAAAGTTTCCAGCAATAGTGGCTTGATGTTTACCGTCTACCGTTAAAAACCTGCAACTTTGCTATTGCAAATACGGTGTTGGCAGCATTCTAATATTGCCGTCACAATTGTTGCCACTTTGCAATAGTGTTGACAAAAAATTCTGACTATATTACCTTGTTTTTTACCACCCACTGCCGAACACCGTTTTGGCAATAGTCTGATGTTGCCATTACTATTGTTGCCACTTGCCACCACTGTTGACAACAAAGTTATTGCCTTGATTTTCACCGCCTACCGATGAAAACTTGTAGCGTCGCTGCTGGCAACACCATTGTTGACACTTGCCAGCACTATTGACAAAATAGTTTCCCACAATATTGCTTTCATAGTTTCCGTCAACCGTTGAAATCCTGCAACTTTGCTATTGCTGACGCGGTTTTGGCAGCATTCAAAACGATGTCGAGATTTTTAGTTTTTGGAATCGTAGATATATTTTTAGTGCTTACATGGGATGTGGGTTTTAAAACCGTTTTGAATTTAGACAGAAGATTTTCAACGTTAATGATCATGTGCTCGATTACAAATCTGCGAGTCGAACATTATTTTTCACCTCCTATTCATTTACTTATTTAGTTATTTATTTAGGCGGTGGTTTAAAGCTAAAAGTATGTCAGTCGTGACTGGACTATCTATGGAAGCTGTCTGCAGTTTTCCTGTTTTTGCAGCTATGGTCACCTCCTTCGCTTATTGTAATTTGCATTGCACACAAAGCTATGAGTAATTTATTTCCTATTCAGTTAAAACCTACCGTAATCTGTTAGGAAGGACGAACTACGAACGTACAGCCAGCAGCAAATCTTTCCGTATTGGTATTCAATTCGATTGTGCCAAAATGCACTAAGCGTAAGAATTGCAATGTTTCACTGATTTTAATATTCTGCATTGTGTACAAATCGGCAGACTGTAACTGAATTTAAAGTTATTTAAAGTATTCTTATGTTGGTTGTATGACTGTAAGCATAGATTAATAACTCCTTAGATTTTCAACTGTTTATTTTTAAATGGAACGGTACGACTTTTTTTGGCTTAAACGATGCTGTATGATGTTTACAATATGATCCTTACAGAATTTTTCATAATTTTTATGATTCGGCTGTAAAATAAGCATTCATTATGTTAGTCTAGTAGGCCGGTACGTACGCAGGCGTCACCATGTTTTTGCGTAAAATAAGTAAACTTTTGATGAAACAATTGCTTGTAAGTAAACATTTCTACTTCTTCGAGTTTCTGTTTGAATAAAAACTAATTAGTTTTTTATTTAAATTTTGTTTAGTTTATAGTCTTATAGTTTTCATTCGATGTTATCCTAATATTGAAGTAACTATTATTTAATGTAATCTAAATACCTGAGTTTCTGTTTTTTTTATGTTTATTAAAATAATGATTTCACTATGCATACTGACAACCATTAAATCGTTTTGTGCAAATACATCATCGGTCTCGGCCTACTAGACTAACATAATAAATGCATATTTTACGGCTGAATCGTGAAAATTGGGAAAAAATTCAGTAAGGATCATATTGTAAACATCATACAGCATCGTTTAAGCCAAAAAAGTCGTACCGTTCCATTTAAAAATAAACAGTTGAAAATCGCTATTTTGACATTTGACGTCCCATCAAAAAACTGACTGCGCCAGGTTGTAGAGCACCCTTCGAAACATACGCACACCAAAAATTTTTTTTCTATTTTGGTTCTTTACTGACTACTTTATGAAACTCATTTGGATTTCATAAAGCAACTCCTAAAAGAATTCAAAATTTTACTTTGTTAGGTTGGTGACAACCATGTGACAACAAACCTTCACGCGTTATAAACATAACCTTCAAATTGTAAGTTTTAAAAAAGATTATTTATCGTATTTTCCGCTACTTTGCGTAGCTCGGGTGGGGTGCAAGATAATTCTTCTTCCATCTTATCTTCAAATCTTAGGTATTTTAAAAATTAAATCACTTTCAAATTGTTTGTCTAAATTTTAATTTGACAGTAGTTTGAATTGTATGAAATTACTAAATGTCACCAACAGCCACACATCAAAAACAAAAAACAACATTTTCCTAATCGATTAAATTTTTAAATTAAAATATAAAATAAGGTAATTTTTAACTTTTTTGGACCAAAATAGAAAAAATAGTATAAAATACACGTTTCATAAGACATTTAAGCGCACTTGTCCATTAGAAAACTCGCCGCAAGCGGCTCGTTTTCTAACTTGGACGCGTGCTCTAAAATCATGTCTTATGAAACTTGTTTTTTAATATACTATAATATATTCCTAATAATAAACTCACTAAAAAAAAAGGCGTATAGCTTGACTCAGCCTGTATATACATTTATTATGTTTAACGTGATATAAATTTTGATGAGGCATTTCTCAAGAAATTCATATCTTGTTTATTAAAAAAAAACATCTCAATTTATGACAATAGTAGCTTTATTTAGGAATGTACTATTTATACTTTTAATTAAAAATAGAAAATACATTTCTGAACTAGCAGCCGATTGTTGTTTAACATTGCACAAAAGTCGAGTAATCTAAATTTTAGGATAGAAATATTAGAAATAATTGATTAATTAACTAATCTTATTGCTAGTATGATGTTGCTTAAATATAGCTTAAATATACTATTATAATTATATTATAAACTTCTCATTGAAATGTGGACAGAATCCTGAACAACATAGGTAGAAATAAGCTTTCGTAATCTTAAATATGTGACAATTTGCGAATTTTAGAATTCATTTTTACTCCACTTTTAGATTTTCGAATATATTTTGACTCCCAGGTAGTTTGTTTTTGCAAACGTACTAGTATAGTAAGCGATAGCGAATTATGAACTCTCTATGTTTTATGCAAGATTCAGTAGCAGTAAGAAAACCAGGAAGTATGTTTGTTACTTGCATTAGCGATCTCTGGTACAAAATATTCATTATTTTGGTCTTGCCCTTTATAGCTGGATACAATGCAGCAAACGCCTGTAAAGTAATTTTTACAACCGCATTAGTTAGATCGTTGGGCGCGCACATTCTTCCGAAAACAGATACATTGCAGGGATAAGCCTTTTGTTTTATAAGTTCGGTGTCAGTGTTACTCTTTCTAATTTTAGGTTTTGATCGCAGACAGCGAGGTTCTGACAGACCTTTGAGTTCTTTTTCGCATGTGCTGCATTTAAATTTCTGTATACATTTTCGCAATACGAATCCTGCAGTGTACCGTATAGAGCAGTCTTCTAACGTGATTTCGCGTGTTGCAACAGTCTGTATACTTATCTTGCTGATCTCGGTGTCCTCTTTATCCTTATTATATGCATTCGCAGATATCAGGACATTTGAAGAAGATGGTGGGAGAGGCATTGATAAATCCTTGATGTTAAATACAAATTCTACTTGATCCTCTTCACAGTTTGAATTTACCACCGGTTTTTTTAAATTTGCACAAAAAAAATGTCGGAACAATAACCTAAAGCTTCTTGCAGTTGGATTATCATTAAATCCCCCTTTCTGGCGAAATACAGAAAATGTATTTTCTAACGCATCTTGTGTAAGTCGTCGTGTTAATAAATACTCAACATTGTATGCTTTTTTTAAATTTTTATGTAGCAACAAACAAGCGGACATTTTTTCTAAACCACTTTTTAGGGTTCTCGGAGGTTCAAAACATGTATTTCCGTTAAAATCTCAAAAACGAAAATGTGCATGAAATCAATACTTCCCTATACTGAAAGTACAGAAAAGTAAAAATATACTACATAAGTACCTACTTTAAATTTATATAAAATAATTTTGCATAGAAATAACAAAATTTTCAGAGTTAGTAATACCACACATCGTTATTACCTGTAGTATTCGTAATTGCGCTTACTAAAATAGCAAAATCTATTGTTAATAGAGTAGTTCTTAAATACTCCAAGTCATAAGCAAATAGGTGCCACAGTAAATAATTACGTATAAGTATGCTCAGGTAAACGAAATTTACCTTTTCTGAGATTAGGAATTAGTTAATTGTACGAAGTTGAAAACACGTGACTTGGCTATAGCCATTTCACTCAACTTAGCGTCGAACGGCAACATACCGCGGAGATAGTAGCGATAGTACATGTCTGTTCCAAACGATGACAGCGACGCGATGCGGGCTGTTCCGGTACTAACCAAATAAGCATAACCATTAGTCAGATATCTAAGGAGTTATTAATCTATGCTGTAAGTATATGAAGTATTAGTTTAAAATTGAATAAAATGAAAATTACCAATTTAATTTTCTGTATAGCATAACTGCATTATTCTCGTCGACCCAGATTATTTAAAACAATTAAATCGAAAATTTTACAGTAACTAGTTTAACTCGAAAGTAAAAGTAAAAAAAAAGGTTTACGACGGTCATTACTACAGGAGTGATGAATGAGTAATCGTTATGCAATTATGCAAAATAAAACACCTCTACTACCGTTACAAAAGGTAAAGATGTGCTTCGCTTTATCCATATATATGTTGGCTGAGCAACGACCGCGCACACACGTTTGTGCATATATAATTTTAAAAGATTACAATCTAAGGACACAAATGAAGGGTTCTCTGGGACATTGTGGTTTAGAAATCGCAGTTGTACCGGTTATCAGCGGCAAAAATGTTATAATTATTATACTCCCAATTTTTAGTATCTAGTACAGGTTGCTGCACCTTACGTGCACCCACGTGCGGATCAGGTAAAAGTAGGTAAATCTTAAATTTTAAATTCTTCATCGGTACCGATATGACATAACGTAATATTTAACCCAAAAGCAATGTTTCGCCATTGGGCTATGATGGTGCTATGACATTACTCAATTATGTTTTGCTTATATTAACATTAAATAAATTTTTAACAACAATTTTTTTCTGCATATAAATAAAAAATCCTCGGAATGTTATTTCCTTAAGTAAATCATTTCTGAAATTATTTTTGTTTTCTGTTATTGTATGTATGATTTATTATTAGCAGTGTTAATTTAAATAACTTAAATTATTATTGAAGAACTATGTCAATATTCAGTAGTTGGAATGTGAAAGGAGCACTTGAATTTGACATGAAAATGTTTCATTTCGGTATCTCATCAAGATATAAGTAACGTGCCAGTTGACACATGTGCGTTTGGATATTAAGAACTGGTCTAAAACCATCAGAACTGGTTTAGCATCAAACACATCTACTTCTGTCCAAAATGCCAGCCGTAAATAACGCACAACTGTAAGTTGTAAAGAAGGTTCGTTGTACCTAAATTACTGTAAAATATACCTATTTTATTTTCAAGCAGTTCAAGAATTCAAATTATACTTATTTGATTTGTTTATTCGTGTTTGGTGCCTTAAATATTATTGCAAATTTTTTAAGACATGCACATCTGATTAGAACTGAAAATGTTTATAAAGGAACTAAAAACACTCGAACTGTGGAATAACAACACTTGAAAAATACAGCACCCTTCCACACAAGTAACTAATTTGACAGCAAAGCTATCATCATCAGTGGTAAACTGACGCTCAGTGTTAGTTTACCACTGATGATGATAGCTTTGCTATCAAAATACGTATCTGGTATTTACTTACTTGTGTACAAAAGTGCTGTATTTTTCGCCATGGTGTCTGTGTGTGTCTGTATACACTTTAAAGCCCATAAGACTTAACGCAGAAAATTCAATGCATGTTTAATAGATTGGTAGTCACACTGAGATAAAGCCGTAACATAACAAGATTAATCAGCAAACAAAAGGGAGTGGGAGTGGGGAGAGGTGCTACAGTTCTACAAAGACGCGCTCGTGAAACAAGCTCAGAATCGTATTCTACGCATGTCCAGTAGCCTATCTGCGCAAGCGCAATCTTCCTACCACCCTCCGACCGCTTCTCATCAATTTAATGTTTTTTCAAAAATCTTCGAATTTTGACTTCAAAATCAATATGAACATGTTAAATGTCAATAAGAACAATCTCCCATTAAGAAAAGACCTATAGGCTTGCTTTTACTCGTTTACCTGAGCAGTTTAATTGAGTAATTGCCAAAATAACTTTTTTCTATTTCGGTTTTTAAGGTTATTCTTAAAGCACTGTTTTAGCTACAAAACAGTGTTTTAAGAGAGTCTTTTAAAGCACTGCTTTTAGTAAAATTTTACCAACAAAGATTGGTATTCATGATATATTCATGATCAAATTTGGTATATTTAGTATTATGGCAACATATACATACTAAATTTACCAAATTTGATCGCAGCAATTTTTTATAACGTTTTTTCATTAATTCTCCTCAATAGAAAAAATAGTATAAACAACTCGTTTCATAAGGCGTCTTGACGCACTCGTCCATTGAAAAACTTGGTCGCTACGCTCCCTCGTTTTTCAATCTTGGACTCGTACGTTAAGACAATGCCTTATGCAACTTGTGTTTTAATATACTATTGGAAAGTAGATTTTCAGCTTTTAACAGATGAACATTGTTGCGATTACAAAATTCTAGATATCATAAACGCAGACAACTACAAATAAGGGAGGTGGAGAAGGGTGCTCTACTTCAATAGAAACGTGCTCGAAAAAGAAGCCCAAATTCGTATTCTACAAGCATGATCTTCCTACCACCTCCAATTTCAACTTTAAATTCGGCAGAAACATGTTAAATGACAATAAGAACAACTTTCCATTGAGTAAACCTTTCTGAGAGGTTTCCTTTTCGTCGTTTACCTAAACAGTTCAATTAAATAATCGCCAAAAAATATGACCATAATAAGAAACCAATTTTAGATTTCAACGAAGAAATATTGTTTGTAGTAAGAAATGTAAAATTTCCAAAAATTTCCAAAATACTGAAAATTTTTCGAAATCTTTTGAAACTTTTAAAAACAAAAAACAACCTAAAAATTTTCATTTTTATAATTTCTAAAAATTACCATAATATTTAACTTTTATAATTTTCACAATAATATTCCACTTTTTGAAGAATTAGAATTAAAAAAAAAAGTCGAACAGTTTATTTTAAAATGTACAAAATATTTAGCAATTTTCTGAATTTTCCAAAAATAAACTTTTAGTTTTTAAAATTTTATAAATGTTTGATGTTTACATATTTTTACAATTTAAAAAAATAGCCTGCATAGGCTTACCACTGCCACCACGAGTCCTACACCGTGACCAAGGCGGGGGCTGTTATTCTCTCGAGGACTCGGACTTGCCGAAAGCAGTGAACCCCTACCAGTTAAGGCTACTCGCAATCCCACTGGTACTGGTCGACTACGCACCTCCCAGATTAGTCGGCAGCCGGTCTGATATGACCGGTACCTTAGCGGCGTCGGGTGTGCATAAGCACGAACCCCCTGGGTCGACACTTTGATAGTGAGCGTGAGCAGGCAAAGTGAACCTCACCCCTAGGGCCCAAGTTCCTAATGTCAGAAGCTGCCCCACTCCCTCCTGCAGCTCACCTTCACCTGCCTAAATCAGTCAGCCTCTAACCACCCAGTATACCGCCTAGAAAAGTTTATAATCCCGGGGGTCATCTCAATGTAGTGACTGGGACACAGGCAAATTTATAGTCATGGACAGGAAGCGGGGATCCCGTTAAAGAAGACGCGCTGCCGTTAAGGTGTTAGGTACTCATACTAAGGGCCAGCAACACTTCCCTCGTGAAACCTCTCACCCAGTGCTGCGTGGTCCCAATTTAGGTAAACCTTGAACGTCTCCGAAGAGAGGTGGACGTATCAAGTTGAAACCACCGGAGTGACCGTTACAACGCTGACCCCGCGAGTTGTGTTCACGCCTCTTACCGACGTAAAGGTCCTTGGTCGTCTCACCCTACTGCTTTGGTACAGTCGATACTTTCGATACTTCAATGCTTTTGATACTTCGATACTTTTGGATATTAGCATTGATGGTTGATACCAGCCAAAGTATCGATACTTTGCCTAGCCCTAGTTAGCTCGTTTTGACTGCACATTATTATCATCATCATATTATGCCTTGTTGGTTGCACTTTCGCTATCATCCGAGCCTTGTGCAGTGCAGTAAATAAATGGGATATATCTGTATGTCGTGTTGCGTATGCCCTTTTCGGAGTAATAGCAAAGTGCGTTTGTTTTGTACTGCCTTTGTACATTCACGTGGGGAGACAACGTTGTACATAAATACTTTTGAACATAGGGAAAGTAAAAGTTTCTCAAGTCCAGGCAAAATGCTTAGCTTATTTTTGAAGTATGGGAATGCCCAGACCAAGTCCTTACTCTAGTTTTTAAAACTGACAACAAATTTTAGTGATAAACACATTAAAAAAAGTAATCAGCAAATGACTGTTAAGTTTGTTGTTTGTTTTTCTTTAAAGGCTATTTACACTAGAAGCAATAATTTTTCAAATGAAAATATAAGCGTTCCATAAAATATTTCCGACTGCCAATAAAATTGAAATTTTTTAAACGTAAAAACTTAAGTTTAAAATATTAACTGCTTGATTAATGTATAAAAACAATTTTCATTTTCGGTGTATTTAAAAAAATACATGCAAACATTGTTGAAAACCCTGAAATTATTCAAAACTTGATTCAAGTTTCGATACCATTCTGTAACATTACAGGCAAAAAGTGAAACTCGTGTTTAAGATAGAGATTTCGATGTGCAGCCTTCCATATTTTATTTACCTCTAAATCTAATGTTCAAACGAGTTTTCTCTATTTTTATCAAGCAAAAAATCTGCACGCTATGCAAATTACAATCGTTTCAGAACCTATATTTTGAATATTTTTTACTTCCGATTGTTCATAAACCAGCAAGTATACGTTTGTTGTAAATTATGCAAAGCAGTTTCCTTCATGCGTTGTTATTCCAAGATTCTGTTCTATTACTCCAGCTTTTAGCTAAGTCATGTCAGTTTTTGAATGAACAATTGACGTCAGAATTCGGAGTAACAAATCAGATGCACTTTTGACATCACTGAACGATTACAGTGGAATTTTATCAGCGGTGGTTTAATTGACAAATTGGGTTATATTAAATTTTCTACTTCGGGATTTTTACAAGACTACAACAGGATTCGTCAGCCAAATGTATATTTAGAACGCATTTCCCGCGTTGAGGTTTCAGTGGAATTCTCAAGAATGATTTGTGTTTTGTTTGTTGTGCTGGTTAATATTTTTTTCATGCGAAATTCAAATAAATTGGTTGAATTAAATCGGTTACTACTGCAAATACAAAATAAAAATGGTACTTTCCCGTACTTTTTACGTTTTAAACGTTCGCGCGCTAATAACTGAGTAAATAACATTGTTTTTACAAAAATTAAAGCAAGAAAAATAATAAAAAAATAGTAACGCCCCAGGGGTGATTTGAACTTGCGACAGCCTGTGCAATACGATATCGTGTAGCGTAGAAGAATAGTGCTATGATAACTTCGGCTAGCCGCGTAGGATACGAGCACGGTAACCAACCGCGCCTTACAGCTGATCAGATGCGCTTTGGAACCAAAATTGCCGTAGAAGTTTTATTTTAAGAGATCAAAAATATGCAAAGAATGCAAAACATATTTTTTAACTAGAGCTAATTGATAGGCGTAGTTAAAATTACGTAACTTCCCGAAAATGCGTTGTTGAAATTAAAAAGTATCGTTTTTTCCTAATTTGCAATATGGTTGAAAATTCTTGCTAGTTTTAATAAACTTTTTCAAATAAACTGGCAAACTCTTTAAAGTTTATAAGAATTTGGGTTTGCGTCTTTGAATAAATAACTAATCAATTTGAAAATGTTCAAAAATTCCTGAAGGGCGTCAGAGTAAAATTTGGGAGATTAGTAAAAAACGAATTTGTAGTTCATTGCAAGCTCTATCGGAGCAGAAAGATTGAAAGAAATGGCGCAGGCAGTTTTTGAGGAGTAATTTTTTGAAAATGTCCAAAATTTTGAAAAGAAAGTATATTTACAATTTTCGTATTTTCAAAAATATTTTTACATCACATGATTATACTTATTAAGGGCTATCAAATAATATGACAATTTGTATTGATTGGGTATCTTTTATTTTTGTGTAATCGGGCATTAGTAGCTAAAAATTTTAAAAATTCGCAGCGGCTTCCATTTTGAAGATACAGCATTTGGAAAAAAACATTTGATTTGTCTTTAGATACACTACAACACCGTGTATTAAAATTTCAAAACGTGCTTAGAAAAAATCTATACCAAAAAAAACAGGTCTAATTTCCGTTTCCGGTTCCGATTAACGGCCTTACAAAGAACTACCTGCAACTAAACAAATTCCACACACTACATCTTATAAAAATCAGGCAAGGGGTTCCGGAAATTTAGGGAAATGAACGCACCCACGCACCCACAGACAGACATTTTTTAAAAACTGCTTTTTGGGTTCCTTTTGCCCCAAAACCCGTGTTTTTGTTAAAATCTGAAATTCGAACATTTTGATGAAATCACAACATTCCTTACTTCAGTAGAAGTATCTTCTTCTTATAGTACCATACCCTATTCAGGGCGTTGGCTTCCTCTCTCCTATGTCAGTGTTTGGTGCGCGGCGATAGATAATTTGCACAGACATAGGGGACCTACAGTTTAACGTGGGCTCCAAACCACAGGAAGTGCATGCACTTGTTCTCCAGAGAGGGGAAAAATCCGCCTCGCTGGTTTCCTGTTGCCTTGCGAGGGAGAACGACCGGGCCGGGGATCGAACCCGGATCCGCTGCATTGGTAGCCCGCGCTCTTACCACTGAGCTACGGCCGCTCTTTATTTATAACGTTTCCTATTATTTATAACGTCTTGACGCATGCATTTTGTACTAAGTAAATAACGTAACAAAATAGTTGTAGACATTCCTTTGAACTTTCTTTGTAGAAAAACAACCATCTGTTATTATTTAATCCTATGATAACAAAAAAATTCCCAACGGAAAAGTAATTTTTCTACCATAAGTGTTCTTAACAAGATGCAATATAAGTCTTTTACGTAAGTTTCCATTTAACAACACCACCAATCTAGAGCAAATAAAACAAATCATCGACAAACACACGATAAAGAAATCGCGACGACAGCAATAATATTTCACCGGAAAAATGTCAATGCACTTTATAGCGGAAAATTAATGCGCTTGTTAAGTGACAAACAACGCCCACGCCTATTGCAATAATAAAATTATTAACATTCATTTATCCACGAATCGTTGTCTTTTCGTAGCCGCAAGTTTCCCGGTTTGCGTGTGCCATTTTTGAATTTCTCGAAATAGAGAAGATGAACCTGTATGTTGTACATTCATGGGGTTAATAAACTTTAGGGTTAATGCACGATACCAGGAAAATGTTGAAGAAAAGAATCTGCACGGTAGTCGTTTTCAGGTTTTATGTTGATGCATGTATGTAGATACACATTTAAGGTGCAAATTTATTAACGCACACGTGAATAACTTAGTTCTGGCGGCTTTTATTGTCTAGCAGTTTATTGTTGTTAGTAGATTTTCTCTTCTTCTGTTTTTTGTTATTTAGCGAAATTAGAAAAGATTTTAACGCAAAAAAGACACCTACCTAATGCCATCACGCTGTCCTGGAGTTTGTATACATATCCGACCGTAGTATTCAGTTTAAATAGTTTATTTGAAATATTTCAGTTAGATTATACAAAATTAAAATACCTGCCGCGGTTCAGAACAACTCATTCAGAAGTTTATTGAAAAACAGAGTCTGAAAAAGACACCCAAGTAATATTTTCTTTAATTGAAACCTTGCACCTGAAAAAAATAAGAAAAACGCCGAACTATTAAATTAGTACAAGAAACTTTGGAAGATGACAGGGGCGGTAAAAAGGAGGGAGTATGAAGGCGATACGCCTCCCCCGAGCACTCCGGTCGGTCTTAAATATGTATGTGCGCCGTAACAGAATAATATTAGTTTTTAAATTTTTTATTTACTTTTTCTTTGAGACCTAGCCACAACAGCCACCGAGTAATTTGGCCGATATAGCTATGGTTATAACGGTTAACTATAAACTTTGGTCACAACGGCCACTCTGCATAAAAACTAAACCTCAAAAACGTTGGTCACAATGGCCATAACGGGTACTAACACCGGTCATAACGGCCACTCGATTCTGCTGGTCACAACGTCGCGTCGCCTTAAGTTCGTAGTCAAAATCGGGCGTCGCTCTTAACTCTTATATCAAGCACTATTTAAAAATAATTAAATAATGTACGTTATTTTTGTCAGTACTTTTCTAAAGAGGACAGAATGCGTCCCAAACAGGGACGTGAACCGAAAAACTATAACGTTTCGGTTTTCGGTTACGGTTCATTTTTTTTAAATTTCGGTTACGGTTTAAAGCTACTAAACATTTCGGTTTGGGTTACGGTTACCGGTATTTTTTCGTTTTTCTTTATGAAAAGCAAAGCAAATTCTCGATAAGATTATGAAGAAAAATTATGCCATGGAACTTAAAAAAATGAAGTTATTACGAAAAAATCGTTTTTGTCAAACTGTAGAAAAACCTGCTACTGGAGGCAAATTAAAAATAAAGTAGCTATCGGTCTTCGGCTCGTTTAAGCGCCGTACGTCGTAGTCTTGCATTTTTAAAATTGTTTAAAAATCTTTCTTTCGGCAATAACCTATAGAAATCCTGAAAACATGACAACATTGTTTAAAAAATTCATGAAAATGAAATTACTTTATGCACAAATTCCTATATAGATTCTATGTGACGGAGACAATGCCAGAGAGCTTTTCATAAAATGCCCGATTAACTATCCTCTTACGATACATCACAGTGACTAGCTGGCCGGTGCCGGCTGGCAACATTTTGCCGGTATACAGTGTACCGTGGTCGGGTAAAGGCGAATCTATTAAGGCAATAGAGGTTGCTGCGCATGCGCCAGATTTGACAGTGCACACTTGTCGACCCTATCTCTAAACACATCCCAGGAAGGGTGAACAGTAGCAGGCCACCGTCTGCACAATAAGAAAAATCCCTATGCGATGATGCTCGTCCCTATACCATGAAGGTTCGTTGCCGAAACATCTTTGAAATTAGTAAACATACGAGTATACTGGAATAGAAATATATCGAACGCAGTCTTGTCAAATTTAGCACATGCGCAGGTAGCGCTCTGTTGCCTTAATAGACTCTCCTATCACATAACATGCAGCGTAGTTTACCAGAAAATTAAATTTGGCCGGCGATTAACGTATTACATATTTTAGCGTCTGCTATCAACAGACGCCGTGGCGCAGTGATAGAACGCGTGTACAGCGTTGTGAGGCATAATATGTTAGCCGAGGGTTCGAATCCCGTGTGGGGTACTTTAAAGAAAATTAATTTCACTCTGTTTTGAAAATAGGATACATAGGTTATTATTCTTGTTTGTTTTAGAGTACATGATGATAAGCTACTGTTTATGTTCTCTTAAATCTTTAGACGCGGAATGCGAAGAATAAATAGTAAATACTAATGTCGGTCTTACTACTGTCAGAAGGAGAAATACCGGTATATTCTGAAAATAATTACGGTTACGGATTTCGGTTATGGTTCAAGAAATTTTTTATTTCTTTTTTCGTTTCGGTTGCGGTTCGGAAAATTTTGGGGTTTTTCCCGGTTTTCGTTTCGGTTACGGTGCACGTCCCTGATTTTAACCAAATAAATTTAATGGTTATATTTACTATTTTTATTATTTAATGTTCAAGTGTTTTAATATGAGAAAGCATTTTAGGCGCAGGACATATTTTTTTAGTTGCGCGGTACTATTTTTTAGGATTTAACCCATGATTTTATTTTTGAGTCTAAATATGTAGTACAAAAACGCTTTCTATTTGTTTACATATCTATGGTCTATTAGTTCATATTTTTTTAAAGTAACAGAACATAGCAAACTGCAATTGCTGCCAAGTATGTGTTTCTGACATATAAGTAGAAAACATGACATATGACTCATTGTTTTCTACGTTCGTGAAAGGGATTTAAAACAATATAAAAGGTAAATGTTACTCGGCTATTTTTTTACTTTATTTATAGATCACTTGTCTGCATTGTTATCAAAGGAAATTTTATTTTTATCAGAGAGGTTTGTGCGATAGCATCAAGCTTAGTCAAACATCTCGTAATTGACTCTAATTGTACATTCTTTAATTCGATTTAAATCCGGTAACAATTTAATTAGGGAATTTGCAGATGCGATAATGTAGCGCCGAAAGTGAATATCAGAAAGCGAAAGTATCATGTTACATGCGCAAACAAATTGAATGAATTGAATCAACATGTGTTTACTAAAATCGAAAGTGGTCGCGAAACGATGTCAATGGGTTTGTAGCGCGCGTTCTGAATGGAAATAAAATATTTACGTTTATGGAATAGCTAATTCTGTATGCAAACAGCTGGCTAGGATAGCTATTAAAAATTTTCTTATTTTGTTTTGTTTTGATTTATGCTAAATTGATCGAATGGCAATGGTAATGATTATAGTCCGGATTTCGAGTCCAGTATTTAGTCAGTATTTAAATTATGAGGCAATCCATTATTAGTAATTTCTGGCAAAATTTTTTAAATGGAAAGGGGGTCGAGTGACATCTCATTTGAAAGGTCTTTTAGTTGTGCGTCTGATCCTAGAGTTTCAAAGAAAAATATTCAGCCATAGCAAAATGGCGGATTTTAAACAAATGGACTCACTCAATTCAAAATTGTTTTGATTTTTTTCATCCAGTAGTCCACTTTTTCATTTGGAGGACAAACTTTTCCCAGAAATATCTCAGGTGGCTGGAAATAATAGTGAAAACGTTATGTTCCAACAAGACGGTGCGACGCCTCATTATTATAGGCCTGTTTCTGATTGATTGGTAGGCGGGAGCCTGTAGAATAACCGGCTCGCTCCCCAGGTTTAATCCCTTTTAGATTTTTTTCTATGGGATATCTGAAATCGAAAGTGTACAGAACCCGTCCAGAAACAATTGAAGAACTGGAGCAACGCATTACAGAAGTTTGCAGAAATATCACTCCAGAAACCTATGAAAATGTAAGGCAGGAATTTCATAACCAAGTTTTTATGTGGCAAGAAATGAATGCGGTACATTTCGAACACTTAATTTAATTTCCTTTTGCTTTAATTCTTAGTTTTTTTAAATAGGCTTCTTTATCTTTAAACATTGTCGTATTGTTATGGCTGAATATTTTTCTTTGAAACTCTAGGATCAGGCGTACAACTAAAAGACCTTTCAAATGAGGTGTCACTCGACCCCCTTTTTATTAAAAAAAAGGCGCCCAGCCGCTATTTTGAATGATACAAAATTTAATTATTGGCTAAAAATAGCATTTCATTTCCCATTAAAGCACACCAAATGTTGTGGTAAAATATCAAGTCGTTCAAAAGTTAGTTGGGGGGGGGGGGGGGGTGTTACTTTATAGACACAGTGTATAGTGCAAATATTAAATTTTAAACGAATTATCTACGAGAATGGTAACACATCCATATGTTTGACCTTATGTAGCACGTGTAGATAAGTACTATTTATTTGGCTAACTGGAATTGATGCTTGTGTAATAGTAAAATAAAATAAAACAGGGTTAATAAGCGTAGTATATGAATGGTCATGAGTTTTAAAAGTACTTCGCGAAACAATTTTATGAAAATGCAATTAAATATTAATTTTAATTGAAATGTAAAATAGCAACCACGAATTATTAAAAATAGAACGTGTAAATTCATTATTACAACGACAAAGTTCTACGAAAGAAAACTTTGAACTATAAGAGACGGAAAACCACCGTTGAATAAAAAACGTAAGAATTGCAGTACACAACAACAACTTTTTTACGAAAAATTGGCGGCATTAAAAAAATTTTCGTTTTGTCAAATTACGAAAAAACCTGCTAGTAGCGGTTACATCAAAAATAAAGTATCTACGGTTTTCGGCTCTTTTCATAGAACTCCGTCTTTTCACGAAATGCCCAGACAGATCATGAAATAAAAGAATTTTTTTGAATCATTGCATAAACTCTCTTTCGACAATAAGCGAGAAACAAAGAAACCCTGGAAACATAACATTGTTTAAAAAAGTCATGAAATAGTTATTTAGGGTACAAGAAATGTAGGAACGGTAATATAAAGCGAAGCGGAGCCGATGTCTATATTACCTTCCGAGAATGTTATATCCTTACATTACGTGTTGCTTATTATATTTTTCCCACTACCGACAGCAATTAGCCTAAAATAATAACAGTATTTATTTAAGTAACAAGGAATGTAAAGACGTAATTACATTCGAGGTAGGTAAATACGAGCCGAGGCGAAGCCGAGGCTTGTGGCCTGCCGAGAATGTTAATAGTCGATACATTCCTTGTTACTTAAATAAATATTGTTATTATTAAACGAATCTAAGGTTCTATCATGAAGTAGGAACATTTCCTCCTCCGTCCTATTTTTTGGCAGTTGTTCCTATTGTCATTTAATATGCTCATATTGATTTTGAAACCGAAATTCAGAAGTTTTTGAAAAACACAAAATTTTCGATGGTGTGGGAAATGGGAGGTGATCGGGAGATTGCGTTTGTGCAGATCGGCTATTCGACATGCGTAAAATACAAATTTAAGGTTCTTTCATGAGCACCCCTTTTTTGGCGGATCAACCTCATTTTCTTGCGGTGTACCCTATTGCAATTAGCAATCTTTGGGCCAAATTTGGTTTTTCTGCTTTAAGGCGTCTGAACTGTAAAGTGTATACAGCACAGAGACAGACACCTGACAATCACAATACCTTCCTCTATAGCTATACTTCGTATATAGCGGAGAATGTAATAACTATTTATGCACCAAGGGCGTTACTACGATGATTATGCCCGGAGAACGATGAAATCCAGCTCGAGGGCGTTAGCCCGAGAGATGGATATCGTTCGATGGGCGTAATCATTCGGTGGCGCCGTGGTGCATACAAGATTTTATTGTTCAATTTGTTCTTAAAAAAAAACAAAGAATTGGCGTCTTTGTGTACGCTTTACCTACATAAATACAATATCTGGTAGCCTATAAAACACAAACAGATTGTTTACTTATAATTGTCAAATTTGTTTTTGAATTGCAATTATGAATACGCTACCAAAATGTGTATAAGAAAATGCTCAAAAAGCAAACGGAAAGTTTGCTACCGTTTAAATCGAAAGCAAGATATGAAAAAGAGTACGAAATCTTTAGGCTATGGCAATCAAAACATGAAATAGCGACCGTAAATGAGACTGTACTATTGGCGTACTTTCAAGAATTGGTAAGTTTCACATACATTCATATGTAAAATTATTGTCTAATTTTGTTTTTAGTCTGGAAAATACACTCCTACGTCGCTATGGAGTAAATATTAACTTTTGAAATCAACTTTTATAGTTAAGATGAAAATTGACATGTCAAATTACAATCAATTGATTTTCTTCTTAAAAGTCAAATCGAGGGGATATAAACAAAAAAAAAACACAGTTTTTAACAGGAGAGCAAGTTCTGGCGTTCATAAAAGGTGCTTCTGACGACTTTTATCTTTTACATAAAGTAGTTTTGGTGATGGGAGTTTTTGGTGGTTTAAGAGAGATGAAATGGTCAAAATGTGTATTGACGATATAATTGATAAAGGATCTGTTGCAATTGTAAAAGTGCCAGAGACTAAAACAGGTACATCTAAAGGTTTTACAATTGTAGAGGAAAAAGAAATAAATGCTCTTAAGTTAGTTCGACAATACATGGCACTAAGACCAAAGCAAACGAAAGAACGCCGATTTTTCCTCACGTATAGAAAGGGTCGTTACACAGTACAACCCGTAGGAAAGAATACTATAGGAGGTGTCCCAAATATAATTGCCAAATACTTAAAATTACAAAACCCTCACCAGTTTACGGGTCACTGTTTGAGGCGAACGTCATCCAATCTTTTGATTGAGGCAGGAGCTAGTTTTGAAACACTCAAAATGCACCGAAATGGAAGAGTAATACGGTTGTACAGAGTTACGTAGAAGAAAGCATCATTTCGAAAAATCGTATTTCCAGCATGATTGCAAGTACGATGAGTTTATCTGAAGGAGAAACTTCAAAAACTAATTGTCAAACTAATGAGACAGATACTTCTGTTAATGTGAGGGTTACATCCAATTTGGAACAACTAGAACCGTCGTCATCATTATCATATGCACATGGAAATGAAAAACGTTTCTGAAGACCTTTCTAACAAAAGTGTTGCATTTTCGGGAAAACTTGAAAACTGTAATTTTTATTTTGGCAAATCAGCTTAATTCTCTGTGTTACAAGCTGTACTAGTTGTTCTTAGTAAAATAAATTTTTTGAGGGCGTAATGAATTCATTGCGCCCTCTCATTACGCCCCGGTTGTAATGGACATGTAGACATATCTCGTATCCCAGGAGTTATCATTCAATTACAGTAAAGTGAACAATAAAAATCCTTGCACACCACTGTAATTTACGCAAAAAAATTATTGTAAATCCCAACAGCTTGTTTTAGGAGTTTTGGGATTAAGCGAGTCATAGCACTTAATGGAAATGGTTACAATTTTACTTATCGACCATAGAGTAAAGTAACTGCATCGAAAATGGCCACCCTGTATTTTGCTCGTTTTATGCTTTTTTAGCTTGTTACAGTTTAAATCATTCATAAGCTCCTAAATGTTAAGGTTTGAGAAAATTTCAAAATTTCGAATTGAATATTATTAAAAAAAAATTAAGAATTAATAATTAAAAAGTTTCAAATCATGAATGAATGAATGTATGACCGGATATGCAGGATGTTAGTGTTGAGGTTGTGGTTTAATTTTACAAACATTTATTTAACGTAAATGAAGCTTAAACAAAGAATCATGATAATTATTTATAACTGTCCGATACTGGTTAGTGGTTACTCATGTTGTGGGTGGTTTTATTCATTCATAAAATCATAACTGACAAAGAATCGCCAATCTTCAAATTTACCATATAGTAACCTCAGCCCATATTTGCGGTTTTCCTTTTGTGTTGAATCACTTTCGGGCCGTTTTTAATGTTATTTTTCGCGATATTGTTTTATAATGAGTAAAACGTCGTTTTAAAATTCAATCAGTTTATTATGCTAACTTATATGCAATTTGCAAACGTTTAATTAATTGCATTTGCAATGCAAATTCTGTGCTCTATTTAGAAAACAGTTTTGATAGCGTACTGAAAATAGGAAACGCTGGCCATCGAATATAGCGAAACGGACGTTGTTTTCGCTTCTATAATACGGCATATCGGTGATTTCTTGAGGGAATTTATCAATTAGATGTATTGGATGCCATTGAATACGTATATTCCGGTTGTTCCATTTTTTATCTCTGCTTGTTTGTTTGATATTTATCTGAAAAATGTTAGAATGACTTATCATAGCGACAATGTGAAACACGTTATTTGTTTCCTGAACAATTAATTACATTATGCCAACGGTTCTATTTAGATTTGCATTAAAATATATTAAAACCAACAGCTATTGTCTTAAGATTTTAATAGTATTTCATTGTGTTTGTCCAACAATAGGATTTACAGTGGCGTAGCGAAAGGGAAGCATGCAGTGGAGGGGAGCACGGGTGCCAGGCATGGAAAAATTTCGTATTAAAGCCTGTCTGTTTAACAATAAAACAATTTAGATTTGTCGTGCATATACTTTTTTTTACAATTTTTTATTTTAATTTTGGACCTTTTCTTGTATTATTTCATACGAAAAAGTGTTCCCAAATTTAAGAATTGCGCTACAAATTTTACCGACAATTCATATATTGCTAGTTGTGACTGCTTCTTCAGTAAACTAAAATTGCGTGGGTAATTACCCCCTTCCTCGTCCGCTAAATTCAGTAAACAATTTTTTTGGACAAACCTATAAAATTATTATTTATTAAAAAAAATGTTAACGGTTTCTAAATAATATTAAAAAAACCTTACGTATTTCATACTTCATGTTATGAATGTGCGAACTAACGCGTCGCCACCTTCTCTAACTTTCAGAGTAGTTGAGGAAAAGAGGGAATTTAATTTAATTTAACAATTATTAGTGTTCCTTAATCTTTAAAATTTTCATATTATAAGTGTCCGAAATAAAGGAAATCAAAATCTGCCGTTTTACATTCACTCAAAATGAAGAAACTTGCGTTTTAAATTTTTTCAAACGAACTCATTGTTTTTGTAATTAATTTGCCGCCCTTGAAATTAGCCGCTATAAGCACACGCATACAAAGCGTATAGGGAAATCTGGCACTGTGACAAATGACTTGTTGATTAATTAATTTATAAAAATATTAAGTTTATTTTATAATATTAATTTGAAAGTGGATTTTTGGAGGGAATATGACGTCACTAAGCGGTAATGTGGTAGTACGGATATTAATAGGGAGTTATGAGGTATTTATCATACTTTGGTGCCATTAACTGCTGTCAGTTTTGTATTGAAATAGTTTTGTGGCCAGCAAGGTCCGTTGAAACCAAAAACAACTAAGGACCGGTTACCCATTTTACCAACAGCAAAACTCAAAGAATGGACAGCACTACACATGCGCGTCATAACCGGTAGATGACGTCACCCCTTTGACGTACTTTTTAACCGCCTTCTAAAATACAAAACTTTTGCTGTTACTAAAGCGACTATTTTAAAAATTAAAAAAGTATGAGGCTAATATTTTGCACCCTACAATTTAAATTGGAATTAAAAAAAAAGTAGTAAGCGACCTTATTGTAGGGTGTCTAGGTTACAATTCCCATTGATCACAACCCCCAACTATTTTTTTGGCTATAACCGCACAACATAATTATTATTTTGGTGTTGTTTTTTATTTTGGTTACAATCTTCACTTTTATTCAACGTCACAATTTCAAACTGCCTGCGTGATTACCAACCCCAAGTATCTAATATCGATTATTAATTTTGGTCATTGTACAGTCCTAATATTAGTTGTGACCAAGAAGGTAGTTGGCAATTGTGACCACCAAACAGATATTAGGTTGCGACCAAAACGAAAATGGGCGTTGTGACCAAGGTAGTTGTAATATTGGAAACGATAGTTAAGTATTGTAACCAATTTAGCGTTGTGGCCATAATAGGACTTGGGGGATTATAATTAGTGTTGGGAGATATCGAAAAAAATATTGACAATACCGATATCGGGAAAACATAGATATTACAGATATCTTCATATCAGTGATATCAATATTTTTGGATATGTCAATATACTCGATGTATCGAACTCACTTTTTTGTCGTTAACTTACCGCAGTAATTGTACTAAATTTTGAAATTATATATCGGAGCACTACTGATTTAGCTTGGTATTATTAATAATTTTTGTTTGAATAACTGCACTAGAGGTGTCTCATATCACGTAATACTTTTTTTCTAATAATTTTAGATTTTTGCAATTGTTGAAGATTTTTGTAGAAAATCTTGTTCTCCATAAAAAGTTACACAAAAAAAGTACTCTTGTTAAAAGTTGTTATATCCAAGGGCTTGCAAGATAATTTAATGTTTTTGTAAAATCGAGTTGCCATGAAAGTCTAAGTGTTTTCTTAAGATGTACAAATAATGTCCACAAACTTTGAAAGTGAGATCTACACGTGAAAACGAGGATAAAATTTCTATAAACATTTGTTCGGAAACGCTTTAGTACAGAGGTACTGTCTCCGGAAGTAAGAAATTTCATCGATTTAAAATATTGCCTCTTTAGGAAGTTCTAACTTTGTAAGGATGCATTTTCGAGTCCATGTCTATAAAAACTTCTTTTTCTCTTTTGGTGTGTAGAAATTATTCTCCAAGTTTGTACCAAATATTTTCGAATTTTAGTCAATCACTCGGACCTTCATGGCAACTTGATTTTCATAAAAGTTGAAGTATCTCAAAAACTATTAGAAATAGCGACTTTCAACAAGTGTACCTTTTTTGTGTATGTTTGAATAGAAAATAAGATTTTTTAGACAAAAATTTTAAAATTGTAAAAATCTAAAATATTTAGAAGCAAATATCATGTGACCCCCTCTCCTCTTCTTAGACTCTTCTACATTTATGCGAAAATTGGTAAAAATACTAAGATGAATCAGTAGTGCTCACATCAAAAATTTCAATTTGCAAAAATTATCGACAACAAAGTGATTAGACCGCTCTTTCTTCAGGGGGCAGCATTTTCGATATGTACGTGCATATGAACATTACGTTATGAAATAATCCTAGGAATCATCTCCTGAAATTTCTGAAAAAAATTCAGTTTAGTTTATTATGACTGAAAAAATGTATTAATTTATTGTTATTTTGTGTTTAAATAAAGACGTTATATTGACGCTAGATTATTATTTTATTGCATGGAAAACTGCGGAGAGGGTGCCCACGGTCGCGAAATACCCTGGCTACGCCTCTGAGGTTTTATAAAACAAATTTGATTAATTTTAGCTTGTGCTTCTTGTAAATATTTTGTAACGATAATTTTAAATTTAAAAATTGTACTTGTCGTAATTCACACTCTGAACGATTTTCTTCAAGCGCAAGAATTTTTTGTGCAATACTGCCGGGTGTAAATTAAATAATACAGATAATTAGACGAGTACACAAAGCTTAAAGCTGCCAGAAACATTTTTTAAATCTTTAGTAAAAAAATACACAATTGTAAGCGCAGAAATTAGGCATAAAAATTATATTTACAAAATTAAGATTTTGATAAAATGATGTAAAAAAATTTAAAATGGCTCTATTTATATGGACATATCTCACATTTATAATTTTATTATTCAATGATGTTCTCAGCACATCTTATGCTTACGCATGTTGTTCTCTGTTTTTAATTTTTTACTTTCTAAAAGGATTAATATTGTTGATTTAACCCTTGATTACGTTCAATGTTTTATTGTTTGTTAAATATCTTTATCAGCCATGAACCTTTCAGGTCATCAAGATATAAATCTTGTGTTTATTATACAATAATATATTTGCAATAATATTATTTCATTTTTTTCTGTAAATATGTGTATTTTGCAGTAAAAATAACAAAAAAAAACAAAATAACAAAACGTTCATGAGAACATCATATAACTAATCAAAAAAAATTCAATTTTTTTAATTTCACGAAATCAATTTTACATGTAGAAAATAAAGGTTTAAAAAATTTATTGTAAATAAAACAATTCTTACTTTAACAGGTTTTTTATTTTAGCTTTATACGCATTTCAACGTGTTTACACGTCATTATCAAAAGCAAGATTAAACGTAAACAGTTGGTGTTGCTATAGAAACAATAAATCTTCATAACTTGATCTTGGTTTTCTATATCTGCGTCCAGATGACTTGATTTCTCATTCCAAAACGTCCAATAATGGTGAATTTAAGAGATCAATTTGCTCATTCATTAATGGTACACTTTTTAAAATGTTTGTGAGTTTTAAAAGCTTCTAGTATATCCAAATTACGTTTATCATCACAAAAATGTAAAAATTTTATAGTGTTATTAGATGTTATTGAATGATTGCGTTCTAGTAAGTGTTTGGCGTAACTGGATATTATTGTTAATATCAAAATTTCTAATTGTTTGTCCTATATAAACCGAATTACAGTGCGAGCAATTTATTTGTAAATGCCTGATTTTAGTAAATTGTTTGTTAGCATTAAACAAAGTGTGCAATGTTTTTTATTGTTTTCAGAATTACTGTACATTTATTTGTTTTGTTTATAATTTTGGCAATTTTCTCTGATTTATTTCTAAAATATGGAATAGACGCGTATTTCGTTTTATTTGAGGAAGTAGTCGGATAAATTTTCTGAATAGCTAATTTATAATCTTTTTTTTAAATTAGTGTATCAATAAGTTGAGTATTATTAATTTATAACCATTATTGTATGTAATTTGATTAATAATCAAAATTTCTCTATCACTAATTTAACATAAAGTTTAAAAAATTGATTCAGAGTTGCAGCAAAACTAAATAAAATAACTATTAGTTGAAATTCTTAGCTTATTTTCGATAAATTTGTCGAAACTTTTGTCTTAAAGTCTAAAATCACACATTTCCAGATCAGTTTTGAAAATTTTATGACATTTTGCCTAGTGGTAATCAATATTGTCAGTGTCTTTTATTGACATTCTTTAAAAACAGTTATATTCTTAGAATTTCTCTGGTGTATTCCCAATCTTATATAATGAATGATACCAACAGAAATGCAATTAAAGTTTCCGTTTTTCTCGGACACTGAGTCAACGTGCAAAAGCGCACGTTTCGCTTCACCTCTACTTGATAATAACTAATAACATTAATCTTTTTTACCTAAAATTGTCAGACCTAAATAAGCTTAGAATTAATACCGACAAATATTTTCTCTTCTCACTGTAAATAACTTTATCAATGACGATCGTTCGTCGAATATTAGATTTTTAAATTGTTTCATTTTGTATTGAATTGATAAAAATCAGATTTTGATATTTTGAGTGAACTACAAGCCTTGTGCCTCCAGGAACTCAACAATATAATTTAAAAAAAATGTTTTGGGTGGGTATCTCGATGCGTTTTTATATTTCACGATCTGTGCTCGCTTGCATGAGCTCGCCGAAATCTAGTCGGATTTTGCAAGCCGCTTCTGGAAAGATTCCAATTTCGTTGTCAGGATGGCGCCAAACTTTTCTCTTCGACGCGCTGTAACTCCGAAACCAGTCGGGTAGCGAGATGGCGTTTGCCCAACCGGAAAGAAAGACCTTGCCGAAATCTACAGTTCTGCACAGGAAAAGTCAAAGTCGTAAACCTTTTGAAATACCCGGTATACAAAAAATTGTTTTTTGCAGGGTCGGACTTAAAAATCGTTAGTTTCGGCGCTATGGAAATAGCGTCGTTCGGGTGTAGCAAGTAGCTTCGGGACCTATCAGGGTATAAGATATTAGGTGCCTGATTCGCTCAGATGCCGAACGCCACTGGCGAAAATTCAAAACTATAAAATTAAGATGCTAAATTTTAAATTTAATTCCAGGCGGCGTTAAGAATAAATCTAAACAATTTCTTTAACAGTTTTAAACTGCCATCCATGCTTTTCAAAAGAAAACAAACCTTAAATCGATATCTTAATTAGGGGGCTTGTGGTGAATTTTTTAAAGTTGAACTTGAGGTTTTTGTTCTACCTTAAAAAACTTACGTTTGTTAGCTATGGAAATGATGTCGCTCCGATTCTGCACATAGCTTCGGACAAAGTTAGATTTAAAAAAGTTTGAAACCGAAATCCGAAGCTAGACATTGTTTTCGGTAACATTGTTTTCAGAAACTGAATTTTATGAATCTAATGGAAGGCTTTAGGGCAAATCTTATGCAATTTTTCGGAAATTTCTAGCTTTAAAATTGCCACCAATACGATTTTTTTTATAATTTTGATTTTATTCAAAAAACAGCTCGGCACAAACTTAGTTTTAAAAATAATCTGAAATTCTGAAAATATTGCTGAAATTTGAATTTAAAAACATTCAAAATTTTGAAAATTCTTGAAATAAACAATTTAGAATATTTTAACAATTTTTCTAAATTAATTTAAAAAACAAAAATTTTGAAAATATCAAAATTCGAAAATCACCAAAGTTGAAAAAAATTAAATTTTAAATTTCAGAAAATTTTAAATTATTGCTAAATATTAATTGCAAAATTTAATAATTTTTGTATTTAAATATTTAAAACAACTCTAATTTTAAAGTGTTAAAACTTTTGAAAAACACATATTTGAAAACATGAAAATATTAATTTTCTAACTTTCAAATTGCGATTAACGCGAGTTATTTGAAAATTTTGACTTTTAACTCCTTATTATTCAAAAAACAGTTGCTAGCTCGGCATAAACTTGAACATTTTGTAAGTTTTAAAAGTATCGAAAATTTCTGAAATTTTATAAATGTTGCTAAAATTTGAATCTAAAAACTTTCAAAATTTTCGAAATAAATGATATAAAATATTTTTAATAATTATCTAACTTCTTAATTTTAGAAAACACAAATCTTTAAAAAAGTCCAAATTCAAAAATTACCGATTTTGAAAAAAATTTAAAATGCAAATTTATGAAAATTTTAAATTTTCGGTAAATTTAGAATCTGTAAATATAAATTTATATATTTTGATAAGTTCTAATTTTAAAGTTTGAAATTTTTGGAAAACAATAATTTTGAAAATATGTACATACCCTTAAAATTGTGATCAACACGGTTTTCGAAAATTTTGACTTTTAACTCGTTTTTCAAAAACAGAGTAGGCAGCTCGGCTTAAACTTTGATTCCTATAATAGCATTAGAAAAACAAAATGTTACCATATACGCGAATTTTTCAAAGAATAAAACTATAAAGTGAAAAATAGTCTAAAATTTGGGAATTTTAAAAGAATATTGCTCACAAATCGCGCAGGCATTTTTGTAAATTTCGTAGGTTGGTAAAAATAGCGATTAGCGATAAATTGGTTGGTGTCCCAGTTTGCTAATTTTTCTGTGACACCTCCAATGAATTTTTGAAAATTATAAATTTTATCCCCTTTATTTAATAAACGGAGGACGAAAAAAAAATTGTGATTAAGCTAAATTGTTCATGAGTGATAGTACAATAAGATACAAAAACTTAATTTTTGGGTGCAAAAATATTCATGTTTTCCCCTTCCGTCCAATTTGTGACTCACGAATTTTATGTTCCTGTTCTTAAAAGTATAAAAAAAAATATTTTGTTCTCACAACAAACCGTGCCCGATGTGCGGTACGCTCTCGCGCGTAAAACGTCGATACAAAAATACTTTCGACAATATGACAAGCAACAATTTCTAAGTTATAGGAAAATCCAGGCGAAGTGCTTCGTTAATTTTTATATGTAAAATGTAAAATAATTAAAATAAACAATATTTTCTTCAACAAAATGTAAGAATAATTGTTTTTACAACACGCGCAGTCACGCACGTGCCTTGAAAATACGAAAATTCTATTTTGCTCAGCAGTATTGTTTTGGTGGTACGATCCTTTACGTCAGTACGTACTTTTCGGAAAATACTACGTATTGATTATTTAATTACTCACATTGTTTACGTCGCCGAGCGAATTGTAAGAATTGAAAAATGTGTTGAAATGTAAACTAAAAGGTCGCAATCTGTATTAACGTCGTACACATACACGAGTAACTTATAAATATTTTCATAAATGCATAACGGAAACGGGTACGAGTTGCTGATAAAAAAAAGGCACCATGACGTCAGCAAGTGAATAAAATCCACCTGTTCGCGGAAGTTGCTCTTAATCATAGCCGGGGTTGAGAAAAGCTCGATGATGATGCACTTTAATTGGGAGAAATTCAAGGATATTCACATGTATTGACCCAAATCTTTAGTGGTTGGGGTTTTTGGAAGATTCCGAAAATTAATATTCAGGTCGCTCCAATTACTATGCATATATTTGATTATTGGGAAATTATTATTAACTAATATGTGTTAGTAATTTTTAAGTAATTAGAAACTAGGGCGGATTAATTAGAATTAGCTACAACCACCATTTTAATTAATTGTTGGTAGTTAGTCAAATGTTTTAATTTTGTGTCTGTGAGCAAAGGAAATTAGAAAAGCGTTCAGGAAACGCGTAACAAATTGTTGAGTTGCGACAAAAAGATTGTAATTAAACGGAATTAAAATATTGTAATGCAAAACGTAGCAAGCTGGAATTCAATAAAGAAAATTACGCATTTTGCTATAGTGAAACGGAAATAAAAAGTAATGAATCATAAGTAATTATAAATATAATATCATTAAACAAATACACCTCAATGAAATTATCTACACGGTTATCGATAATAACTTAAAATAGTAAATATTTATATCCTCATTAGATACAATAATCTGCGTTGGAGTAAGTCATGGACGCGACTACAAAATCTTTTTTCCGATTTTTTTATTTTAGTTATTGAAAATAACACATTAAATAACAAATTTTTTTGGTATGCAAAAAATCGATAATTACAATTAATTAGTTGCGCAAAATTATAGTTATTTCTAGGTTGCATTAAACGCAATAAATTATATATATTAAATATTGCAAATTAATAATATGTGTAATTATTTATACTCTATTAGAAATATTTTAAACAGAAATTACAATTACACATTTAGAAATTTGGATACCCAAAGTTTAATTTTCACACATTACATATACTGTACTTAGACCAAACATGGGCGCCCGCAGGATTTTTGTCAGAGGGGTCAGAAACTTTGGCGCAGGGAAAATTTTTTTGGGTATAACGATAAAGAAACGGTTTTCGTGATTTGTTAAATGAAGAAGAAGTAAAAATAGAGAAAGAGAAAATCCATTATTATACGTTCTTTTTTCTAAGTATCTAGGGGGGGGGGGGCAACTGCCAGGGCTTGCCCCCATTTGCGGGCGGCCATGAGATCAAATATGCTAAAATACTATGAACAACAAGTACATTTTGATGTACTAGAATAATTTCTAAGATTTGAGGGCAAATGTTCATTTATGCTATAGCCTATAATAACTAAATACGTAATATAACTATAGAAAGTTTACTTGACACTCGTTATCGGCTGGGAATTTAGACTAATGATAGATTTCTGAGAAACCTTTAAAAAATATGTTATTAAAATGAAATGAAATTAATAAGAAGGAAGTGATTCCCGCCTTATTTGGGAATAACGTTTTTTGAAAAGTCTACTTTTTTTGAAAATACTAACAATGCCACCACCATTAATAGCAGGGACGTGAACCGAAAAAAAATAACGTTTTGGTTTTCGGTTACGGGTTAATTTTCTTTAAATTTCGGTTACGGTTTACTGCTACTAAATATTACGGTTTCGGCTACGGTTACCGGTATTTTTTGGTTTTTCTTTATGAAAATCAAAGAAAATTCTCGACAAGATTATGTTGGAACAATTATGCCACGCAATTAAAAAAAAATTTAAGTTATCACGAAAAACTGGCAGCACTCAAACATTTTCGTTTTTGTCAAACTGGAAAAAACCCTCAAAATCAAAATTAAAATAGCTACGGTCTTCGAATCTTTTCATAGAACAGACCGTCGTAGTTTTTGGTGAAAATACCCAAACATGAAATGAAGGATTTTTTTTGAATTATTTAAATAACCAGCTAAAAACCCTGGAAATATGACAACATTGTTTAAAAAAGTCATGAAAAGTAAATTACTCTATGCACAGATTGCTATAAACTATTAGACGCCATTTTGTAGGAGGTCAAAATCAGTTTTGTGACATTTTACATTTTCAAACACTGTTTTGCATTTCAACGGTACAACAGAGAAAATTTAAACCTACAAAATATACGGTTATTTGCAGCAATCCTTTTACATCCAACAATTGTTTACAGCAATCTGGAACCAGTATTCCACGTCTTAAAAATGAAGCAATTCCATCTGTACATTCATATCCTTCGCAAGAATTGTACAGATTGCAAGACACATTACCAGGAGAAATTCTAGAAACTATTCCGTCTACATCAAAGAAACTAAGCCTTCTGATATAAATCCTGTAATAGTTTCTACGCCTACTAAAGAGCGTATACGCAAAAAGTTAAAATATTGAAACAGGTATTTACCAAATGTATAATACTTTTTGTTATAGCTGTATTACTGTAAACGCGCTATATTGCATTTTAAGTTGACATTTCGACCTTCTACAAAATGGACGCCTGGCTTCACTAAGTTGATTGTTTAGAAGCTGGAGTTGTGTATTTAGTAAACTTATATAAAAATCTGTGACTCTATGTCACTGAGACCATTCCCGGGCTTTTCACGAAGTACTCAATTAAGTATCTCCTTACAATATCACAGTGACTAGCAAGCCGTTGACGGCTCGCAAAATTTTGCCGGTATAAGAATGGCATACCAAAGATATGTGAGTTTATAGCAGAACATTCTCTATATTTTTGCATATTCTTATGCGACTTTTGATTGTTTTTCTGAATATGTTTTTTTAAATCTTCCTTGCGGCGTTGTCAAATTATTCAACTTTTTTTCAAATTTTTCACATTAGCAGCACTCACTAATAAAATCTGTAGGAGCAGTATTTCTACAGATTAAACCAACTTTTTCTGTTAATGTTGGTCTTGCGAATATTTTAAAATTGAGTTTGGGTATACAGGGTGTTTGTTGCAACGGTGAAAATAACAAAACTCTTATGTGTCATAACTCGATTTTTTTATAACACCTTTTATATTTATACATAATTGGATAGAGCTTTTTGTGCTTTATAAATTTATATTTTTGTTGTTATACCTAAAACCAACAGTTTTCGAAAAAATTGAATTCTAATATAAAACATATAAATTATAGCGAAAAAATCACGTACTTTCTGAAAATGACCATTTAGCATAATAAAAAAACCCTTAGTTTCTAAGTGCAACTAATAGGCCTAAAATTCAGAGAGCGTAGAAAACTATTCAATTATGTTAAAATTACACAGGGTGTTTCTATTTACAAAATCGGGTTATGATAATTTAGAATATAAATTGTTGCTCAGTTGTACAAACACTCTGTATAATCAAATTCAAGATAAAAGTATTTGTAGGATAGCAGATGGGCTTGATTAACATAAGAAATTGTTTACGCTTGGAAATACGGCTCTTTTAGATTTTATTAGCGAGGTTACGGATAACTTGGCAACGTCGCAACGGAATTTCAAAAACAAAACTAATTTAGAGAAGCAGTCAAAACACGAATAAGAATATGGAAAAATATACTAAACGCTATATTAAAAAAAAGTACATTTGGTATGCCATTCTTATACAGTATGTCGCATTTAAGATGAAGCCTATAATATGTTCGTTATTTTTAGAAGTAGATATTTAAATTTTTGCACAGTAGTAGCACTGTATCAGGTGCATTTTTAAGTCACTCAAACTTAAATGTAAGTTGTAAACCCAGCCTACCGTGTTCGCGATATTGAAAAAAGTTATTACTTAAAGTTGTTAAGAATTTAACTGTGACCCATGTTTTCATTTTTTATTAATTTTGCGCCCAAGTCCACGCACAGTCCGAGTTTTGATTTTCAATTTTGAATAGCACTAGAGTGTCATGAAATCAAAAAAACTTGTCAAAAACAAATTGGAAAACAATACTAAATTATGTATTCAAAAAAATAAATGCATTTTTTAATTAAACGGGCAGTGTATCGAAGAAGATAAACGACTATTGTTATTGGACTGAACATGTAATTGTTAGGGTTTGCCTAATTCGTGTGTATTGTTTAAAAAATACAAATTTTAAAATAAAAGTTAACTAATGCAGCTTATTTATTTATTCTTCTCCTCTCATTATGAATTACGGGCAATCGGTTTAAATACCGGTAGTTTACAGCATTATTATTATTCTATTTGTACTACCCGCACCCTTTCATGTAGCCGGCGGTTTCACCCTTCTAATTTAGACTAATAAACAAAGACTACGAGATCTCCGAACACCGTCACCGGCACCGGCTACCTATCCACTGCCTCATGCAATCCTAGTAATTTTAAAGTTCAGGTTAGCCAACCCTCCAGGCTTCAAAGTAAAATACAGGTTTGCCAACTGCTGACTTTATTTTGAACGACATTCGGGTGTTGTATTAATTCGACTATTGTTTTAATTCGGGTATTGTATTAATTCCTTGGTTGTTCTGCATTTAAAGCAATAAATAGTATGATGTTGCTTTAAATCATTATTTTCAGCAATAGTCGCACATTGCATTAATTCGATTTGCAGCAACGCCCGCGTATTGTGTAAATTCACTAGATATTTACTGCAGTAGTCGGGTATTGTTTTAATTCGCATTTTCATCATATTCTGGTATTGTCTCATGTCATTATTTACAACAGTCGGACATTGCATTAATTCGATTTACAATATAATTCTTTATTTGCACTTAGTTAGTTAGTCGCGTATCGTTTTAATCAACTATGTATAACTGGCAATCTTGCTTCTAAACTTTATATAAATAGCAATATGGCGTCCCATACGGCTTCATCTTACATGCGACACACTGTATGAAGAATTATTCTGTACCTTGCATAATAATTGAATTAAAAACCTTCCTCAAGCGTGTGAGGCTGTTCGTCTATTATGCGAGCCATTATTGGTGGCATCAAACTTCAAACCCATAGAATGCATTTAGATTTAAATATGTTGTTATTGGTTTTAATGTAAGGAAAATTCGCGTTAAATATAACGCACAAGTGTGTTATCGAAAATTCATCGAAAGCGACAAAATCTTAGATAAAGGTGTTTTTCGAGTTGTGTGCTTATACTCTTTCTGTGGAAAAAGGGCTGGGAACGACGAACAGAGGACAACAAAATAAGGCGCCAGAATATTATACACGTGCCGCTGATGTCGATAAGATACAAGTACCACCACAGTTATCGTTCAATTTAAAAAAGCAATCTATAAAAAACACGATAGCTAAAAATTTCAATAAAACCCTGAATTCTCTAAGATTCATCAAGATTGTAAATTTAAGTGTTTTATAATTTTTTTTTCACGTCGAGGGCATTTATCCGCTAAAATACTAAGTCATTGCGTGCTCAAAAGGTGCATTTTATATAATAGAATGTTGGTTTCACTTATCGAGTACAGGTGTATTTTAATATCGTTGTGACCTTCGCAATCTGATAGAGCAATATCAAGGTTGACAATTCTTAGTAATCTTTAACTGCCGCTCGTTCTTTGTAGTATTTTCTACTTCCGTTTACAATATTTTTGTTAACTCATACAATGGTAAAATTTAACTATTCTCGCTCTTTGATTATGTTTATGAAGAATGTACTCGTATAACCCGATTTAAAATATAAATTAAGATTTAGAATTTAACCTCAAAAGCTTGACTTTCTAATTAATTAATTCTTCTTTTTATTACAAGTTTACTGTGCATTATAACTTTGAACTTTTTTTTGTCTACACCAACTGCCAGGGTCATACGGTGTATAACATACACAAGTACCAAGGGTTGCCCTGCCCCGGAATTGAACCAGAGCACGTTTGTGGGAGCACCGAACCGAAAAAAATAAAGTTTAGGTTTTCGGTTACGGTTCAATTTTTTTAAATTTCGGTTACGTTTTTGGTCATGCTTTACTGCTACTAATAATTTCGGTTTTGGTTACAGACTTTTCTTTATGAAAAGCAAAGATAATTCTCCTCAAGATTATGTGGAAAACATTATGCCATGCAATTTAAAAAAAAGTTTTTACGAAAATATGGCAGCACTAAAAAAATTTTCGTTTTAATCAAACTGCAGAAAAAGCTGCTACTGGAGGTAAATCAAAAATAGAGTAGAGCTACGGCCTTTGGCTTGTTTCACAGAACAGACCGCCATACGTCGTAGTATTTTGGTGATATATCCAGAATTTGAATTTGAATTATTAAAAAAAAACCTTTTTCGGCAATAGCCTAGAAACCCTGGAAACATGACTACATTGTTTAAAAAAAAGCCATGAAAAGTAAATTATTCTATTCACAAATTTCTATACAGCTGTTTACTAGATAACGGACTGCTATGCAAACAATGTCGGACGCCATTTTGTAGGAGGTCAAAGTCAGTTTTGTGACATTTTACAAATTCAAACACTGTTTTGCATTTCAACTCGACATAAGTAATTAAAATTAATTATTTAGTTGCAAAACCTAATTTTATAGGCGTTCCGCAAACGTGTTGTGCGGTAGAGTTTAAAAATCGCCCGCAAAATAGAGAATAGCTGCAGTTTTTTTTTAAATTTTAAGTAAGTGTTTACATTACTTGCTAACACATATTTCTCTTGTCAAACAAAAAAAACGGTTTAAATTAATAGATAGAAGCTGTAAACAGAGAAGATTTTGAACCTACAAAAAACATACGGTTATTTGTAGCAATTAAGTCCCATTTAAAAAAATTTAAAATTTAGAAATTTTTAAAAATATCTGAAAATTTTTAAAATGTACATCATTTCAAAAATTACAAGAAGAAAATTTTTAAAAACTTACATTTCCATAACATTTTAAAATTTTTCCAATTTAATAATTATATCAATCGTTTCAAATATTTTAAAATTTCAGTAATTAAAAATTTTCTAAATTTTGTTTTCAAAAAATATACGATCTTTTAAATAAATTTAAAATTTTGAAATGTAGGTACAACATATCTACTCATTTTCAATAATTTTAAAGTTTTGAAAGTTTTTAAAAAAATAAAATATAAAGAATTAAAATATTTAGATTTATCGAATTATTTTTAAAATTTTAATAAATGGGGGAAAAAACTATCAAATGTTCAAGATGTTTCACATCATTTTCAATTTACAATTATTTTTACAATTTTCAAACGATGTTGCAGTTTTTAAAAATGTTTACAACTCCGAAGTTTAAAAAGATTTCAAAGTTTATAAAATACAACAATATTTGAAAATTTTAAAATGTACAAAATTATTAACCATTTTCTAAATTTTGATAATATTTAAAAATCCTAGTTTTCAAAAATGTTCAAGTTTATGTGAATATTTTAAAAACTTCAATAAATGCGAGGTAAGAATGTAAAATTTTCAAAGTTTTTAATTTTTACAATTTTCATAAAATGTTGCAATTTTAAGAAATGTTTACAAACTCTAAAATTTTAAAAGATTTCAAAGTCTACAAACTTTTAAAAATATCTGAGAAAAATTGAAAAGAAATTATTAATATTTCAAAAAATTTTCAAAACTATGGAAATACTTTAAAAATTTTAATAAATGCAAAGAAGTAATGTCAAAATTTAAAGATTTTTCACACCATTTTGATTTTTTAAATTCATATTTTCTAAACGTTAAAAAATTTTTAAAAACGTAGGTCTGTGGCTGTTCCCTGACAGTTTTTTTTAATAAAGATACTGATTTTCCTCTAATGCCCTATATAACATTTTTTTAAAATCTGTGAGTAAGCTAAATCTCTTCAGATAAGAGAATTTAAATTATACAGGGTGATTCATACCAGTGGGACACACAGGATAGATGCAGACTTAAAAAAAATTCAAAAAACTTGTTATAAACCAGTCCAAAAACACTTATTTACGGAGTTATAGCATCCTCAAAATAGAAACACCATTTTTTCAATAACTTTCACAGTAGCTGCCGTGAAATATTGAAATTCTATATCTGAGCATGAAATATTTAGCTTAGTATTTCTACAATTTTTATTTGAATAAGTGCATCAGAT
Organism: Ctenicera cuprea; assembly: GCA_958336395.1. Classification (NCBI taxonomy): domain Eukaryota; kingdom Metazoa; phylum Arthropoda; class Insecta; order Coleoptera; family Elateridae; genus Ctenicera; species Ctenicera cuprea. Next base: position 80,631,776 of record OY284486.1, on the reverse strand, counting down.
GTAGGTATCGCATATCAGGCGAGTGGGGGCCACATAGTATTTTCTTTTCAATATTGTAGATCTTCATAGCTTTTTAAGTTTTGATTATAAAAACCTATTCTGCATGCAAAACACACCAACACTGCCATATTATCGATTTCAGTTTCACATTACACTTGTATTCTTATAACTTATAAGTTATTAACCGTTTGTAGTCTAAGCGATGGTGAGTCACAATTTCCCATAGCATTCACAGTGGAAAAGTGTTAAGAGTATTCTAATTCGTTAGGAATAGAACGTTGACATAAAACACCTAATTTTGGATTGAAAAAAAATCTTTGAAATAAAGTAAAATCTAGCCAAACCGTTTCGTTTATTGCTTATTTGTGTTTTACCCAACTTTGTTGTTAACTTATCAGTGATCACATTTTGTGTATAGAAAATATTTAAGTTTTCAACTATTTTCGCAAAATTATGGTTTAAATTATTACATTTATATTTACAAATGATAAAAATAAGCGCGACTGTTAGTAATTTGAAAAATTTAAAACTGTTGCAGGTTATTTTTGGACGTGTTTTAATTGTTATTACTAATTTGTGATACGCATGTTTGGTTGCACTGAGAATCTGAACTTCTTGTTTCATTTCGCCTCAAGGGTAAATGATTCCTGTTGCTATAGTACACACAACTTGCAATTTGGTTGCACATTGCATCAGTTTTCATAATTAATCGCAAGTTAAACGAACCTAACAAAAAAATACAGATTTATCTTTTTTTTATAAAATTAATGTGCTTCAACTATAACCTGCAAAATGTTTAATTAAAATGGACAGAGATGTATTAAAATCTGTACTATTAAAAAGTACAGGTCGGATTAATATGCATAAATATTCAACTATTTAAAATTAATAGTATATTAATAAAATAAAACACTTGGTAAATTGTTTCACAATTTGCATATGTTGCGCTAGCTCAATGTATTTTTGTACATTTTACAAGATTCTAAATAAAATTATACCATATTCATTTTGCATGTGAATGCATATTTCAACAATAAGTGCATATTTAACAATAAATGTTTATATTACTGCATGTTTATTCATTTTCTTTATTGACATTTTGTAGATTTTTTCTAATTTAATAAGCTTAAAGCGGATTTTTACAGAATTCTAGAGTCGTGGGGTTCTCCGAAAAGTTCAATATACTGCTCTTAAATGTTTCTAAGTTTTGTGTACGTTTGAACCAAGCGACAATAAAATAAGAGGAGAAGAGTAGCCAAAGAATAAGAATACGCTAGGAACATCGAGTGACACATTCGAAACGACAGTAATCAAATATTAACAACCAATAATTCAGAAAAGTATCTCGTTTTGCAACTTTATTGGCAATCGAAAACCATAATTCAAATACTACCTACAAAATTTAATTTATTTTATCAAATTTCAATATAATAGAATAAGTAAACTTTACATTTTTCTGCATATTGTGCTGTTTCAATGGGCAAAGGGCATATTTTGACTTTTTATTTGTACATTTCGTCTGACTAGTTAAACTCATTTAATATAGCAAAGCTACTGTTACATTTAAATAAAAAATCTATAAAATTATGTAATATCAAGTCACTAAGTATGTATGAAAATTATGTCAAAATTACAAAGATAAAATTTTGTATTTTGTTCACTTTACATGCAGCCTGAATCAAAAAATACAGGTTTTAATATATTTGTGTTAATTGAGAAGACAATCAAAAAAGTTATGAATAAACTAACATGTACCATAAACCATAAACGCACGGAAGATTTTACATGAATAGTTATTAAGTACAGTTATTAAATCACAAAGTAGTTAGTAGTCATTTAATTCGCACAAACGAAATACACGTCCTCTAAGGGATCAACGCGCGTATACTACGTAATTCTCGTTAAATGACAGCGGCTTTCTAGGTCGGATGTTCGGGGTCGGATGTCGGGGTTCATACAGCAAACGGGCGGACAGGTTTTGCGCTTCTACCTGATGCTGGCGTACTCTGATACGAGCTGGAAGTGCTGCAGGGTTCGGAGAGGAGCAAGGTTATTTATTTCGCAGCTCTGGAAGGAGCTGGTTGCAGTAGGGTGTAGTCTGTCTAGGACCGTTAGCTTACCTTCTATCCAGCAGCAGCTTTTTAAAGATAGTTTTAGTTTTTTGATTCTGAAAATCTAGTAGAAGCTGCGCTTAATCCTGAAAACGAGCTGAACACTCCGTCCAAACTGCAGCGCTTTCATACCCTTTTTTTAAACGTCGTTGCATAGCCAAATAAACTGTTACAGACATGGCGACTGTAGCAGAAAAGGTTAGTCGCCCTGCATTTAGTGTCGCATCTTGTTAAAAATGAACGTTTTCAGACGAGGTGATCTTATTATTCTCTAAAGCGGAAGTCGTCGTTGCCTAGCAATCATATATTTGCAAAAGTGAATATTGTAGCAGGAAACTGAAGCCGCCTGTTGCTTAGTGACGTACAAGACAGACAGACCTAAATATTTCATGTCACTTTAATATGAACTAATGTTTATTTGGAGTTGCTTAATGATGGCCGAGGATAGAATTTACGGATCATGTCAAATATATACAAAATTTCCGCACCAAAAACCTTAATTCAGATCTCATGGAATTTACCGTTAACTAATAACTAAAGCAAGTGCCGCTTATCGAATGTTTTGCGGGAAATCTCCTATAAATCCAATCAGATTTGCAAGGTCAATCTTATGACAGCAAACTAACAGTACCCGGTACTCGGCAATGATAAGAGGTCGGGTACCTGGTACCGGGCCTTTTTAAACAAATCGTACCCGTTGTATTTCTAGTAAAAACACCTTATCTACTTTACCCTGCAGCGACCGTCCTTATTTCGTTAGCTTGCTAAGGCAATTTTATGTCTCTTGAAACTTTTTCGTAAACTTTGATACCAATTGTTAAAATATTTGACAAAAACTGCCTCGATGATCACGTGGTCTATGCGACCCTAATTATTGTAGATGTTTTGCCTTTCGCGTAGGATATTCGAAAATTAGATTATAAATTATTTTTTTTGAAAAACAATCACTTGGTTATAGTACCAGAATATCTTACAACAAAATTCAAAATTCGCTTTGCCTTTCGTTATTGCTAATGAATGATGATAAACTACTAAAACAATTTTATTATTTAGCTCTAAGATATTGTAGTAGATAATTGCTAAAACATAACAACAAAATATCAAACGTATTTTGTTAGCGATCAACATTATTCTATCGTAATTATTAAGATAAATTATAATTCTTTATCTAAAAGATTAAATTAAAATTATCAAGCACTTATATGGTTAATTTTTTTTTATCAATACGTAGATTCGATTAGATAATCTCTAAAATTCCTGTCTTGGAATAGATTTAAAATTGCATACTAATATTCTAAAAGGTGGTATTTAGTCTGTTTTCAGTTATATGCAAGTATTGTAAACAGTGGGGTAGCCTTATTCTTCTATTTTTCTGGCCACAAAATTTAAGGGATTTACATCGTTCCAGTAGCGACAGTTTTGTTTATTAACAAAACCATTCAAGAAAAATATGCACTCATCGGAAAAACCAATATTCTTTAGGAGATTGTGACCATTATTCGAACTGACCAATATAGGGGTATATCTGCAACTGACCGTGCTTCGGAGGGCACCTTAAGCCGTCGGTCCCGGTTGCCATACTAACATCTTTGGCAATCGTAAATTTCTTCCCCTTTTGACGGATAGCGCCAGCCTCCCGCCCAGAACCGCCACAGAACCCGCTCTAGTTGCGGGTATTAAACAGGCCATTGGCCTATAACAAGAGGAAGAAGAAGATCATTATTCACTATTTCGCTAATTTACTCGCAAAACTGCATTCTCCGATCAAAGTCATCTTCATGTAATTCTTGGTATATCTGCATTTTGTATGCATGAAATTAACATTTGCTTTATTTCATTACTTTGTAGACCGAGCTGAGTGAAATTACAGTCACAGCAGAAACCTGGGTTAATGAGCTAGAAGGATTTGCTGCGAACTGTCACAAATCATCAATATGCGCCCCTTCGTTCAACGCCCTAAGTTCTAAAAGTTTATTTTTCTAGCAGACTTACTTTCCATATGATTTCTGACAAGTTTCATATTTGGGTGCCTTTGGTTGAAAGCAGCCGCTGTTCTCCGGTCCCATCGATGCTCGGCTCCGTAAATAAAAATTAATTCTACTCTTTCATTAAATTAATGAATAACTACTGTGCACTTACAGAACCGACAGACACTCATCGGAAAAACCAATATTCTTTAAGAGATTGTGACCATTATTCGAACTGACCAATATAGGGGTATATCTGCAACCAACCGTGCTTCGGAGGGCACGTTAAGCCGTCGGTCCCGGTTGTCATACTAACATCTTTGGCAATCGTAAACTTCTTCCCCTTTCGACGGGTAGGGCCAGCCTCCTGCCCGGCATACGTGCAAAGAGGGCTCACAGAACCCGCACTAGTTGCAGGTATTAAACAGGCCATTGTTCTATAACAAGAGGAAGAAGAAGATCATTATTCACTATTTCTTTAATTTACTCGCAAAACTGCATTCTCCGATCAAAGTCATCTCATGTAATTCTTGGTATTACTGCATTTTGTATGCATGAAATTAAAATTTGCTTAATTTCATTGCTTTGTAGACCGAGCTGAGTGAAATTACAGTCACAGTAGAAACCTGGGTTAATGAGCTAGAAGGATTTGCTGCGAACTGTCACAAAACATCAATATGCGCCCCTTCGTTCAACGCCCTAAGTTCTAAAAGTTTATTTTTCTAGCAGACTTACTTTCCATATGATTTCTGACAAGTTTCATATTTGGGTGCCTTTGGTTGAAAGCAGCCGCTGTTCTCCGGTCCCATCGATGCTCGGCTCCGTAAATAAAAATTAATTCTACTCTTTCATTAAATTAATGAATAACTACTGTGCACTTACAGAACCGACAGACACTCATCGGAAAAACCAATATTCTTTAAGGGATTGTGACCATTATTCGAACTGACCAATATAGGGGTATATCTGCAACCAACCGTGCTTCGGAGGGCACGTTAAGCCGTCGGTCCCGGTTGTCATACTAACATCTTTGGCAATCGTAAACTTCTTCCCCCTTTGACGGGTAGGGCCAGTCTCCTGCCCGGCATAGTGCAAAGAGGGCTCACAGAACCCGCACTAGTTGCAGGTATTAAACAGGCCATTGTTCTATAACAAGAGGAAGAAGAAGATCATTATTCACTATTTCGCTAATTTACTCGCAAAACTGCATTCTCCGATCAAAGTCATCTTCATGTAATTCTTGGTATTACTGTATTTTGTATGCATGAAATTAAAATTTGCTTGATTTCATTACTTTGTAGACCGAGCTGAGTGAAATTACAGTCACAGTAGAAACCTGGGTTAATGAGCTAGAAGGATTTGCTGCGAACTGTCACAAATCATCAATATGCGCCCCTTCGTTCAACGCCCTAAGTTCTAAAAGTTTATTTTTCTAGCAGACTTACTTTCCATATGATTTCTGACAAGTTTCATATTTGGGTGCCTTTGGTTGAAAGCAGCCGCTGTTCTCCGGTCCCATCGATGCTCGGCTCCGTAAATAAAAATTAATTCTACTCTTTCATTAAATTAATGAATAACTACTGTGCACTTACAGAACCGACAGACACTCATCGGAAAAACCAATATTCTTTAAGAGATTGTGACCATTATTCGAACTGACCAATATAGGGGTATATCTGCAACCAACCGTGCTTCGGAGGGCACGTTAAGCCGTCGGTCCCGGTTGTCATACTAACATCTTTGGCAATCGTAAACTTCTTCCCCTTTCGACGGGTAGGGCCAGCCTCCTGCCCGGCATACGTGCAAAGAGGGCTCACAGAACCCGCACTAGTTGCAGGTATTAAACAGGCCATTGTTCTATAACAAGAGGAAGAAGAAGATCATTATTCACTATTTCCCTAATTTACTCGCAAAACTGCATTCTCCGATCAAAGTCATCTCATGTAATTCTTGGTATTACTGCATTTTGTATGCATGAAATTAAAATTTGCTTAATTTCATTGCTTTGTAGACCGAGCTGAGTGAAATTACAGTCACAGTAGAAACCTGGGTTAATGAGCTAGAAGGATTTGCTGCGAACTGTCACAAATCATCAATATGCGCCCCTTCGTTCAACGCCCTAAGTTCTAAAAGTTTATTTTTCTAGCAGACTTACTTTCCATATGATTTCTGACAAGTTTCATATTTGGGTGCCTTTGGTTGAAAGCAGCCGCTGTTCTCCGGTCCCATCGATGCTCGGCTTCGTAAATAAAAATTAATTCTACTCTTTCATTAAATTAATGAATAACTACTGTGCACTTACAGAACCGACAGACACTCATCGGAAAAACCAATATTCTTTAAGAGATTGTGACCATTATTCGAACTGACCAATATAGGGGTATATCTGCAACCAACCGTGCTTCGGAGGGCACGTTAAGCCGTCGGTCCCGGTTGTCATACTAACATCTTTGGCAATCGTAAACTTCTTCCCCTTTCGACGGGTAGGGCCAGCCTCCTGCCCGGCATACGTGCAAAGAGGGCTCACAGAACCCGCACTAGTTGCAGGTATTAAACAGGCCATTGTTCTATAACAAGAGGAAGAAGAAGATCATTATTCACTATTTCCCTAATTTACTCGCAAAACTGCATTCTCCGATCAAAGTCATCTCATGTAATTCTTGGTATTACTGCATTTTGTATGCATGAAATTAAAATTTGCTTAATTTCATTGCTTTGTAGACCGAGCTGAGTGAAATTACAGTCACAGTAGAAACCTGGGTTAATGAGCTAGAAGGATTTGCTGCGAACTGTCACAAATCATCAATATGCGCCCCTTCGTTCAACGCCCTAAGTTCTAAAAGTTTATTTTTCTAGCAGACTTACTTTCCATATGATTTCTGACAAGTTTCATATTTGGGTGCCTTTGGTTGAAAGCAGCCGCTGTTCTCCGGTCCCATCGATGCTCGGCTCCGTAAATAAAAATTAATTCTACTCTTTCATTAAATTAATGAATAACTACTGTGCACTTACAGAACCGACAGACACTCATCGGAAAAACCAATATTCTTTAAGAGATTGTGACCATTATTCGAACTGACCAATATAGGGGTATATCTGCAACCAACCGTGCTTCGGAGGGCACGTTAAGCCGTCGGTCCCGGTTGTCATACTAACATCTTTGGCAATCGTAAACTTCTTCCCCTTTCGACGGGTAGGGCCAGCCTCCTGCCCGGCATACGTGCAAAGAGGGCTCACAGAACCCGCACTAGTTGCAGGTATTAAACAGGCCATTGTTCTATAACAAGAGGAAGAAGAAGATCATTATTCACTATTTCCCTAATTTACTCGCAAAACTGCATTCTCCGATCAAAGTCATCTCATGTAATTCTTGGTATTACTGCATTTTGTATGCATGAAATTAAAATTTGCTTAATTTCATTGCTTTGTAGACCGAGCTGAGTGAAATTACAGTCACAGTAGAAACCTGGGTTAATGAGCTAGAAGGATTTGCTGCGAACTGTCACAAATCATCAATATGCGCCCCTTCGTTCAACGCCCTAAGTTCTAAAAGTTTATTTTTCTAGCAGACTTACTTTCCATATGATTTCTGACAAGTTTCATATTTGGGTGCCTTTGGTTGAAAGCAGCCGCTGTTCTCCGGTCCCATCGATGCTCGGCTCCGTAAATAAAAATTAATTCTACTCTTTCATTAAATTAATGAATAACTACTGTGCACTTACAGAACCGACAGACACTCATCGGAAAAACCAATATTCTTTAAGGGATTGTGACCATTATTCGAACTGACCAATATAGGGGTATATCTGCAACCAACCGTGCTTCGGAGGGCACGTTAAGCCGTCGGTCCCGGTTGTCATACTAACATCTTTGGCAATCGTAAACTTCTTCCCCCTTTGACGGGTAGGGCCAGTCTCCTGCCCGGCATAGTGCAAAGAGGGCTCACAGAACCCGCACTAGTTGCAGGTATTAAACAGGCCATTGTTCTATAACAAGAGGAAGAAGAAGATCATTATTCACTATTTCGCTAATTTACTCGCAAAACTGCATTCTCCGATCAAAGTCATCTTCATGTAATTCTTGGTATTACTGTATTTTGTATGCATGAAATTAAAATTTGCTTGATTTCATTACTTTGTAGACCGAGCTGAGTGAAATTACAGTCACAGCAAAAACCTGGGTTAATGAGCTAGAAGGATTTGCTGCGAACTGTCACAAAACTTCGCCCCTTCGTTCAACGCTCTAAGTTCTGAAAAAATTTTTTTCTAGCAGAGACTTACTTTCCATATGATTTCTGACAAGTTTCATATCTGCGCGCCTTTGGTTGAAAGCAGCTGTTCTCCGGTCACATCGATTCTCGGCTCCGTAAATAAAAGTTAATTCTGCTTTTCATTAAATTAATGAATAACTACTGTGCACTTACAGAACCGACAGACAGTTACAAAATTTTGTTGTCAAACTAAAACAAAATCGGTTGAAATTTATGGGAACGAGGTGCATTTGTTTGAAAACTTGGCTCCCATTTCTTATGCAATAAAAATACGTTTTAATTAATAAATTAAGAGTGAATCCACTGATTTCAGTTTTCTTTGCGGCAAAAAAATACATTTTTCTAGGGCTATAATACACTACTCAAAATGAATATAGAGACACCTTCTTATTAGTGTGTATTTTTTGTAAATCTCAACGAAACAATCTATAACTTGGCAGATAATATGAACATACCTTTACATTTTACCTGTAAAAAAGTAGGCACTTGTTTCCTTGGAGATTTTACAAAACAAAGTAAACAACAAAAAAGACGCTTAAGTTTAAATTTAACAAAAAAAAAATTTCACTTGATTTTACCGTTTCGCAGTGTAATTTGTTGGTGGAAACATGAATGTGGATGGGTTTAGGAGAAGGAGACAACCAAGAGTATATCTGAATGAAAATCAGATAGTTAGAACGGTGACATTAATTGAGGAGGGATACTCAAGACGACGCGATGCTCAAATGTTAAATGTGAGTCATTCTGCTATAGCTAGGGCATGGAACAGATACATAAATAATGGTATCGGAAGAAGACGTCCTTACCCTCAAAGACAAAGAGCCACTACTCCTCGCGAAGACCGCCTATTGAGGCTTTGCGCCGTTAGAGAACGTAGAATTACCGCCCGATCTCTACAAAATCGACTGGTTGCCACTAGTGAAACCAGAATTTTGGACCAAACAGTTCGGAATAGGCTTCACGAGATTCAGTTACGTGCAAGGAGAGCAGTTAAAGTCCCTCGATTAACACCAGCACATAGGCGAGCCCGGCTAAACTTTGCAGAAGAACATCGTAACTGGACTAGAGAACAATGGAGCAATGTAATGTTCACGGACGAGCCCAGGTTTTGCGTAGACCATAACGATGGACGAATGCGTGTGTGGGGACGCCAAGGTGACCGCTATTTAGACTCCACTGTTCAAGAAACTGTCCGTTTCGGTGGAGGCTCCATTATGGTATGGGGCGGCATAACTTTGAATGGTCGCACCGAGCTAGTGGTTCTTCGGGAAGGTTCTCTCATGGCGGCGCGTTACATCAGGGACATTTTAGAACCACATGTGATTCTGTTTGCTGGAGAAATGGGACCTGACTTTATCTATCAGCAAGATAATGCCAAGCCACATGTGGCTACGATAGTTACAAATTTTTTTCATGACCACAATATTACAGTAATGGACCGGCCGGCTAATACCGCAGACCTTAACCCTATCGAACACTTATGGGACGTATTGGGAAGAAGATTGCTGGATCGTCAGCCTATTGAAAATTTAGATGAGGTTGAGGAAATTCTTACCCAAGAATGGGAGCAACATCCTCAACAAACAATTTCAAATTTAATTGAAAGTGTGCCCCGTCGTTGCGCTGAAGTCATCCGGGTCAGAGGAGGCCACACCCATTATTAGTTTTTTAAATTTGTTGTTTTCTTATTGTTGATTGTTTAAAAGTTTGTTAATTAAATGATTCCCAATTTCAATTTTTAACATTTTTTTTCTTAGAAGCTTATTCAACGAGGCTAAAATCTTCGCATCTTAAAGAGTAATCCTTTTCAAAAAGTCGAAGACACTTTTTACCAAATCCAGTGTTACTTAAGCAAAAATATTCAATTTTTTATAAGTGTCTCTATATTCATTTTGAGTAGTGTATTATGTCAGTTAAGATTTTAAAGTTAAGTAGGCTGTAGGTGAAAGAGTAAATTGCTATCTGTCATCGATACCTGAAAAATGTGCCCTCTTGATACCTAAAAAGCTTCCACAAACCTCATCTCAATATCCTTTCGAATTCTCTTAATATTACGGATGGAAACTTTTCAAATGAACCCTGTAGGTGTCATATTACAATTTTGGTATGAATTATTTTTAAAATCAACAGATCAGTTTGTATTCTTTCTCAGATACAAAAGATTCTTGACGATGTCGCTGGACTTGTAGGATAATGTAACAGAAGCTATAGTTCCTATTCACGCCCATTTTGTCTTTGTATTGTTTTAATTTGTTTAGTCGCAATGTTGTGTTACGCTAGTTTTTTAAGGTTCGCGAAGCACTCATTCAAAAGATTGCAATACCCAAATAAACAAAACCAACAAAAAATGATTTTGGTGAAGTAAAAACTAAATGAAAAAAAGGAAGAAAACAAGCGCTTAATAATAATACACTAATCCATTTCTGCCAGACAGTAGACAGTTTTTTTTTGCGAAGACCAGGTCGAACCGGATTCAAATTGGTCCATCTGCAGACCCGACCTATCTTATGTTTGGTGGTATAAGATAGGGCAGTTCGCAACTTTTTTGCACGAGACTGGCAAATATCCAGCTGATATACGTTTTTATCTAAACTTTGCAAACATTTTTTACGTTTATGTCTTTTTATTTCAATTTTACTGCACGTCCACATTGTTGCCTATTTTAACTTCAAATTCAAATTAATTTTATATGATCGGAGTTGGAACTGTAAACATGAGGTTCGGTAAAAATAAACAATACTATAGGCTGCTATTTCTGATTAATTGCAGCGATTCGTATCTTACTCCGCTTGCTCGCTATTTTATAATTATCGTAAATTTAAAGTAACCTACTTAACAATATTGGTGTTATTAACGTGTAAGTTACGGCGTTACCGGATATTAAAGTAAAATCTTGCTTCGAGCAACCTTGAGGAGGTAAAAATTTCCGCAAATAGATCGCGACGTTACGTAACAGTTAATCTACTATGATACACTTCATTTATTTAGGCTGCAAATCTGTTACAGTTGCACTTTTACTTTTTGAAAGTACGGGCATGAGAAAGAGATAGGACTCCGGGCTGTAGGTAAAGCTCTCACGTATGTGATAAAACTAGATGACCCGCGATCCGTGACAATATTTAATGATTTAGTTAATAAAACTGACACACGTCATTATTTTAAGTACAGCTCAGCAACTTTGAAAGATCAATCAAACGCGACGTGCAAACCTAGTTGAACAAACTTGAATTAAAAAAAATTCGCGCTATGTGGAAATAACACCAAATTCTTCATTTACAGCTGTATTGTATTGCAACGCCAATTTTTACTACCAAAATGTTTGTGTTTTTGTAATAAAATCATTTCAATATACAGGGTTTGACAAAAGTATGCAAATAGCATACAATTTTTCAAACCCTGCAAATTTTGACGCTTATCCTGATACACTTTCAATTTTAAATGAGCCCACAGCGAAAAAAAATCTAAAAAGATTAGGTCTGGAGAACAAGCTGGCCAGTGGTGTTCAGTGCGTTTAAAATTTGGGTAGACAACGGCAAATGCACCAATAATTTAAAATTAAGATTAAGAAAACTAAAAATATTTTATTTTAAAAATTCAGCTTGCTATGCCTATCGAATATCAACAAACAACAAAACATGTACTTGTCTTTTAAAAGTTGGCCCAGGAGATTTTTTTATCTCTGCTGCAAACGTGCAAACTACGTATAAAACAAATATAAACTTATTTGGTGTCGTATAACTCTACACCTGATTACGGCTGACTGATATACAAATGAAAACTATAGCAGTGTTGCCAAGTCAAAAATTTTAATTTCACCTAACTATCAGATAACAAATTTCAATTTCACCAAATTTTTCAATAAAGTTCCCCACTTCCTTGCATTAAAACATACTGATTGAAATTCTGAAGACTTAAAAGGCAAGAATTCTTATAAATCTGCAGATTCGGCTACTTATGGCTGTTGTAAACTTGTAATACGCCCGACGGGTACATTAAGTAATTTTAACAGTATCAAAATAATCCTGGGTTTCCCAGTAGCGGATTAAGTTCACTGTAGGCGCAAATGTATTGCGCGATGGGGACTACTCAAAATTTAAAATGAACAAATAGAGTGATGGTCTGCAGCACTAAATTGTCTTACCAATGCATTATAAGCGTAGCGAGCTCTGACCGGATCTTCAACACTGTACTCAGCAAAACGCATGCTCTCTTGTTTGCGTAGACTGTAGACGTATGCCGCTACTCGGTACAAACAGTAAATTATGGCTTGATTTAAGTAACTAACAATAAAAATTTTGCAAATTAAAAATTGAGTTTTTCCTTTATTTGTTTTGAGGCCCCTGGCCGGCTCAGGTGAGCGCCTTGTGCGCCTGTGCGGTAATCTAACACTAATGGCCTTGTAAGGTCTTAGCTAGCTTCTATTGCGTCTATTTAAAAACTTGATTATTTAAATTATTGGATTATGATGAATAAACTAATATTTTAAATTTTTATTATTGAATTATGAAAAACGGATTTTTCAAATTTTTTGCAATGACTGAAAAATCACTAGATTTTTGCGTTTTTGCAAATTGAAGTGCTAGTCTATATTCTATATTAAATACGAATCCTCCCTCCCCCCCTGTCCCAACTTTTAGTGAGCGCGCATTCAGTAACATGTCTTACATCTCAACACAGATTATATCATTATATTTCAATGTTTTCTACAATTTTGTGTAAGGGAGAAGCGTAAGGCATAGCCCACTGATTTCGCTAGTTTTATAAATAATTTTGCGATTGTTTCAATTCTTATAAACGTAAATGTGAGCTTTTGTTATTTCAACGGGAGTCCTCAATATTTGTGAATTCCTAGTCTACTGCTGTATAAACGTGATCGTCTATTCTTGCAGCTGTTAGACATGTTTACAACGTTCTAAGCATAACATGTTTAAGTTGTTTTGTATACGGTAAGGACCTTTTTAGTTTTAGTATTAGAAACAAATAGACTGACAGGCATTATTGCATAGCAATAAATTCATGTTTTCTTCTCATTATAAGTGTTAAAACTCGTTGTTTTAATTTTTATTTTGTTGCTTATTTGTATGCCTATTTATTTTGTCTACATGAGTAATTATTTGTCCAATTATTGTCTGTACTTGTTATATCATTTTAATCCCACTCATATTTTTATTCATACAACTCGCGACAAATGATTGCTGTTTCTAATAAAATTGTAACAGCGTTCTGTGTACAATGCTTTTATTATATCATTTTCTGTTATTGCAATAAATTATACAAATGTGCTGTGCGAGTTCCCCGACCTGTCGAAATAGAAGTAAGCCATAAATAACCAAATTATAACTGTAGTGACAGCAACATAAACATTTTCCGAAAATACTTAATCAATAAACTGAGCCCATTGTCGTATTATAGTGAGACAGTTAGGGATTTAATATTCAGATAGCTAACCGCAGGTGTATTTTCGTATTAAAATTTTAGGTTGAGAGTATTTCTTTGTAGAAATAACATTTACGTCAAAATTGTGTTGTTTAATACTTTTGACAAACCCTGTATATTTAAAAAAAAAATTCCGCGTTGAAATCAGCTTGCCTTCTAAAATTAGAAATGAATTTGAGCATATATTTTAATGTTCCTTTTACCGATAGATAAATAACCGATAATGATGCCATAACGACCCCCAGCTGAACCGAACGAACCGCAGATAATCCCCGCGTTCTGTTACACAACAGATTCAATTGTTGCGCTGCGAAGTTAAAATGTAAATTCACATCAATTAAGACTTTACATAACGCCGTAAGTAGAGCATGCATTTTCAGTGTACCGTGCAGACACTTAACAAAACCCACAAACGATGAGAGGAAAAGTAGAAAACTATTAGGCAGGGTTACGATGACTGATGTGTTTTACTGCATGCAGTAACACTCTCGGAAACGTTTATTTGATATCGTCTGATAGGTATACGGTACAACCACTTTTATGTGGGTTTATGACCGACAAGAAATAATTGCAAACGGTCCATTCACGACTTATCCTTAAAAAAAAACGAGCAAATTTTTATTAGTTTTTTTTTACTTTAGAAGGTTATAAATTAATTACGTACCTATATTCGTTTGACATAAAGACATGAATCACGTATTGAATGAGTTCAGCGAAGATGTTAAACCAGATCATCTTAACTTTCATTTTCGTTAATTGAACAAGTAGCACCATCAATATTTTTAACCCAAATTGGACATTCCTAACGAAAATATGAATAGTTTAATAGTTCATCTAAACCTAGATAGCAGTTATAAAATTTGCTCGTATGTAAAGCTTACTAAGCAAAAAAATACAAAAAAACATGGAAGGTGATTTAGAATTACGGTGCAAAACTTTTGGGGGGGGGGGGGTTAGGGGGGTTTCTCGAGATTTTCAAATACGAAGGTGGGTCAAGTTGTATCTCTTTTGAAGGGTATTTTTAAACCCAACAACTTAAATAGAAGAAAAGCTTGATAGCTTAAATTATTTCAAAATGGCGGCCAATTATATCAAAAAAGCAGCCATTACATAAACCTTTTCCCAACCGCATATAATTATACCAAGAAAATTGGTACTGACCGTTAAAGTCGATTAAATTAGCGTTGCAACTGTGTACCACATGAAAACTAAAATGTTAGTCCCCCCTCTCGTCCTCATAAGAGCGGAAACATTCAAAAGATATTATCTCAAACGTCTTAAATAGAACGAAGGATCAAGTAATACCTCATTTAAAGGTCTCATTAAACTGAACAATTTTTGTATTAAATGTTTATCGATATCTCTCACCGTTACAAAATGGCGGCTTAATTTACAAAAATTTATTTCCTATTATCGGATGAATCGCTCCCTCTACCGCATCTAAGGTAGTGAAATAGAAATGTTTTTGCTGATTTATAAAGTCTATTCACGTAACATTTAAATTCATGTGCGAGTTGGAGTTGAACAACTCAACATCGCACTAGCACTAAACTTTTATTATACCGGTGGGAAACTATTACAAAAACATTGAAATAAAACATTGTTAGATTTAGCGACTTTCAATTAAAGTACCTTTTTTTGCATACTTTTGCATGCAGAATAAGGTTTTATAGACAAAACATCGAAACGTGTAAATATATAAAATATTTAGAAATAAGAGTTTTACGTAACCCCACTGTATATCAGACACCTCTGGTGCTATAAAAAACAACAAATATTACTAAAATAGAAGTTGAATCAGAAATGTTCAGATATAGAATAATAACAGTGCAACTACTGCTACAGTTATCGCAAAAATGATTTGAATACTCCCTCTTCCGAACTCTACAGATTCGTAAATAAAAAACATTTTTAGTGTGATGTTTATATGAACTTTTGTAGTTATTTTGGTGACTAGATTGCGTCATATAAATTTCGCACCATAATTCTATATCACCCTGTATATATTTTTTCTATTATTATACAAGTAGCGGGAAAAATCTTTTATACACAGTGAGTCATTTAAGTGTCAAGCCTACTATTTCCTCAATTGTTGAGAATATATTGATGTCATGAAAATGTTCGAAATCGAGACTTTGACGGAAATGCAGGTTGTGAGGGACGAGAAACCCAAAAAGTGGTTTTAAAAAAATGTCTGTCTGTGGGTGGGTAGGTGGGTGTATGTGAAAATACTAGACCGATTTTGATAGAATTTAAATAACGAGGTATATCGAAAATTTTATTCTAGTTGAGTTTAAAAAAAAAATTGAAACTAGAAGCGGAAGTTAGACACGTTTTTTCGGTAGCGTTTTTTCTTTAAAACACATTTTTGAAATTTGAGTACTGTATCTGAGAGAAGGACTTTTTTCCCCGAAGTCTCCAGCTTTAAAATGGTGGCGGCTACGATTTTTTGAAAATCTCGACTTTAACGCCCATTTACTCAAAAAGCAGTTATCTGATCGGAATCAAGTACAACTTGTTTGAAAGTCCTTTGTTAGTAGTATACGATGAAATATAATTAATTTCGAAAATCTGAAAAAACGATCGCAGAATTCGATTCTCGATTCTCCAAAATTTGGAAAATAAAGGTTCGCTGTGACGCCTTCTATGAATTTTTGAAAATTGAAAATGAGTACACCTGTGTTTATTAAACGGGGTCCGATCAAAGTTGTTTTCTTAAGCAGAATTACTCTTCACGAATAGTAGAAACAAAATCTAATGTTGGTTTTTTAGATACTTTCATAGTTGGTGGGGCTACTGTAGAAAATGTAAATACCAAATATTTAAAATTTTTAAAATAATATTTTTCAGAACTTGGTTATACGTTGTTTTAAAACTTTGTAGTCTTATATAATTTGGTTTTTAGCTGAATACCATAATTCCATTATGGCACCCTCTATGAATTTTTGAAAATCAAGTTGGTACCATTTTATTTATTAAACGGGAAACAACCAATAGCTTTTGCTTAAGATGTCTCAACTACTAGAACTAAAATCTAATGTTAATGTTTATAAAATTTTATATTTGGTGGGGCTACACCCCCTCCCTCTAATTTTTTGGCTGACGAAATTAGGACTTGGTTAACTACTGTAGAAAATGTTAATTTCATTTATTTATAATTAAAAAAAAATTTCCCCTTACAAAAAGGTTTTGGACTTGAGCAAGTTATGATCCGAGCATGATTACTGAGCTTTATCATCATTATTGCTGACGTCACGAACTGACAACTGTAATAAACGTTGGAATATGGTTGGAATAGAAGGTTGCATATATAATTTGTTTGCTTATAAATCTAACAGACGATGAAATGTACAGCGTTATTATTATAGAATTTACACTTTTGCGAATACGTTAAGTATTAATATTTAGTATGGGTAAGTCAACTCAAAGTGAACAACTTCAGCTTTGTTTCTAAGGGTATGTATGAAACGAGAAAAAATCTCTAAATCCCTAATATAATTTATATTTTCATTTGAGAAATGTATGGATGACGTCGCTGTTCAGTCACGTGACAGTAGAGAAAATTTAAAAAAATGTTAAACATTAATTAAGAAAAAAAATTGTTTTTTAAAACAGTTTAGGCAATTAGGGGGCTGACACATAAATGGATCATCCTGTAGATAATAATCTTTTTCCCTTTGATTTCTTAAATAACATTTTTGTCCAAAAACAAGTTTTAAAATTGAAATTGAAATTAAATAACACAAACAACTAACTACAACCGTCGGTGATTATTATGTTTCCATTATGGTCATCATATACAGGTTGTTCATTTTACATAAATCACCGTGACCAATTTTCCTCAATTTATCAATATAAAAAAAAAAGTGCAGTCACCTCGTCTACCTGGCATTGGCTGATTTAAACAGAAATTATGTTTTTTAATAAAATACCCAACCTTTGAAACATTTTTGTGTGCAATCTGCTAAAGGAGTCAGCCAAATAGTAAAAGGTATCATTTGGTTCGCCTTCGTGCAATTAACTTTTCTAAATATATTTTTTAAAAGTAGACATAATAGGTGGATTGCTGCACTTATTTGGCTCTTTGTATTCAAATGGCTGTGCTAGTTTGTTGTTTGAGAATGTCTGTGTTTTCGCTTTCATTCGGTGACCTGGTTTCGGTTACATCTAGAAAGTACAATGTACACGTTACGTTACGTTCCATCCAGTATGCCATGACACCACGGGACAGTCTTGATATTCCGGCGACATTATTATTATCATTATTATTGCCTATAAATAATTGCCTAGTATTATATCACAAAATTTAGGTTTCAATGCTTGTGTGCCGCAGGAGCAGCTACCAGCTGTTTTTGTTGTGCTAGATTACAGCAGTTGAACTGCTGATAATTAACTGCACATTTTCGAACCACCAAATCTGTTTCCTTTAGCGTACTGAAAAGACGTGTTGTGTGTCGATTTCGATTTCACTTTAACAAAATGTTAATTTACTACTGGCTATTAAAAATCATTAGCAATTACTGAATTACCATTGAAAAGAAGCTATTAATAACGAAAGTAATTACAAAATTTGCTTTATACCATTGAAAAGTTTGACTCTTGTTGCGCAATAAGCATGAACTGTTTTATAAAACTATAGATCGAGGTTTTCTAATGTACCATTGTATGTCACGAAAAGTGTAGATGCGTAAAAATATTCTGGTACAATATTATATAACGATCGAGTTACTAAAATTACACATTTTAATCGCTCGTTAGATGTGAACCTATACAGGGTGAGTCTGGTTTGTACGAAATAGGGACGGGTTCAACTTGTTAAAAATCAGTAGAAAGTTCCCAGGGCGAGTCAACTAGGCCACGGTCGAATTTACCTTTAATATTTAAAATATAGAAAAATTTTTCAAATAAAAGTTACCTGGAATCATGAGGACCACCACGTCCTATAATTATTAAGTTAGGTATATTAGTGCTGTTAAATCAGTTTAATTTTAAAATCCGGAATTCGGATTTTATAGTATCCGTTATACGGATAATGCGGAATTCGGTGTGGTTTCCACTAGCCGCATAAAATCTGCCATGCGAATCCGTTTTCCAATAAATTCGCTATCCGGATTTATCTCAAAAATCCGACATGTGAATTCATCCGAAAAATTGGAAATGTGGATTTATCGGAATAATTTAAACGACATCCGATTTATGATAGAAATCCGAAACTTCAATCCGGATTGATACAAAAAATTCTAAATCCGGATCGCCGTAACAAATCCGAAACTCGGATCGACATAAAAACCGCTAAATGAAATTTACATGAAAATCCGAAATCCGAATCGACAAAAAGTTCCGGACTGATATATAAAAAATTGTAAATCCGGATCGATATAAAAGTCCGTAATCCGCATCGCCATGTGAAATTTGAAATACGAATCTAAACATAAAATCCGAAATCTAAATACACAGAAAATGCTAGCAAATCCGGACACCGAATTTTTGGCATACTGATAATCCGGAATCCGATGGATTTCAACTATCTGGATAAAATATGCCATGCGAACCCGTTTCCGATGAATTCGCTATCCGATTTATCTCAAAAATCAGACGTGAATTCATCCGAAAAATTGGAAATGTGGATTTATCGGAATAATTCAATACCTATGTGGATTGTTTAGAAAAATACGACATCCGAACTATAATAGAAATCCGAAATTTCAATCCGTATTGATATAAAAAATCCGGATCGACGTAACAAATCCGAAATTCTGATCGACATAAAGACCGCTAAATGAAATTTACATGAAAATCCGAATTGACAAAAAATTCCGGACTGATATAAAAAATTCTAAATCCGGATCGACATAAAAGTCCGTAATCCGCATCGCCATGTGAAATTTGAAATACGGATCTAAACATAAAATCCAAAATCTAAATAGACAGAAAATGAGAGCAAATCCGGACACCGGATTTTTGGCATACGGATAATTCGGAATCCGATGGATTTCAACTATCTGGATGAAATCTGCCATGTGAATCCGTTTTTCGATGAGAACGCTATCCGGATTTGTTCAAGGAATTCCATGTCTGGATGCATCCAACAAATCCCATATGTGAATTCACCCGAAAATTTCAAAGTCTGGTATTATTCGAATAATTGAATACCAATGCGGATTATTTTGGGAAAAATTCGAAATAGAATGGAAATCCGAGATCTCGCAATCCGGATAGAAAATCTGAAATCCAGATCGAGAGAAAAAATACGAAGTAGCCGTAATTATTTTAAGAATGTACCGGTATTTTTTCGTTAACAAATTTAAATTGCCGGCACACTACATGTTATCCGATGATACTGTATACCGGCAAAATGTTGCCAGCCGGAACCGGCCAGCTAGTTACTTTGATATATCGTAGGGAGATAGTTAATTGAGCATTTCATGAGAAGCCCTGGCATGGTTTCAGTCACATAGGGTCACAGATTTCTACGAAGGTTTACTGGATACACGGCTCCAGCTTCGAAACAGTTAACTAAATGAAGCCGGGCGGCCATTTTGTAGACGGTCAAAATGGCAATATAGCACGCTTACAGTAATACAGACATGGCAGAAAGTACTACATTTAACATATGATTGCATTTACATATTACTAACTAAAATTAGTTTGATTAACTGGTTATGTTTGGTAAAAGTAGCTGTTGCAATTGGTAGGCGAAAACAATATTACAGGATTTATATCGGAAGGCTTAGTTGCTTTGATGTAGACGTAATAGGATCTGGAAGTTTTACTGGTAATGCGTCTTGCAATCCGTACAATTCCTGCGAAGCATGAGTGTACACACGGAACTGCTTTATTTCTACGACGTGAAACACTGTTTCCAGATTGTTGTAAATAATTGTGGGATCTAAAAATATTGCTGCAAATAATCGTGTATGTAGTAGGTTCAAATCTTCTCTGTTTACAGCTTCTATCTATTTATTTAAACATTTTTTGTTTTTGACAAGAGAAATATGTGTTCACAAGTAACATAAACACTTAAAATTTAAAAAAAAATAGCAAATTCTATATTTCGACGGCGATTTTGTAATCCTAACGCACAACACGCTTGCAGCATTCCTATACAATTAGGTTTTGCAACTAAAAAATTAAATTTAATTACTTATGTCGACCTATGTTAACGATGAAATGCAAAACAGTGTTTAAATTTGTAAAATGTCACAAAATTGACTGCGACCTTCTAGAAAATGGCGCTTGGCTTCAGTGTTTGCACACAGTCTTGTATCTAGTAAACCGGTATAGAAATCTGTGCATAGAGTAATTTACATTTTATGACTTTTTTTTAAACAGTGTTGTACAAAAAGAGTTTTTTTTAAGAAAACCAAAAAAATTGATTTATTTCATGATCTGTTGGGCATTTCACCAAAAGACTACGACGTACGGCGTTTTAACTGCGTAGCATAATTTTTTCCACTTAATCTTGTGGAGAACTTAGTTTGCTTTTCGTAAAAAAAAAACCAAAAAAATACCGATAATCGTAACCGAAACGTTATTTTTTTTCGGTTCACCTGTGTAAAAGTGAAAATGTTATTGAAAATGAGTGCAATCAAGCATTAAATGTAAAAGTTATTTTATTTTACTAACAGTTTTTTTTCATACAAAGAATTTTACATTTATATGAAAGTACATTTTATATGTCACTCATAACGTTGCCTTATTTCACATACATTCAATGTAAAGAAAAAGTAAAAACTGAAATAACTCCACAGAGGTTGGTTAATTTTAATTTCTCTTTTCTTTTGCTGTTGTATTAACCACAAAATTTATACGATTGTATACGTTTTCAATTGCGTGTTTGTCAATAATTTTGCGCGGCAAGTTATGTAATTTACTTTAAAAAAAACCTTTTTTTCAAACATATGTACATGTATGCAACTCATAATTTGAGTTTTAGCAATGCATTTAATTTGATTCAATACACGGAACTTAAAACTTTCTTCGATTAATAACAATGTATGTGTTCGTGTAGATAATCTGCTAATATTATTCCTAATTTTAGTAATTTAATAATAACGGTACGTGGTATTCATACATTGTTAACCATGTTTACGAAATATCTGTGCACCGTTAGTCTATTCTCCAGGCCATTTTTGCTTTAAACTATAATAGAAGCTGCAAGCTGCATGACTAGTATCGTAGTTTCCAAGTTTCTCCCACCTTACAGAGTAGGGGCCACTTTCACTGGATTCTAGGTTATCCACGTGTCTTCGAGTTTTTTTTATCTTATTTTTAGTGAACATTTTTATTTTAATCTTGGTTTGCTTGCATTTGTTATAATACCCAGATAGCGTTTATATCCAAAGCTAAATGTAGATTTTTTTCTTATCGCTGTTTCTCGTCAAATTACTTTATTTAAATAAGAATTGTTTTCTTAGTTCTAAGTGCAATATTTTTATTGAGAATTGGAATATACGCAATAATGTGCGCGTTCCAAAACAAAATTGGAGGTTCTAAAATTCATACTCCTGTGCCCTTAGGACTTTACTATAAGCTTAATGCATTTAATTATTTAATTACCGCATCAATAGAACACTCACTAGATTGGAACGAAGATAAAAAATTTAGAAAGCATAAGACACACGCTTTAAAAGACGGTATTAGTTTAGGTCAGCATACAGAATGAATAGACAAAACTTGACGTAAATCTTGTTTAAAGAACGGGCGTTCCAGAAAAATGCATAAAAAATATTATTTATCTCCACTGAATGACGCTGATAAAGATTCCATATTTAACAAAAAAAATAATGATTTAAAAATAACTTGATTGACAGCTTGTTGCTGGAACATTTTGTTTATATTATTAAATAATAATATGCTGTTACCATAGCATCATGTTATCTTACGGTTATTCGCGTGATGACTATTTAGTAAAAATTCATGCCTATCTGCAAAGCACAGAAAATAAACCGATTTTTTTTGCCATAAATAGGACATCTAATTTCTATCGAATACAGGGTGATTCGCAACATGTGGGACACACTTTCAGGATGAATTCAGAATCTGAAAACATTCAAAAAAGTTCGTATAAATATGGGTACGGAAACTCTTCCTTGCGGAGTTACAGCTCCCTTAAAAAGTGGAACAGTATAATCACTGTTTTACACTAAATTTTTGAACTTCTACAGCTGAGCATTACTCATATTAACTTTTCATTGACCAAATATAGCTGTTGACACAGAAATAGATCACTCTGATTGGTTAAAAAGTCCCACAAAATTATTCTGCTTGCATTTTATTCGCTAAACGGATCCTTTAATAAAATGGTATAAGTTGCCTGTGTAGGTGGTAATAAGGTAAGCATACAAAATATAAAACTATATTTTAATACAACCAAGCTATCTTCTTATGCTGAAAATATTTTATTAAACACATTCGAAACCTAAAAATATTTATATTTAGTATTAGCGCAATCTACCGAATAGTGATTCTCGTCACTGGACGAGTACCCAATATTCGGCCAACTATTAGCCTATATTCGACCAAATATTCGACTCAATATATTGCTATGATATTTAGAGGTGTTTGATTTGACTGGGGTGTTGTGGTTGCTGGAAGGCAATTTTTGGATTGTTTGCTGCAGTTCAATTTTCATTTAGAGATTTATGAAGACTTGTAATATTTTCATACTCTAACTTTTAAACTCAGGGTTGAGTATTTTTGCTAGAATTCCTGTTATAAATTTTAATAATTGTTATTTTTCATATGGTTGTTTTTTTACAAAAAGAAAAGACAAACACAATTGATTGATACGAAGTTTATTTATGTTAATTGTAACTATAATTTAATTCAGAATTGTTAAAAAGGTTTAGTTTATAAAAAGTTTTAGAGTTACTTGATTTGTGCGTCGATAAAAGTCAGTTAGGATGTCAGTGTCAAAATGACAAACGAATGCAAAAGGATACTGATGGACATGAGATTTAGTTGTTTGTAATTAAAATGAAAATCAAAGGAGGAAGAAAAAAGATATAAGAAAATAAAGAAATTTGTTTGGTTGGTAACGGCTCGTTTTGGTAAATAGATACACAGAATTTTGATCCTCTGGAAATCTAAAGAGAAAGAACGAGTTTAAAAGCTATATAAAAGTAATTTTTGAATATAAAAGAAGAGGATACAAGTGATTGGCAACGAATTGTTGAAAAACCAGAGTGAATGCAGATGATGTACCACGATCAAAACTTAGCCTAAATATAAGTGGACCAACACTTGGATTTTTTTTGTACTGTTATTCCTGTGGTTATTTGAGAAGCCAGCGGAGCATAATAGAGATTGGATGCTCAGCGTTGTACCCGAGCGAAGAATATCCTAAGAAGATCACGCTAAGATAAGTGTTTATTTGTTAAAAAAAGACGATAGTAGTTAGTAAAATTTATTCATTTTCGGAAACCACATTTAGAAATTCTTTTAAATAAAACCTGTTTCTTGTTTTGTAACGTTGATTTTTGTTTTGTGTTTTATCCTTTTCTTATTTATTTATTAAAAAAAAAAACTAAATAGCTAAATAACGACCCTGAGAGAATTAATAAGAGTCTCATAGAAAGTTTAATTTAATTGCGTGAATTGCAAACAGTTTAAGGATTGTTTTCTAGTAGTAACAAGACCAAGCATATCATTGCAATATTCGGCCGAGTACCTACTGAATATTCGGCAGCAAAGTACCGAATATTAGGTCAATTATTCAGTCAAATATTATTTATAAGGCCACCAATTTGTCTGAGTACCAAACATTAGCCAATTATTCGGCCGGGTGCCGAATACTTACTGCTAATCAATGCGTGAGCTAGTTGCGCCATGTAAACGGAAATTGTTTAGCAACCAAAATTATAACTTTGTTAATTACATTGTACCATGAAATTTTACAAAATATTTGCAATTTAGTACTGTCTTTATTTAGTGCACAACAATCCGAATATTCACCAAATATTTGGCTGACGTAAAAAAATTCGGCTTTTCCGAATATTCGGCGAACTCAAAAATGGCCAAATATTCGGCCCGTCAAACTTCAAAGCATCTCTAATTGTGTAACAAATAAATCTAGGTAGACCTATTAATTTTACCAAAACAATTAGGGGAATTTTGAATAATTCTATACATTTCAACAATTTTCAAAGGGGTGTTCGGTACCCGAGCGCTATTTGATATTTATCTATGAATCGATATTTCTAAAATTAAATATCGTTATTCCATATATCGATAAATTGATATGTTTATCTAAGAATTTCTCTCACATTCTCGCTCTCTCTTTCTCCCTCCTTCCCTCTCTCCTTTCCTTCTCCCCTTTACCCCATCTTCCTCTCTCCCTCCTAACCCCCTCCCTCCGGCCCCTTTCTTTTTCTCCATCCTTCCCTCCCAATCTTCCTCCCTACCTCCCCATCTTTCTCCCACCTTCCTTCTTTCCCTTCATCCCTCTATCTCGCCCCTTCCTTCCCTTCCTCTTTCCCTTTCTTCCTCCCTCTCTCCTTCCTTTCCGCCCTTTCTCCTTTCCTTCCTTTCTCCCTCCTTTGCAGCTGGCTAATGTAATGGCTGTAGGTTTAATGCTCGTTTTCGTAGCAGACAAAACCGAAATCTTTAAAATCGCGATATTATTCGAATGATTTCCTGTAACCACTCGAGACGTCTCGAGATATTTCAATAATGGAATGAATCGATTGTTAGCGATCGT
Source organism: Ctenicera cuprea (assembly GCA_958336395.1). Lineage (NCBI taxonomy): Eukaryota > Metazoa > Arthropoda > Insecta > Coleoptera > Elateridae > Ctenicera > Ctenicera cuprea. Next base: position 80,606,291 of record OY284486.1, on the reverse strand, counting down.
AATCCCATCACTACAAAATAGCCCTAAGATAACACGGGTAATTTCTGAAATCGTGTAAAATAGGACGTATATAATATTTACAAAGTATTATATCAGAAATTGTTTAAAAATTTTGCCCAAAAACTAACCACGTTTTTTAAAAATTGTTTTGCTTACAATTTAGTTAGTTTTTTACTTCCTGCGCTTATTTCTTTGTGATGTCTTCTATGAATTTTTGAAATTCCGAAATACATGTCCTTTCATTAAACTTGGCAAGTTGTTTCTGTATTGTAATGCAGTATGAGCAAACATTTCTATTTGAATCAAAATATAGCATAGTTATGAGTGAGTAAAATTATAACATGATTAAAACATTTTTAAATAATGAAGATAAAAGGAATATCTCACTTCGAGCACGCGCTAAATGAGAATATGAACCTCGATTCGGGATTATATCTAATTTATTTATATGACTAAATTTTCAACGATCTTGACCCTCAAACCTAATAAATTAAATTGTAGTAAATGAAAAGATAAGAAGAAGCAGATTTTTTCGTAAATGCGTAAGTCTAATTGTGTAGGTAGAATGTCAGCTGCTATATAGGGTGTTTGAAAAATTACGGGCTAATGTTATCCCAAAGAGCAAGATAAAAGCATTTATTGACATGGATCCGGAAACGCTTCTTTACAGAACATTTCGCATCGTTGAGACACTTCCGGAGGTTGTTTTAAGGCCCCTGTTTTGTATTTTATGTACTTTTTTTGTGAAGAACTTAAGCTCAAAGTTTGTACAAACTTCTTGCGCATTTTAAGCCGACACTCAGATAGCGTTGGGTTTAGCGACTTTCAATGAGTACATTTTTTGTCTATTTTTGAATAGAAAATTAGATTTTCATTATAAGTATTGAAGATAATTAAAAATTTTAAATATTTATAAAAATTATTAGGTGTCCTCCTCGTATAAGACACCCCTGAAAGTTCCCTTATTCAAACAAAAATCGTGGTTATGATGGTCATTACACTTTTTGATTTCGTTTTTGTAGTAAATTTTGCTAAACTTTTTTTTAAACAAATACCACTTTGGAATACAGAATCAAAAAACTGGAGCAATTTTAAAGTCAAACAGTGGTGGAATTTTAACGATTTGATTCGTTTTTCGATAGTCAGATGCATAATTTGTCACGTCTTGAATTTTAGTGACTTTTAACTATAATCCTGCATATAATTACTCCATTACTTTGTAAGTAATTACATAAACGCTTAACCTTGAAAGCCAAAAATCTTAATTTTTACAATCGTCATAAATTCTAGGAATAAATTTTTATCGTTCAGTTATGCTTAACAACGAGTTTCATTGGTTGAACTAAATTAAATATTTACAGTAATACTCTCAGTAATCATTCGTAAATCATAAACAGTTTACTGTTTTCTTGTAATTTTTCTGACCCTTATGACGTTTATTTAACGTCACATTGGGCACAATAACCTTAATATTATTTTATTGTGTGTGTCCATTTTGCGTACACCATGTTGTCTAACTTTATCTTCCAATAATAAGATCACACCATGTTTTTTATTGTAATTTTTATTTATAGATTCGAAATCTGACTTAGTATTTTTCATAACCTTTGACAACTTCGTAGGGGGTACGCAAGTTATCATAAAGTTTATCGTCTAATTGCAAAATTTGCGTTTTCATGGACTTCAATAATCTGGGCAAATTTAATTGATGTTTCATCATACGAGTTCTTGTAAATTAACTAATAACGTAAAATCGTCCTTAAGTTGACACAGATTATTTTATTTAGAATAATTAGATAACACAAAAGGTGAAGGTGAAGGGGAAATTTTACATGTCTCGGAGAGAAAAAAAGCTAGAAAAAAGAGTTTTATTATAAACAAATACAGCCCAATTAACAATATTTTCTTTGGATAAGAAACGTTACGTTGTTTTTTAATATTTACTAACATTATGGCGTAAATCAAATTTTTTATGCTTTACAATAAGAATGTTACACCATTTTGCTAAGGTAATTCGGAAATTTAATTTTTTTTAAAATTTTTATTGGAAATACAAACATTTTCTCAAAGGTTTTAATTTACAGGGGATGTAACTTCACACGTAAAATATTATTTTCTACATTACACGTAGAAAACTGCGTAGAATATGTATGTTAAATAAAATCAGTATACCTTCCCTGTTTCGACACATACATGTAAAATATGTAAGACAGATTCTAGAAAAACATGCATGTGTGCATGGGGGGAACGCGATGGTTGCAACTATTCAACGAAACAAATATCCTGGCTGTAGTACCTGTACTATATGTGCATGATAAGGATTTAAACTTTGCTCATTTATAGTTCGTGCCCTTCCTCGATGTTTCACTTTGGCTTTAAACGCTTTGCTCACGTAATTGTTAAACCCCATTTGTAACGGTTCTCATACTAGATGTTCGACAATTGGGAAAACATTCCTTCCACTAAAATGCCCTAACTCACTTCACCACACACAAGGACGATGTCCGACAATTTATTATTAGAAAAAATCGCCATTTTATTATCAAGTATTGCATGCTATCGAATAATAATTCACCACTTACCATACCTCAAGTGTCAAATAACAGTAACAAAATCGTTTAATAAGTATGTACCTACTTTTTGCTGCTTTTGAATCTGAAGTTTTTATTCTGCTGCATTAAATTAAAACACAATTTCAGAGGAGGGTACTAGTTTTGGTAAAACGTGTTTGATTTTTAACTCAGTTTCGAGGGTGTTTCGAAAAAATAATAAATAGAAAAGTGTTTCAGTTTGGTGAGTTCTATTATAGGTTCAACTATCTGCAGATATTTAATAACACCCTGTATAATCAGGGAATTCATATAATTACTAAATTCTTAAGGTTTATAAATACCAAATAATTTAGTATTATTCTGATTTCTAATATAGTAATTGATACATACGTCCGCCTGTAAGTTATGATGTTATGAAAGACGCAAGCTAATATTATATTACTCTATATATTTTTGTTTATTTTATTTATTTATATTTTATATTTACTACATGCTATATAACTACTATCATCAGTATTCATGGGCAAAACCTTTTAGACGTGCACGTACATAGAATTTCTAGTTCTATTTTGATATATGTAGATAAGAAGAAAAATAGTTTTATTTTTACAGTAAACTGTCTATTTCCTTCCAAGATAAGACCAGTAATTTTCCACACAAACTTTATTAAGTGCTTTATTTTGATAATGCATTTTGTATATTATATATCCATAGATAAATAAAATAACTGCCAGTGGAACTCTTTAGCCAAAGATTAAATATAATCAGTATTTATACAGAGTAATCCGTAACACATTTACTGTTTTAATTTCCTTATACTAATAAATAAAATGTTCTTTAATTGGTACAACATGATTACAAAACATTTAACTTATTAAATCATATATCTTTTTTTTGTTCTTTTTTTTTAAATTATGTTCCAAATACTGGTTAATTCAGAATTACGGTAAATAATATTTATGACGCATTCTAGGCACCAAAATAACTAAAAAAGTTTGTATGTACATAAGTCGGTGTTGTAACGCAAAAACCATTGGAAATATGAAAGATCTGAGTACGCCACTGTAATCTACACAAACAAAATCTATTAAAAATCTTAATAAAATTTTTTAATATATGTAGAAATAAATGAGGTACTTCTTTTTTGTTACAAACAAACCTTGCGTACTGGAATACGCGTTACTGATCTACCTGTGCTATTATATCATTGGAGGGAACAGTCTTTACGCTTTACAGATACGTTTCAAGACCCAGGTTTGTGAAAACTTTTTTTATTGCTTTGAAGTGTAGAACTTTCCTCAAATTTGTGAAAACTATTGAAGTATTTGGGCATTTCAGGAAAACGCTTTGGCCTTCATGGCAACCCGATTTCACAATAATACAAAGTATCTCGAAAATTGTTAGATTTAGCGACTGGCAACCAGGGACGTACTTGCACACCACAATAAAATAACGTTTCGGTTTTCCGTTACGGTACAAATTTTGACGAACATGATGTGGAAGTAAAGTACAATTTAAGCAAGAAAAACCTGAAGTAATTATAATAAACATTGTTATGGAACGTTAAAAATTGCAAAAACCATCAAATATTTATAAGAAAAAAGGTACTCACAACAATACTATATATTGCATACGCGTAAAATTTAAATGTACGTATATCAAGCTTTTTGGTTTATATTTTGGAGAAATATTTAAAAATAATAGATAAAAATGCAGACGAGCAGTCTGGATCAATCTCCGGATTTTTTGGTGGATTGAGCACATTAATAAAAAAATTTTGTTGCGGAAATAAAATTTATAGAATGTATCACACCGTAGACACATCGCGGCGTTCTATTAACTCGCGCTTTCCACTACGCTCCAGGCACGGCGATTCCATTGAAAACATTCCAGAGCGTATAACTACTAGCATTTGACCGTCTACATAATAATAATAAAAAAATAAAAACCAAGTACATTTAACTTCACAAACCGGAAAATTTAGCTTCATAACGTAAAAGTTAAAATTTATGTACATTTCCTGTATTTTCAAGTCCACGTATCTTTTTCAAAAATTATTTCTGTTACAATTGTTTTGAATGGCACCTATAGGCTTTACTTTACCCACTGTTATCAATATTTCCGGGATTTACATCAAACTGATCAACTGCATATTTACCAAGTAATCTATCAAGCAACATTGGAACATCTTTGTGTAATCGAATTCGTAATTTATAACTCCATAAAATCATTTAACTTTTTAAAAAAAAGCAAACATCTGGAATTTACTATCTAGATTATTTTCATATGTAAATAACTTAGGTATAAAGTTTCACTCTTTTCTTCCCACTTGGCCTATCCTAAATTAGCCCAGAGTACTGTCACTGATTCTAACACACTCACTCTACATAAGTTCACAGTATACAGAAAATTTTGGCTACTGCAGTTCGCGAATTTCTTCTATTTTCGATTACGTTCCGGCGCACGTCTCTGCTTGCAACAATAATACCCTTTCTTACATTTTCTTATGGACTCTTAGATTTTATAGGCAGAACTTCAAAAGTTGTAAATATTAAAAATATTACGTGAGCTTCTCCCCCTCCCTCCACCCTAACAACTAATTATTTAAACAAAAATCAGTAGACATACTAAGCTAAATGAGTAATGCTCAGATATAGGATTTCAAAATTTTAGTGCAACTACTTCGAAAGTTATTGACAAAAGTAATTCCATCGTAACGAGGCTGTAGCTCCGTAACAAAGCGTTTTTGGACCCATATTTGTTAAACTTTTTTACTTGTTTTGGTGCCCAGAACGCGTCATATAAATTTTGCAGTATAAATCCGCATCATCCTGCATATTACCAATTTGTAAAGACGTATTTTTTTAAAACCACATCAGTGTGACAGGTAAATGATATGCATATTTACACTCGCACAGTTTAGTGTCAACAAGATGGAGCTACAGCACATAATTGCATGCCATTTCATAGAAATTTCATACGTCAGGTGTTTCAACCCCTTTACATTTTGATTAGAAGAAGTTACGTAACCACCGCGTATTCCTGATCTAAGTGCACGCAATTACTTTCTGTGATTTGAAAGTTAAGGTATACAAACTCACCTGGAAACACTGAAACTGAGCCAATACCGCCAAAACTGCATAATCAACAATTTCAGATTGCAACTAAGCAATGTTTAACAGGCTGTGTACCCATTCAAAAATTAAATTATTTTGTTTTCTGTAGTAATAGCACAAGTGCGTGAGAAATTTTCGATAATAGTCTTGCCCGATTTTGACAAACGAAGTCGTATTTTCTTTTAGCAGCACACATGAGCTTGTCATGTCAAATGAGGACAAAATTATGAAAATTTTTTCGTTTACGAGGCTCAGCGTCGTTTGGGAAGTTGGGAAGTTAAAAATTAAAAATTTTGTTTTGACTGGCTTTTCAATAGTTATTTTATTTTTGTCTGCATAAAAGTTTTTTTAATTAATAGTTGTCAGTACTTCAAACGCGGCATTCACACATCGAGTCGTGTGTTAGCTAGCAATTTCGATTTCACTTTGATCCTATGTGAGTAAAATGTTAACGCGACCGCGCCATCTCATGTGAACGAATAGAAGTTTTATGTTATGACACTAAAATAATGATTTTTAACTTCAAAAAAGATTATTTTTACACCAAAAAATGATTTATTTAACATATTTTTTTTAATTTACAAAATATTCTTTCAGATTTCACACATTAAAAATGTTTTTTTGTGATAAATATAGGTTTTCAGTGCAATAAATTATATTTTTATTAAAAAAAAATTTTGTAATATAAAAAAATTTCTACTAAAAAAATATTATTTATGCTAACAATAATAAAATTTTATTGAAAAACATTTTCGAGTTGAAAAAATAATATAATTTTTAATCCGTTTACTGGCTCAAAAGACGCTTCATACTCGTGTGCTACAAAGTGTGGCTAATGCATTTCCAGTCTGATTTTATTCCTCTACTTGGAGAGGATTAAGAGTAGTGGGGATACATACAGCGGAAACTTGCCCACAATTTCTAATACTACTAACAATAATACATTTTTTATAAACAAAGTCTGAAAAGTCATTATATTATATTGTATCCTATAAAAAACACAATCAGTGTGGTAATAACCTAACACATTTTATTCAAAAGTAAAAAGAAAATGGCTACTTAAGCCGGCCATACACGCTACGGTCTACCGGAGAGGTCTACCTGTGCAGGTGTGCCTGCGCAGGTAGACCGCATGTCGTAGCGTGTATGGGACGGTCCGGTATGCCGGAGAGGTCTTCAGTTCGTTTCGCTATGGCATCGATTGAAGACGACGACGCACTGGCGTTGATAGGCCTTGCGTTAATCTTGAAAAATAAAACAGTAAAAAAGAAGCGAACAAAGTGGTGTAAAAATTCGATAAAATCTTCAAGTACTTTCTTAGTTGAATCTGATGGCGCCATTTTTTACCACGCGGCTGTACGATGCGAGCGATGATCACCCTCTAGACAGAGACTAGAAAACAACTAAGCACGACCTGCGCAGGCGACTCGGACACGCACACGCGCACAGGTTCACCGTACGGTGTCACGAAAAAGAATTGATTTTCGATCTTGCGCCGGTCGCCTGCGCAGGTCCAAAAACCTGCACAGGTCTATTCCAATACACGCTCCGGTCTACCTGCGCAGGCACACCTGCACAGGTAGACCGTAGCGTGTATGGCCTGCTTTATAATAAAAAAGTTTGTTTATTTCGTTACTATGGACACAAACCCTACAAACCGCTAGCATCCAATTACCTAGCGAAACATTTTATCGTAAAAACCGATCATACAGCCAAGCATTTCGTACTGCTTTGAGTAGCACGCCTTTGTTATCGCGAAAATAGGGATGGTGATTGGTTAACTGTTGCATGTTTATTGGCTGATGCATGTTCGCGGGATATATTCAAATAACTAAAATGCACCGATTCCTTTAAACGGTATCGTAAAGTTTGTTTTAGTTTACCATTGATTTTATGTTTTTTTTCAAAACGGGTAATGAACCCTGCCGTACTCTATATATTTTTGTAAGATCGTATTATTGTTTTTAACAATAAACATGTCAAAATATAAATTATGGAGGCTAGGGGGGTCGCAGTTGCCGCCGCCCCAAGCGATAATATTTACTCAATGTATTATTTTGAAACACTCCAATCAGACTCTAAAGTCTAAATGAACTTGAACAACAATATCTTTTGTGAGTTTCTAATATAAAACCGTTTTATAGCTAAATTGAATAGGTAATTTATAAATAATGAACAGTTATTTACCGATAAGCAGTATTGTTTAACTCAATATACGTACGTGGTATAGAAGTTTTAATTTTCATAGTTTTAAATTAAATTATGTTAGAAAGAGAACTCGACAACTAAAGAATAAACTTAAAATCAAAATTTAGTAGCCAGTTGGGAATCATTTAGATATGTTAAAAACGACTACAATAGTTACAAAGTAATAGGTAAGTATACTTAAAATAGTAACCGCACTTATAGTTACAACAGCACGAAGTTTTGTTTTTGTATTAAAATTTCTTAATTTAATACAGACTAGCTGAACCCGTTGGCTACGCCCCGTGCTTTCTTCTTTTCCAATTCTTAATAAATATAATTCTCAAAAATCCCAGCCCTAGTTATAAATGCTGTTTCTAATAGAGTTTTAATAATGTTCTCTATGCAGTGTTTTTTAGCTTTATATTAATTTCCTGTTATTAAAACAAAGTACATTAAATTGTTTTATAATTCATACTCGCATCGCAAATACCTTTCAAAAAAATAAAAATAAATATATAAAATAAAACGTGTGTAAAAGGGGGCCCTAAATTTGTACCCGAATTGGGGCCTATTTTTTTGAGGTAACGCCACTATGTCATGTTCTCAAATGGGCAAGGCATCAGCGATTATGACATAAATACTGAACTATGTCCTAATTAACTAACGTTAATGTTTATAATTTTGAAATCAAATTCCGCAAAACGAACAGCTTACGTAGTTCAAGGTCACTAAAAGATAATGTAAGTTTAAAAATCGAGACCTCATCCGCAATCAATGAAACCTACGCCGCGAGCCGTTTGACAATGATTTATTAAATATTTATTTGTCTAATTACTGCTTTTACTTGTACATGTCTTATAAAATGTCTCATTATTTAGTAATATTTGTAACGCACACGTGTTCTGGTGTGTTAAGTCACTGAGTTCCGCAGACCTGCGTAATACGCGTCTGCGGCGGAGTTCGGATTGCTAATGAAAGATTCATTTCCCAGCTCTTTCTGTCTTTTTATCCAAATATACCGTGTAAATCAAATGTTCTTATTTGCATCGAAAACTTCGCTGGTCTAACATAGCAGTTCGTATGAATATACGCTTTATATAGTGAGCTTGTAAAGCTCTAGCTTCGCGTAGGGGGGCTGGTCTTCGCAGAAAGGTGAGACAGATATAAGCGATCCGGTTTTAAAATAGAGATACACAAGGAACAGGTTATTTAAAGTAAAGGAACGAAACAGTTTTCCCCAGTCTTTCTCGTAGTTACAACTGGTTTTATACTATAATATTTTCAACAATTTTCGAAAAAAAAAACATTTTACCAAGAAGAAACCCAAGAGCACTCTGATTAGCTAAATAAAATGTTTGCGATATAGTCACATTTACATTACATATAACAAGCGGTTGAAGAAAACCTAAACATAATCGAGAGGTCATGAGTTCAAATCTTGATGAGGTCTACTTTTCTTAATATTTTTATTTACTGTGAGAAGACAATCAGGTTTACCTGTTTCATTTAAAATGTATAATAATTAGTTCATAATGCTACACAAGAAAATTAATCAGGTGAAACAGAAACAGTTAACGATAAACTTTTTACAGCTGATTAGATAAAATTTAAGTTATTTTGTTGTTAACACTCAAATTAAATGTTTGTTTTTAGCTGTTTTGTAAAATTGCAGTACAATTTATGAGTTCCAGTTAATGTATCTACTTGTTGAAAAATTGTATTGTTATTTTGGTATATTTAACCTGATTAGTTTTAGTAAACTGCGATTAATTAGAAACTGTGATTATGTAGCATTAAAAACTAATAATTATACATTTTAAATAAAATAGTAAAAAACTTGATTTTGTTTTTACAGTAATAAAAAAATAGACTTCATCAAGATTTGAACTCATAACCTCTAGTTTACAAAGTAAATCCTTTAGACGCGCTTAACCGAATCAAGGCATTAAAAAAATTTTAGTATGAAGTTAACAAGTACGGTTGCTATGGTAGTATGTCCATGTAGCGTTTATTACGTTTTCTTTCTTCTTTCATCTTTTGGCATGTACGAAAGTAGGTCTGAGTACACCAACAGTTACCCTACTAGGATAATTATCAGTGCAATCACACTATGATTGGTTGACGTATCTAAAATATTGTGATTTTATTGGCTATGTGTGAGATCAATTGTTTTGAAATTAGTTGGCTTGGGCGACAAAAAAGGAGTACTTTTTTTACGTATTTTTGCATTGAAAACAAAAATTCCTAAAAGTGCCCTATGGTCACGTGATAAAACCACAAATTGGATTTACTTGGTGCGCACTTTACTACATTATTTAAGCGAAAAGCACTAAAAGTAATGTAGTGTCCAGCAGTAATGCCGATATACAAATTCGTAATAAATTATATTATAAATATACGAAAGATGAAACCGCTCCCTTTTAAAGGCAGTAACTCAGTAAGGAAACAGTTTTGGATATATGTTCACATAATTTCTGTTCATTCATTTTAACTAAGAAACTTTCCCACAATTTATTGAAAAAATTTTAAAATCACTGTCTAAAACCCAGTAGTACTTTTTATAAGGATGGGAAACTCCACGCGAAGTGCTTCGCCTATTTTTTTGTATAAAAAACCAAAACTTACTGTACTAACCACTGCTATTTCCCTAATGAAATAATCCTAGTTTATAGAAAACCACTAAAATTAGGTTGCATAAAATAAATAACGTGCAACTTGTTGCTGTCCTTTGTTATGGTTAAACAATTGCATTTTAAACAACTGCATAATTAAGCGGAAATTAAACGCCAAGGATTTTTGCAGAAAACTGACCTCACATATTTTGAGCCAATAAAATCACTGCATTTTAGACACGTGAACTAACCAAAATCTAAATACAGTGGTAATTACCCTAGTAGGGCGATTCTCACTGTAATCAGCCGTACTAGCTTTTATATGCAATTAACCACTACCATCATAGCAACTGTAGTTAATTATTAGATACCTATTTTGTAAAATACAAAGAGCGAGTGCGATGTTGAGTTGTCCAACTCGAACTTGCACGTTGATTTGAATGTTATGCGAATAGCATTTATAAATCAGCAAAAAATTCTATTTCACTGCCTTAGATGCGATAGAGGGAGCGATTCATCTCATAATAGGAAGTAAATTTTGATAAATTGAGCCATCATTTATGCAACGGTGAGAGATATCGAAAAACTTTAAATACAAAAATTGTTCAGTTTAATGAGACCTTTAAAATGAGGTATCACTTGTCCCCTTGTCTCATTTAAGATTTTTGAGAAATTTTCTGTTAAATGTTTCCGCTCTTTTAAGGAGGAGAGGGGGTACTAACATTTAATTTTTGTCCTCATGTAGTACATCGTTGGAAAGATAATTTAATGGACTTTAAAAATCACTGCTAATTTTTTTGGTACAATAGTTCATGTGCGGTTGGGAAAAGGTTTATGTAATGGCCGCTTTTTTGATATAATTGGCCGCCATTTTGAAATAGATAGAGCTATCAATATTATCTTTGTAAAATGTGCTGTGTTTAGTGATTTTTGTGTTGATAAACATTGACAGGGTTGACGTCAACGCCGCAGGGGCGATAGAGTAGTGGTCAGAGTTTCCGGCTTTGGTGCTACTCTGGTTAAAGCGAGTAGGTTCGAATCCCACTCGCCGCACTATCTTGGGAGTCTGTAAATGTTTTTATAAAATGAGGCATGTTAGATAAGATGGATGCCGCATGTCCTCCATAGTTTTTGGTCCAACTGCATCAAATTTTTTTTCAAAATACTGTTTCAAAATTTTGTATAGTAACTAACCGTCATCACTTTTAAGAAAATAGAAAAATTTAAAAGCTTCAAAATGTAACAGATTCAATTTAAAGAAGACCTTTCTAAAAATCAAATTGAATGAAAGTTAACTAAAAAATATTTGTTATAAAAGAGATTGTAAAGAGTAGCGAGGTCATTTCCTATAAACAAAATATTTTAAGAAAATTTTGTAAACAATTTCACAGAAATTTAATATATGTCACATAAGAATGAAGAAAAGAAGAACCACAAAAGGTACAATTTAGAGTAACAGAAACAATTAAATTGTTCTAATAAAAGGCACATATTGAAATTATCATTCAGAGGGCAGCAAGTTCAGGGATTCCAAGATAAAAAAAAATCCTCGTGGATTCTGGTGGATAAAAAGCGATGCACTGACGCACGCACTCTTTACGCTTGAATTTTCTAAAATCTCTTAACAAATGTTTTATTATCGAATCGATGCTAATTGTTTAGACTTTTTTAAGATAGCTAGATTATAGCTTATTGGTCATTGGGCGTTGAAAAAAAAACGGCACGTTTTAACTCCAATTTTGTTACTAAGGGTGATCTTAGTACGAAACGGACAGTAACTAATCGCAGAACATTATCTTAATTCTCGGAATAATTTATTGTTATCATTTGACTTAGAAATTTTTCTTTGTACAAAAAAAAATGATCACACACGACAATGTCACATTTTAAATTATAAATAAGATCTAAACATACTAAGTTCTTACGTATGCAGATATACCTTATAGTATTTAACTAAGGATATAGATATCTAAACGTTTTTTTGATATTGTTGTAAAACATGCCAAAAACATTTGAATTTACAGCACGAAGTAAGAGGATGCATGAACTGCTTGTTGCTATGATATGCATGTCTCAATTTTGCAGTACATGTGACAGAGAGATCCAAGACAAGGAACCTATGAAGTAATCTTCAATATTATATTTTGAATGTCGATAAAGACTGTATATGTATAGGTTATTTCAGTTGATTTCTTGATAGTGTCCGATCTATCAGGACAGAACATGTTTTAGTTTTAACCATTGTTGAAAATTATAAATTTTTGTAATTACAATCAAATTCATTGACAGATTTCCAATCTTAATTGTGAACAAACAACAATATTAGCGCGAATCAGCACATCCTTGAAATAGTACATTTAGCAGTTTTTTAGTCTCGGTGCTCTCTCTCTAAAACACTACACAATATGGCCATAGCAACCCGCGTTCGTGCATACTTTTAAGTACATATTGTGTAACAGTAAAATGTATTGTTGCTATATTTTAGCCTGGCCTACCTCACAGCACCTAGGCTGTTCCTGTAATTTGCAACTATTTTGCCTCATTAGGGCTATTTAACACCTCACGGTAAATACTGAAACATGCAGTCTCGGACGATTGGATACGTATGGGCGGGAAAGATCCTATAGGTGACATAAACAAGAATGTTGCTGCGGAAATGAATTTATATTTGTGTGTACACATGCTTGCGTGCTAATAGCTCGCACCTTCCGCTTTGCCCCAGGCACGACCATTCCACTAAAAACATGCCGGGGATCATAAGCGTAACCATGTACGCAATAAAAAAAAGTAATAGAATCCTCTGTGATGTACTCGTAGGCCGTAGCATCATAACTTATTCGATGACGTCACAGCGGTACCGCTCACGCAAACACGAACACTGAGGTTAACATTTATGTACGTTTTTTTTAAATTTTTTTAAAAATATTCCATTGTAAATGTCTAACCTCAAATTGCCCACTTCCTCGTAAGGAATTTTCTTAAGTATTATCCTAGTATAATGAACAATAATCAATAACACTACAGCGGTTGTAAAATAATGTTCTACCTCAAACCACATGGGAAAGGACAAAAGTATTTTATTTTTATAATTTTGCTCGGTATCATTTGTCATTTGTTTTTTCCTAGCATGCCTAATATTTCTGGTATGTTATTGGGATGATCACGGATAATGAAATAAATACCTTTTTGGTGTTTTGTTTTCTTAATAAATACTTTTTTTGTAGAAAATTGTCTAAACTGCACAAATAAGAAACTGTTACCTTGCCGGGAAACGCCAACCTGCTCAAAAAGAAAGTTTTTCTAGAAATCTTACTAATTATGCCTTTTTGCATGAGGTTTTGAATGAGGTTCTAACTGGCAAATTTAATGATAATAACATGCCACTAGATCTAGACACTATTACTAGCATAAAAAAACACTTCTGTTGGCGTTGAAAAGAGCTTTTCTGCTTATAAATACATACTGTCTAATAAAAATGGGCAAAACAGGTCGCTGGTACTTTCCCATACTTTTTACGTGTTAAATATTCTTGCGTTAAAAAGTGATGGAAATTTACATCTAATCTAGCCGGTAAAAGCCCGCTGCAGACTCAAGACGTTAGTTACTTACGAGCTGCTCGCGCTCCTACGATGCGAAGTGAAAGACGCTAAGATATTTAATGCGCTCACGAAAATAGTTATAACAACCTTATTTATAGTTATCAAAAATATGCAAATCATGAAAAATAGTTATTTTTATTAGAGCTAATTATTAGGCTTTGTTAAAATCACGTAACTGCCAGAAAACACGTTCTTGATATTAAATTCAAAATAGTTCAAAATTCTTGCTGATTTTAATAGTACTTCAAATAGTCCAAACTGATAAAAGTTTATAACGATTAATGTTTGCGTTTAGGAATAAAAATTTAAACAATTTTAAATCTTTCAAAGATTTCTAGAGGGTGTCAGAGTGAAATTTGGAAAATTAGTAAAAAACAAATTTTGTAGTTCATTGCAATTTCTATTGGCTCGGAACTTAAAAAAAATGGTGTGGGCAGTTTTTGGGGGAATTTTTTTTGAAAATGTCCAAATTTTTGAGCCGCTAGCATATTTACAATTAACATTTTTCAAAAAATACTTTTAGATCACTTGATTATACATACTTATTAATGGCTATTAAGCAATATGATAATTTGTATAGATTGGATATTTTGTTTTTGAATAATCGGGCATTAAAGTTCAAAAATTTGTAACGGCTGTCATTTTGAAGATACAGCATTTGAAAAAAAAAATGATTTTTCTTTACAACGGTATGTATTGAAAATTTCAAAAAACTGTTTAGAAAAAAAGTTATACCAAAGAAACCGGTGTAATATCCGCTTCCGGTTCCGGTTCCGATTAACGACTTTACAAAAAACTACCTGCAACTAAAAAACTTCCACACACTAAATCTTATTACAAACCACCGCACCCACGTACGCACCCACCCACCCAAAACGTGTATTTCCGCTAATATTTGAAATTCAAAAATTTGCATGCAATCGTAAATTTCCTTACTTCAGTAGAAGTATAGGAAAGTAAAAACCAGTCGTTTCATGTTGAAAATCTTAAAGAACATTTAGAAATTCATTGCTATAAAATTCAAAGATTAGGTATAAGTTAAAATTGTTAAACTATACTAATGCTAGTTTTTAAAAATTGCCTTTTATAAGTAATAATTTTAAGTGTAATATGTTGTAAGATTAATCTAAGTTGCAGGCTTCCGCGGCCGTTGTTAATAACAGCTAGGCTTCCGGGTTGGAGCCGCGTCATCGGTGCATGAACTGCCGACGTTTCGTCCTCGGTTCCACGGGACATCTTCAGGGCTGTGGTCACTTTGGGATCTGGAACACAACTGAACTGCCTAGCTGTTATGTTGTAAGATTATCCACAAGCGCCCTTTATAATAAAAAAAAAATCTTTAGTTTACTGATAGTACTAGTAAGTTTTGTATATAATGTTTGCATATTGTGCATATAATGGTACATTTTTGATATAATGGTGCATATTTTGTATACCGTCTGTCTATAAAGTAGCCCCCCCCCTCCCCTAACTAACTTTTGAACGACTTGATAATTAAATTTTGTGTCATTCAAAATGGCGACTATGCGCCATTTTGAATTTTTTTTTAAATAGAAGGTGGGGTCAAGTGACACCTTATTTGAAAGGTCTTTTAGTTTTGCGTCTGATCCTAGAGTTTCAAAGAAAAATATTCAGTCATAACAAAATGGCGGATTTTACACAAATGGACTCGCTCAATACTCAAAATTGTTTTGATTTTTTTATTCAGTAGTCCACTTTTTCATTTGCAGGACCAAATTTTCCCAGAAATATCTCAGGTGGCTGGAAATAATATTGAAAACGTTATGTTCCAACAAGACGGTGCGCCGCCTCATTATTATAGGCCTGTTTCTGACTTTCTCAACGGACATTTTCTTGGAAGATGGATTGGTAGGCGGGGCCCTGTAGAATAACCGGCTCGCTCCCCAGATTTAATTTCCTTAGCTTTTTTTCTATAGGGATATCTAAAATCGAAAGTGTACAGAACCCGTCCAGAAACAATTGAAGAACTGGAGCAACGCATTACAGAAGTTTGCAGAAATATCACTCCAGAAACTTATGAAAACGTAAGACAGGAATTTCATAACCGACTTTTTATGTGCCAAGAAGTGAATGGTGAACATTTCAAACACTTAATTTAATTTCTTTTTGCTTTAATTCTTAGTTTGTTTTTAATATACTTCTTTATCTTCAAACATTGTCATTTTGTTATGGCTAAATAGTTTTCTTTGAAACTCTAGGATCAGGCGCAGAACTAAAATACCTTTCAAATGAGATGTCACTCGACCCCATTTCCATTTAAAAAAATAATTCAGAATGGCGCCCAGCCACCATTTTAAATGATACAAAATTTAATTATAGGCTAAAAAATAGTATTTAATTTCTTATTACAGCGCACCGAATTTTGTGGTAAAATACCAAGTCGTTCAAAAGTTAGTTGGGGGGGGGGGGGGGGGGTTACTTTATAGACACAGTGTATATTTGGTGTGTATATGCGCATATTTTGACGTTTTTTGTGCACATAAATCCGCGCCTTGTTTATCATATTATAAAAAAGAACGCCGTCAGCCAATCAGCTCGGGACGTTTATTGGTATTTTCGAATTTTGTACACAATTTTCACAACCTTCACAAAATTTGGAAATACGAGTATTATTAATTTGGTATTTTATACCGGACGCTTTGAAAAATTTAATAATTTGTGTATGTATATGCACATATTTTGAGTTTTTTTTTTGCATATACATCTGCGCCTTGGTAACTAATTACAATAGTAGTATGGGCCATTAAAGAAAAAAGAAAACAATTATTTTATGGAAACCAATGCAGTATTAATCACTGAATCTGTTCAACCGTCATTGTAGCGTCATGCAGTGCTTATTAAGAAAATTCAACGGAAAGATATGAACTTTATAGATCATTGTTCTTATTCAGGCACATTCAATTTTGACGTTCTAAAAACGATGACGTTCATTATAACGTGCACCTATTTGCGTCCTAAATTTTACGATCTCTATCGACAATTATTAATCGATGACGATCAGATATTGATGTCGTTTTTAACTCTTACGTAAACGCTTGACATTGTTTGGTTTGTTGGTTATCGTAAATTTGCAGAAAATCGCATATGCCGAATTCTATCAAGTCAAGGGAATCATTTTTGGAATTTATTGCTAAACCTTGGGCAGTTCACAGTATCATCACATTGTTACATCAGTGTGGAAGTGCTTGTGTACTTGTTCCTATCAAATTTGGATTTAATTTTTCTTTAAAGTACACATGCACTGATTAGACCGAACACAGAATTTCAGATAAGTAGGTAGTGTATGAATGAATAATTAATTTAATTATGTTTCGGTTTTAGACCTTCGAAGCTGTTGATTTTTAAGTATGCACCACTAAATCTGTATTGAAATTGATGGAAATTTCTTACTTTTTAGTTTTGTTTATATTTACAGTTTACACCAAATTTATTAGGATGACACCATTAATGTTCACTTTCCAAATTAATTGCAACCGATAATATGTTTGCTTAAAAAAGTTATCGGATTATATTACGTTGTCTGGATCATATACTCAAATTGGACTTTTGTATCTATCGTCTTAGTATTATCATCGCTAGACATACAAGGCCTTCCGGTTACTCACACACGTGTTAGAAGATGGATTCTCCAAATCGAAACGTAGTCACTGAACCGTATTTTTTTAAAAGATATCACGTTGTTTTGCAGAAAGTACAAAAGTCTTTGTTATCACGACTTAGTTAGTTCTAACAAGTTATATGTAGTCATTTTTCAGATAAGAATTAAGATGCAAATATTAGGAGTTCCTCTCGTGGCATTTTAAACCTTTAATATGTATTAGGTTGATAACTACTTCAAATTTTTTACACTAAATTTGCATAGTTATTGTCGTTTCTAAGTTTTATTGTAATGTACCTATGTAGGTTCTGTAATTGGGAAATTTCTTAGGTTAACAGTACGTGCAAAGTTTTTAATTTAACTAAGTTTTGTACTTTTCTTTTATATACGTAATATACAGAATGGCTAAGAATTACGGTGCAAAATTTATATAACGTGTTGTAGATGTAGGCAACAGAATAACTAAAAAAACTTTGCTAGGAACTTAGCGAGCTACACCCCATTTTGTATTGCATTAAACTTGGAGGCTGTAACTCCGTATGGAAACGTTTCCGAACCCGTGTTTATACAAACTGTTTTTATTGTTTTTAGGTGCAGAACTTCAAAGTTTATGGAAATTATATTGGAATAAAAAGGCAAGTTCGGTGTTGGTTCATACCCCATGAAGGGGCGGGTCGCAATGGGGGTCTTTCGGATGTCCCACCGGAGTCCTAAGCCCATCGTCAGTTGATAAAACATGGTAAGGGTGGGCTAAAATAAGGATTTTGGATAAGGGAAGATTTCCGCGGAAAGTACTGCCCCAGTATTCACCATTTGGCCAAGGAAAACCACGGAAAAACCTAAACTAGGACAGTCGGCCTGGCCGTGGGATCGAACCCAGGCCTTCCGAATGAAAGGTGCAATGTATCCTCAGAAAACACTTAATCTGCAACGCAGACTTAATTAAACAAAAACATTGTATTATATTTAGCGACTGTCGACGAGAGCACCTTTTTTGTGTATTTTTGTATGAAGTTTTTCTAGATAAAACTTCAAAAATTGTAAAGATTTGAAACATTTAGAAGGAAATATTATGTGATTTCCGTATGATACACCTCTGGTGCACTTAGTTAATTAAAAATTGGTAGACACTTTAAGCTAAATGAGTAATGGTCACATACAAAATTTAGTTTTTTTTTAAATAAAATTACTGCAAAAGTTATCTACAAAACAGTTGTTAGAATTTTACTTCTGCAAGAGGCTATAGCTCCGTAATAAAGGTTCTCAAGACCCATGTTTAAAGGAACCTTTTTTATTTGATTTCGTGCCTAGAATGCGTCGTGTAAATTTTTTACTATAATTTTTAATCACCCCGTATAAATACGATGTATTCATAATTTATCATCATTGTTGAGTTTTGGGTCTTTCTTCGGTTTTTAGCGTCGTTTATAAGAAAAGCAATGATGAAAAAAAATATTACATGTTAGTAATTTTGGGTGCCTTCCATGTACGACACTAAAATTAATTACATCTTATATTTTTTTTTTATTTTATCGTATTTACGAGTTTACCGGTCGATACACGAGTTATGCCTAAAAGAAAGGTACTTTTATGCCAAACATGTTTAACATAAAACATTTTGACTAATAACAAGTTTTAGGGTCTTGAAAGACCGATAAATCAGACGCTGCAGTGGTGACTGTGGCTGTGTCTGTGTGTCTGTCTGTCTGTTTGTCTGGCTGTGTGTTTGTATACACTTTACAGTCCAGACGCGTTAACGCTCAAAGATTGCTATTTGCAATTGGATGAAACCGTTACAAAATGAGGTTGGTCCGCCAAACAAAAAGGAGAAGAGGGGAGAAGATTTTTTGTTTTTTTTTTAAATTTAGGAATTTCGGTTTTAAAATCGGTATGAGTACGTTAAATGGCAATAGGAACAATTTTCTATTAGGAAAACATAACTGAGAGGTTTTCCTTTGGTCGTTGACCTGAACAGATTAATGAAGTACTTGCCAAGAAAACGACGATCACTAAATTATGAAACCGATTTAGAGATTTCAAAAAATAAACATTAGTTGCAAATAAAAAACACAAATTATCATAAAACCACTCGAGTGTTTCAAAAAATTAGGGAAGGGGGTACTTCAAAATAGTTTCACTCGGAAAACAACCTTAGATTCGTATTCTACACATGTCGAATAACCGATCTGCGCAACCTCGATCTTCTCCCCCCCCCCCCCCCCCCCCTGCTGTCTCCCTCAACGAATTTTCGATATTAAAAGAATATATGAATAATCTTACATTAAGAAAGTACCTCTGGGAGGTTTCCGTTTGAACGTTTACAGTTTAATAAACTTTATAAAACTTTTAAAAATTACTTATATTTCAAATATTTTCATGTTTTTCAAAATTTTATAAAACTTAAAATTTCTTTGTTAATTTTCTATTATTTTTTAACTTTTTCTAAATTTTCAAACATTTTTGTCTTCTTCTTCCTTTTGTTTATAGGCCAATGGCCTGTTTAATACCCGCAACTAGTGCGGGTTCTGTGAGCCCTCTTTGCACGTATGCCGGGCAGGAGGCTGGCCTTACCCGTCGAAAGGGGAAGAAGTTCCACTAAATGGTTTACGATTGCCAAAGATGTTAGTATGACAACCGGGACCGAGGGCTTAACGTGCCCTTCCGAAGCACGGTTGGTTGCAGATATACCCCTATTTTAGGCCCCCATCCGAGTGGGGACCAGAGCGGACGGTGCTTAACATTTTTGTAAAAGTCAAAATTATTAAATTCGAAAGTTGTAAAAATATTCAAACATTTTCGAAATTTGGAAACAATTTCAATTTCCTTTTTGAAATTTCAAAAGTTTTTAAGATTCCAAATATTTCCTAAATTTTCAAAAATTTGCAAACGTTCAAAATTTTCAAATTTTTCGAAATTTAACAAATTATTAAATTTTCGATACTTCGATATATCTAAAAATATTCAAAATTTTCAAAAATTATAATCCAAAATATCTAAATATTTAAAAATTTTCATAACTTCCAAAAACCTTCAAAATTAAAAAATTTTGAAAATTTTCAGTAATTTCAATTTAAAACTTTTAAAAAAATTATATGTATCAAAACTTTCGAAAAATTTCCAAGAAAATTAGCCTAACTTGTGAATTTTTAAAGAACGACCGAAATAAAATATATTCAAAATTGTTTTGAGTATTATAATTATAACAACATTGTTAATTTCCATAAAATTGACAAAATTTTCGTAATATATTAAATTTATTCATTAATTTCTATAAATTTCTATAAAAAGAAAAGTCCCGTGGCGGTTGCCCGACAGGTTTTTTCATAAATCGCGCTAAAAAAAACGTAAGAAAACTCGAAGCAAATGTTGTTAAAAAAAGAGTACGAACCACACTAATTTTTGTTAATTTTTATTTCATCCTTAAGATACTGAAGATGATTTGATGTTGTTTTTGTGTTGCACAATGTGGTTGTTGTGCACATGTTTAGATTTATAGTAAGTGTGGCGTATTTGTAAATAATACAAAGCGGAAACGAAATCAGATCATCACGATAAATATTTTGTATCACTCATTTCTCGTAGCAAGTGTGTAAGTCAACAAGGCGTTTTGGCCACGTAAACTTCTTATCAATGACGTATTCTTCTATTTGCCTTTGATAAAAAGTAACCTATTTTGGTTGTGGCTCCAGCATGTGCGTTTAAAATGCATATGTAAGAGATTAGTTTTTAAATGCGCATCAGTTCGACTTCTGTTTGCATCTTTTTCGATTTTCTGTGACCGGAAAAGCTTGTGTTTGGTATTTTTTTTGCAAGGACGTCGGTACCGTTTTCGACCGTTTAATTTATTCATATTATGAATGAGTTAACGAAAGCGTAACTAATAACCTTTAAACAGCAAACAAATACATAAGTAATGAAAATGTGCGCTGAGATTGCGTATAAATACACTCTTGCCTATTCTTGAACTTTTGATCCACATACATACAACCGCCTTATCTTATTTTATCGGCGCTCTAAGGTTAATTAAAAGGAAAGTATGTTATAACAAGAGAAAATTTCAGAAATGAGTGTCGCTGTAAAAGTATGCAGTATTGGTGGTAATACATATCTGCATACAAAGACTTGTTACGGTCAAATTTTACCTTGATTTACCTTGACAGTTGAGTGACCTTTAATAAAAAGTGTATGGCACGCATCTATTTCGACTACAAATAAATATTTTTGTTGTGATTGAAAATTTGGGACGAAAATAAATTTTTCCCCCAAATAATTAGCATTCCTTTACATTTTTTGAACTTTGCTACAAAGAATTAGCATATTACGTCCTGCTAACTTTATGAATGTATCAAAGTCGAAAGTGAAATGTCACATTCTTTCGAAGATTATAAAAGGAAATCTTTTAACTGTAAGTTGAACTAACCTAACACGTCGAGTTTAAATTAAAACAAATAAATTATTGCATTTAAAGCAATCAATTGCAATTGTGTTAATGAATGGTAATAATAATGCGAAGTCTTCCCCATACATTTTATATAAAAAAATTGCCAGAGACGATTTTACATTATTTTTATCAAAGTCCTACATATGCTGCAATGTTTTCAAGCATACCTAGTTTAGCAAGAGAAACATTTAGTATAAAGGGAGTCCCACAATAAGGTGTTCATAGATCAAAGATGTGTTTTAAAGGTACAAGTCGAGTCGAAAAGGTCCAATAAACATAAGCCAGAAGATATGAGCTTTTTCAGAATGAATTTGACTGACGAATTTGGACTGCGCGCAGTTCATTTATTTTAAAATGACAGTTAATGTCTTTTGGTTCGAATTAAGTCAGTACCAAAGGCCACTCTTTCTACTAAAAAATTGAAAATAATTATATGTTCACTACCCAGGCCACCAAGGTCAACAGACTTAAATCCTTGTTAAATAAATTAAATTTTCTTGACCATCATCAATGTTAATTAATGTAATTTTTCTTGGCCTTTTCGGTTATAATTTGAAAAGTGGTGAAAAATATCTATCTTGATCGGAATTCAAACCAACTGAGTTACCAAGGAACGGCAAAAGCAGTGGTTGCAAGTTGAATATACCAAAGATGATAAAATCAGGCGACTCTTTCAAAAAAGAGAGAGGTGGGGGAGGGGAGTTCTACATCAATATAGACACGTCCAGAAAAAAATTTTTTACGCTGTTTTAGCTGTTCTGCGCAAGCGCGATTATCCTGTCGCCTCCCAGTACAGCAATTTTTCGATATTTTAAAAATGTACGAATTTTGCCTTCAAAATCAGTATGACCATGTTAAGTGACAATAGAAACAACTTTCCATTAAGAAAACATCACTGAGATTGTCTGAGAAGTTTCGTTTTTGTTGTTTACCTGAACAGTTAAAAAAATTTACTGTAAGCTACTTCAAGTTTACTAAAAATCATAAATATTTTTAAAATTTTTAATGATTTGTAAAATTTTAAAAAAGGTCAAAATTAAAATTTTAAAAACTTTAAAAATTTTCAAATTTTCTGTTTCCAAAAATTTCAAAATTAACAAGTTTTCAAAAAATTTTAGAATTTTGAAAAATATTAAAATTTGCAAAACTATCAAAAAATTTCAAAATTATCGAAATATTGTAAATTTTAAAAATTTTCAACATTATCAAAAAATTTCAAAATTTTTAAGTTTTCAGTTTTTTAAACATTTTCAAAACTTGAAAAAATCATAATCGTCAGGAAGTTTTGCAAATTTCAAAATATTCAAAATTTCCAAAAAGTTATAAACGTCTTTTTTAAGAAAAATTTCTAATCTGTTGGGATTTGAAAGCGTGACCGCTGTTTGTACGGCTTATTGGTAGTTAAGTTGGTAAAGCATGAGCCTAAATAGCTAGAGATCTCGGGTTCAAACCCTGATTGAGGAAAATGTTTTTCACAACTCTCCTAATTCTAATTTAAAGAAAATTCACGTTAATTTTTTAAATCCTTGTAATTACTATCTTTGGGAAGGTATGAATTCTCCGTTGTATGCAGTGCGGTTAAGCACTACGACTGAGCTGTTGAATTGGATGAAGTCTGTAAATTAAATTTTACGAAGAGCCAGAATATGCATAAATAATCGTGGAGGCTATTTAAAGCAATTAGCAAAAACTCTAATTAAAATGGTGTTTGGAAATATTTTCCATGTCTTAAATTAAATTGCCTGTCGTTTTTAGGTTATGATAGCGTCAGATATGAGAAACCTCCAAGTGCCAAATGCATTGTATGAACAAGGTTAAGACACAATTTTTCCGTTCATAGCCAACTATAATAAGAATTGGTTTTGATCGCATCTTCATAAAAATTTCTTGTTATTTGTTGAATTTTCACACGATTCACAATTTTTATGCCCTCGACCAGCCTACCATATCTAAATAAAGTTACTTAATATGAAAATAGCAGCAGTGTGCAGGTTTAATTATATTATACGTTGCTAAGCGGTGACGGCGACTTCGCAAATATGTAAATGTTTGTACTGTGCAGGCGTAACTCATCAACGTCTTCTGTTTTACGCTAAATTCCCACCCATCTGTGGATGTTTAAAGAGGGGGTTTTAAGCATAAGAATTTGCACGAGAAATTCAGTTGAGAGTGTTTATTGCACCAAAAATACGCTGGAGAATTTCGCTTCGAGATCGATCAGAATGGTCCAAAACAACAACCAACTTCGCAGATCCTGCTAGAGCTTCACCTTGCCTAAGAAACGCGCATTAGCTTCCGGTGCAAGGGAAACCATCTCCACAGGTTGACTAATGAACGGTCCGAAGTCTAAAAACCCCACAAATTCTTTATAGAGCAAAGCGACGGCTAGCCTCTTTAGCAGCAAAGCAGCGGCTACACCAAGTTTCGGCGAAGCCTCCTAGCACGAGGACCAAAGACTATCATCAAGACATGCAAGCCCCCGTTTCGGTCTCTACGCAGACGACAAGATTTTAAAATTCCACCCTGAGTTTCTTTGTTTGTCAAAACTGCTTTTTGTTTGTGTATTAATTGTTTCCTCAAATTTGACATTATATTTTAAAATAATATATTGTCTGTCAAAAAAATACAAAAAATTGAAATGTGCTAAATTAAATTTAATAAAATTAATTAATATTTAAAACGTCCATATGTTGAAGCGATTGGCTTTGGTACATACGTACTTTTATGGAACCTTTTTGACTAGAATTAAACCCAAATAAACATAACTAAATTAAGGAATTTTATATTGCGCGACACCCTGTATATTCTATATTTAAAATGTGTCTTGGAAATGTTTTAGTTGAACAGTTTTTGAAAGTAAAGTTGTTACACCCTGATGAGATCTCGTTTTGCATAATGTTTTTCCAGGAACTTTTTCAACATTTGCATGTGTTATTTAAAACATGTTTTCATCAATTCAAACAAACACTTTTTTTTAAATTATATTTAAAATTTTGGTTTTTAGTAAAATTTTTTGTGATTTCAGGAAATTAATTTTGTTGAATATGCGTAAATTAAAATTTAAACATCTAGTTAGGTCCTAAAAATAAAAGGAAGTCTGTAATATGAATACAGGAATGCCTTTAGCGCACTAGAACAAGTTTTTGACGAGGCGTTGTAAACTTAAACTCGGAAGTCACATACACAGTATTAAATGGAGTTACAAATGCACTTTGTTTGGTTGACCCAAATCTCATGCATATATAAACTTCCGGATGAACAAACATCTGATCGTTGCAAATTAATGATATCTAAACATAGCATCTGAATGTAGTTTTCATGTTAGTTGTTGCATGGCATGTGTTTGGTTGTTCCTAAAAAAACCCAAAAATGTATTAGTTTTACCTTCCTCGCTGTACGAAGTATAGCTATAGAGGAAGGTATTGTGATCGTCAGGTTGGATTTGGAGCAAACGCAATCATTAATTCAGCGAAGTTTTTCCGTTTTGGGATTATTGTGCCCCCCCCGTCCCCCAATCGATTCTTTAGTTTATGAAAAAATGTACGAATTTCGGGTTCAAAATCGGTATGAACATGTTAAATGACAATAGGAACAACTTTCCATTGGGAAAACATCATTTATAAAATTTTAGATCTTTTGCACAAATGTTCTAAATTTTTAAATTTTTCCAAAGGTGTCATAATTTTCAAAACATTTCAACTTTAAAAATTTTCATTAATTTAAAACATTTTCAAAACAAATGTTTACAATTTCCCGCAATTTTCAAAATTTCACAATTTTTAAGTTTTTTAAATTTTGCGAAATTTTCAGAAATATCAAAATTTCCAAAATTTTTTAATGGTGAACTATTAACAATTTCAGTTTAATGTTGGCTAAGCTTTTCTTTCCAGAACATATTAAACATTTTTTTTACTTAAATGAGCATTATGGCAGGCAGATACGAATTAATGCGCCTACCATATAAGATACTTAATGATAAATTGATAAATTAATGAAATTGCCTGCACGTAATTCATTTATTTTAAGTTGACAGTTAATTCCATTTGGTTCAAATTGAGTAAAAAAAGTCGTTCTTTCTATGGAGCATACTTCGATATTTACTACTTTTATGGTAATTACAAGTAGGTACAGTTACAACGGCAATGTACAAGCAAGTTCGGTTTGCTTGGCCACCAAGCTCACTGGACTAACAAGGGCGAATCTAGGAGAGAGTAAATGGATAATTAAACCCTTAAGGTTCTATAACGATCTCTTTTTAACGAAAATAAAAATTTATGTAAAAATTGATTAGCTACAGTATTACTGGCAGTGTTTAGAGTGTGATATTGAAATTTTTCCCACCAAAAGCCAAATTAGTATATACTGTGCTGTGCAGCCTGCCCGTCGGTGTGGCATCTGTAGAAAGATGCTTTTCATCTCTAAAATGATCAACTGTGTCTTAGGAGCGCTTAAAATTGTCATTGTTATATATTTTCGCAAATATGGTCAGTGACGGGCGGTAGCGGCGTTTTGGCACGCTCTACTAAACGTGCTACGGTTCGAGTCCGAAGCAGGGTGCCTTTGGGTGTACGTGTATGTTTGTGCATGTTAGATGGGAGGCCATATGACTCCGGCAATTGATGCCCCAGCAAGTTAAAGAAAATAGTTCTTGCCTATCCCCCCCCCCCCAGAAATGTAAAACCTGGATCAGCTCTTATTTCTTGCTTTGTGATTAAGGTGCTAATGTATGTAGTACAATCAAGCACTTGAATCGATTAATTGATCACGATGTGTGTATAGATAACCAAGGAGGTCACTTATGGAGATCTAGAGGGACCATTTTAATCACTTTTTAAATACCTATAATAGGAATAACTAACGAGAACTAATATTGGACCAGCAGGTGAACTTTTAACAATTTCAGTTTAAATTACAAACAGTTCTAGTTGCTTGGCCATCGAGGTCATCAGACTTAAACCCCAACTTAAATTCTTGTGCTTACTATCATTGAGGACGCTTAAAGGCGCTAGTATCAGCAGTGAGGCTAAACTATTCAATCGGATAACGGGACCAACCCTTTTTCAAAGGCTGCTATGTAAATTTCGCAATAGACTGCGATGTGTGTATATACAACTATGGAGGTCACTTATAGAGAGGCGGGAGAATATTTTAAGGAGATTTTGAGGACGTTTGAAGGTGCTGCTATGCAGTGAGGTTAGGCACTATAGCTGAACTGTTGAATTAGATAATGGAACCAACTTTTTTTCACAGGGACAGTTACTTAAAATTCACGATGTAAGTATAGATAGTTGTCAGCAACTTATAGAGAGGCAGGGGGAACATTTTAAGGAGTTTTTAGGGAGTGATAATATAAATAATTAACGAGAACTGTTACTGGACTAGGAGGTGAACTTCTTACACTCTAAATTTAAGTTACAAGTAGCTTATGTTGGTTAGCCGCCGAGGTCACCAGACTTAAATGCTTGTGATTACTATCTTTGAGGAGGTCTGGAGGCGCTGGTAGTTGCAGTGAGGTTAAGTTCTATGGCCGAACTATCGAATACTCACATTTTACAAAGAGCGTCGATATGTGTTTAGATAATCATTAATTTCACTTATGGAGAAGCGGAGCGAATATTTTAAACAGCTTTTACAGAGTGACAATAAAAATAAGCAACGTAAACTGATATTGAACCAGTAGGTGAACTTGTAACAGTTTAAATTAAAATACAAGCAGGTGCGGTTGCTTGCCACCAAAGTCACCAGACGTAAACCCTTGTGATTACTACTTTTGATGACGTTTTGTAGCGTCGGCTGGTATTTGCGGTGAGGTTAAACAGTGTGGATGACCTGTTGAATCGAGTAATGGGATCAACCCTATTTTACGAGGGCTGTTACGTATATTTCACAAAGCGCCACGATGTATGTATAGATAACCATGAAGGTCACTTATAGAGTGATGGTGAGAATATTTTAAGGAGTTTTTAGAGAGTGACAGTAGGGATAATCCACGAAAAGTGATATTAGACCAGTAGGTGAACTTTTAACAATTTCAATTTAAATTACAAGCAGGTGCGGCTGCTTGGCCACCGAGGACACCAGATCTAAGCCCTTGTGATTACTATAGCTTTGAGGACGTTTCAGGGAGCTGGTATTTCTTTTTAAGCACTATGGGTGAACTGTTAAACCGAGTAATGACTAACCCCTTTTTACGAGGGCTGTTACTTAAACTCCACGAAGGACTACGATGTTTGTATAGATAGCCATAAAGGAAGCAAAAAGACAAGAACGGAACAATAATCTCTAAGGAAGATATAGTTATGGAGAAGTGGGAGGAATATTTAAAAGAGATTTTAAAGAGTGACAATAGAAATAATCAACAAAAACTGATATTAGACCATAAAGTAAACTTTCAACAATTTTAATTTAAATTACCAGCAGGTACGGTTGCTTGGCCACCGAGCTCACCAGACTTAAACCCTAGTGATTATTATCTTTGAAAACATTTGAAGGCGTTGGTATCTGCAGCGAGGTTAAACACTGTGGCTAAACTGTCTAATCGAATAATAAGACCAACCCTTTTCACAAGGGCTGTTACATAAATTTCACGAAAAGCCACGATGTGTTTATAAGCATTAATAATAATTACTCTAAGGAGGACAAAGCTTTAGAGAGGTGGAAGGAACATTTTAAGGACCTTTTAAAGCGGGATAGTGCGTATAATCAACAAAAACTGATATTAGACCATGAAATAAACTTTCAACAGTTTCAATTTAAATTACCAGCAGGTACGGATGCTTAGCCACCGAGGTCACTAGACTTAAACCCTTGTGATTACTATCTTTGAGAATATTTGGCGTTGGTATTTGCAGCGAGGTTAAACACTATGGCTAAACTGCTGAATCGAATAATAAGACCCTTTTTACGAGGCCTGTTACATAAATTTCACGAAAAGCCACGATGTGGTAAGCATTAATAATAATTACTCTAAGGAGGATAAAGCTCTAGAGAGGTGGAAGGAACATTTAAGGAACTTTTAAAGCGGGATAATGCGTATAATCAACAAAAACTGATATTAGACCATGAAATAAACTTTCAACAGTTTGAATTTAAATTACCAGCAGGTACGGATGCTTAGCCACCGAGGTCACTAGACTTAAACCCTTGTGATTACTATCTTTGAGAATATTTGCCGTTGTTATCTGCAGCGAGGTTAAACACTATGGCTAAACTGCTGAATCGAATAATAACACCAACCCTTTTTACGAGGGCTGTTACATAAATTTCACGAAAAGCCACGATGTGGTAAGCATTAATAATAATTACTCTAAGGAGGATAAAGCTTTAAAGAGGTGGTAGGAACATTTTAAGGAACTTTTAAAGCGGGATAATGCGTATAATCAACAGGAACTGATATTGAACCAAGAGGTGAACTTTTAATGATATCAATTTAAATAGGAATATTTTTTTTATCTAGAACAAATTAACTTTTTTCTTTACGTTAATAAACAACATACCAGACAGAAAGGAAATAGAGCGTCTACCGTATAAGGTATCCAATGATAAATAAATGTAAACACGGAAAATCAATTATTCTGCAAATAATGATTTCTAGTGCAAGCAGAAAATGTTAAAATGTAATAATTAAAAAAAATATGGCAAATAGGTAAAATTCCGTCGACGTATAATCATTATTTTTTCCACCTCAATGCAACCGACTTGAAAGTATATCCTGAATTTTGTAATTTTTGAGAATAATACTAAGGTCGCAGTTATTAATTAACGAAAAGGTCATTTTATACTCTAATAATTGTGTGTGTTTGTGTGAATTTATTAAAACAGTGGTCTCTAACTTTTTTTTTCATTGCAGTAATTAATGATAATTTAATTGGATTAATTACTGCCCACAATTACGTACTGAAAAATTTTCAATTATTGCCCATATATAGATTAAGGAAGAAAATTAAATAGCTACAACTATCTAATAAAACTAACGTTGAAAAGTGTGGACGTATTTACCACAAACATGAGCATAAATTAAATTAGGTTTTGGTCTAAGATGAGATTTTTTAAAAAGATCGTAAAGCAAAGACAACTAAAACTACTTTCCTTCAAGTACAAGTAGGTATTATTATTCCGTGTACGAGAGAAAGGAGCATACCTCCTCCCTCCTTTGAATCCAACATCAAAACTACATTTAAAAAGTGAAAATAATAGAAAACCTCTCTTATATAACCAACCAAGACTCACATAATAAAATGAATTGAAAACTTGTATGTGTGCCAAGGTAGGCAACTTTGCGCAGGCTCGTAAATGCACTTTCCACTGTTAAAAGTACATAATATACTCGGTATAGTCGGATTAAGACGAGTGGATCGTGATTTTACAACAAATGTAAACATATTTATTTTGTCCGTTATATTATTTGGTATTGGCGGTGCCAGCTATTTACTAACATTCAAAGCAAGGCCTTAAGTTCACCATTAGAAATTCCAAAAGTCGTATCTTTTATTTATGAATAAAATGTCGACATAATCTGTAGAAAATAATGATTATGGAACCAACGAACAGCGTTTTTTTTCAGAAAGTTTCTCTGTGAAATGATCACAATTGCAAAATTTTGATCTACAAAGTAAAGTAAGGAGATATATTTAAAAGCAAAATGTATAGTCACAATTTTGTGTTTTGTACATTTAAAAATTAACGCAAAGAATGTGTGTCCGTCCTTCTTTAGATGCTATTTTGAGAGTTAAAAATTTTTCCAACTATTAACAAAGTAATTTGGCGAAACACCTCGCCTGGACTTTCTCATACTTTAAAAATAATTATTTTTAATGTTTACACAAATATTTTATATCGTATAAGTGAGAAATATCGCTTGAGAGTGAGTCATGAACACCAGCGAACAGAAACAAATTGTCATCCAAAAAATGGGACAGGGAGATGATTAGCCCCCATTAATATTACTGTCCCGAAAAACTAAGTCTAGAAGCTTATTCTACAATCACCGAGAATCTACGTCCTACGTCCTTGCTCGCGGAAGATTCGTAACGTCATAGGACAATTCGTAGATACAATTTTGTATGCCACACGTGGGATAATGCATTATTATGGCACTCGCTCGATAGCAACTATTAAAGTCGTGTTATAATAACCCTTTTATCCCACTAGTAACATAAATAGCTATTACCGGACCCCGTTTAATAAATAAAGAAGTAGACATTTTTGATTCTCAAAAATTCATAGAAGACGCAACAATGAAATTATAACTTTCAGCAAAAAATCCACTTGTCCACCAGGTTCTAGCAGCCTACCAAGTTTAAAAGAAATCGAGTGGAAAGAAACTGTTTTTTTTTATTTAATCGCTATTGCGATCGTTCTCTTTTCTCAAATCCTGTGCTTAAATTTCCAAAACTTAGTTTTAGAAAAAAAACGCTACTAAAAAATATGCCTAACTTCCGCTTACGGTTTCGAATTTTTTGAAAAGCTTAACTACTACTATACCCGCAGACAGACACTTTTGAAAAACTACTTTCTTAGGTTTCGTGAGCCCCAAAACGTGCATTTTCTTTAAAATCTAGATTTCGAACTTTTTCATAAAATTAATACTATTCTATACCGAAGGAATGAGAAAGTAAAAATTAGAAATGTCAGAAGAAAAACCATGGGTAACCATGTAAAGCAAAATTATATCAACAACTTTTCACTGTTTTAATAATTACGTAATTACGAGGAGTAAACCGCGGTGGAAGTCTAATGTACACGTTAGAGGAAGTCTCGGGGAAGTTTAAGGGAAGTCGGGGAAGTCTAAAGGATGTCCAGGGGAAGTACGAGAAGTCCAGGGGAAGTTGGGGCAAGTCCAAGGGAAGTCGGGGAAGTCCAAAGGAAGTCCAAGGGAAGTACGGGAAGTCCAAGGGAAGTCGAAGAAGTCCAAGGGAAGTCGGGGAAGTCCAAGAGCAGTATGAGGAATATCCAGATGTTACTACTATACCCGCAGACAGACACTTTTGAAAAATACTTTCTTAGGTTTCGTGAGCCCCAAAACGTGCATTTTCTTTAAAATCTAGATTTCGAACTTTTTCATAAAATTAATACTATTCTATACCGAAGGTATGAGAAAGTAAAAATCAGAAATGTCAGAAGAAAAACCATGGGTAACCATGTAAAGCAAAATTATATCAACAACTTTTCACTGTTTTAATAATTACGTAATTACGAGGAGTAAACCGCGGGGAAAGTCTAATGTACACGTTAGAGGAAGCCTCGGAGAAGTTTAAGGGAAGTCGGGGAAGTCCAAAGGATGTCCAGGGGAAGTACGAGAAGTCCTGGGGAAGTTAGGGCAAGTCCAAGGGAAGTCGGGGAAGTCCAAAGGAAGTCCAAGGGAAGTACGGGAAGTCCAAGGGAAGTCGAAAAAGTCCAAGGGAAGTCGGGGAAGTCCAAGAGCAGTATGAGGAATATTCAGATGTTTCAGTTCCAGTTCATTGAATCTGTGTATCTTCAGTACTTTGGCGACTGACCAAATAGCGAACATTCGGACAGTCTTTTACGGCCTATTATTGGATATTCGTCCAACAATTCGGCGAATATTCGGTTAAAGCGCCGAATATTTGGCCGAGTAGCAAATATTATGTCAATTATTCGACCAACTATTCAATATTAGGCCAACTATTGTGCTAAATGCCAAATAATGTTGCTAAAGTGTCACGTGACACGTCGCAGTGACTGGATCCAATTTTTTTTGAAATGGAACAGTATGCCGTGTGACGGCTCATTTGAAAGCTCTTTTCAAGAGGAATTCAGAGTGCTGTTCTTTTTTTGCCAAATATTGACCGATAATGTACGGATAATCCTTGAATATCTCTTTTTTTGGGACAAATCTAGTGTGCGATTTTTTGTTTTGTTTTAATTTTGACGTTTACTCATATTAATTAATGAGTGAACGTCAAAATTGAAACTATGTTTGTCCCAAAAAAAGGTGTTTTTTTGTGAGATATTCAATGATTATCCATACATATTTGGCAAAAAACAGCGCCCTGAACTGCCCTTGAAAAGAGCTTCCAAATGAGCCGTCACTCGGCATACTGTTCCATTTAAAGAAAATAAGGATCAAGTCACTGCGCCATGTCACGTGACCGTTTAGCAACAGCAATACGCCTAAAAGGGATGGGATAAAACTGAATTTTAAGTTCCTGAGCGTTTTTACTGAAATATAATATTTCGGGAGATATTGAATTTGCTCCAAACTTTATCCACACACTGTATATCACCGACTCCATATAATTACGTATAAGAATATTATTAGCAGTTAACTGGAGTATATTTTATAATTTCGTAACTACAAAAATAATAGAGAAAAAAAATTTATACGGTTTTTTATGACCTATATTTATATGGTTTTATATACCAACTTGCACGTTACAAAGACGTTTCGGCATTACAAGGAATAATCGGGGAAGCACAAGAGAATTCGAAAAAGTCTGAGGACAGTGTCGGGGAAGTCCAACGGAAGTCCAAAAGTAGTCCGGGGGAAGCCCTATACTAAGGGGAAGTCGGTGTACAAATTTTAGCCTGCGGATTACTCCTCGCACAATTTTATATTCCCGCTTACAACCAAGCAGGGCGGTTCCGCGGGTGGCACGTCTAGCTCGCATTAGGGAGCACGGATTCGATCCTCCGGATCAGCTGTCCTGAGTCAGGTTTTTCCGTGGTTTCCTGGGCAACAAAGTGAATTCACGAAAATACTTCGTTATCCAAATTCCTTTCGCCAATCCATCCTTTCCAATATTTTTTGGCTAAAGGTATTTGGGCGGAGACCCCGGGCCAACATTGAATTTTATATTCTTTTCTTTTATATAGAAAGATAAATTTTATAACTGAAGTTGCTATTCTGCTGTAACTAAAATTGCTTCGTTAAAATTGAAAACTTGGCTTATAAATGTGCAATAATCAGTTTTTATTTTTGTAGAATTTAAATGCATGAAAAGTGATAACAATAAAATTACAATGAAAATTATAAGGAATTCATTTTTTTGGTTTTATTTTATTGTCTCTCTTCATGGTTTCTGTTTTGAACGATAAGCAACTAAAATTACTGATTCATTACTTAGTTAACAGTAATCCTAGCTGCGACGAAAGTACTAATAACTGTGTTCAACTTTACTTTGAATAACATGTGTTAGGCAATTTTAAACTACCTGTGAAAAAGTTACAGCGCTAATTAAAAATAGAAGCACTCAAAAATAAACATAAGTACAGCTGACTCGTTTCTATTTTAAAATCTTCGTTATATCAATGTTTGCGGATTTGAAGATGGAAGCTCTACTTGACAATATTAAAATTATTTGTAAAAGTTTTGCAAATAAACACCACAGCAGTGTTTTCGATTTACCTTCCGAACATAGTTAATTCTAATAAAAGAAATTTCCAAGGCTGCACTCAAGGTCATAATAAATCATTAATAATTAATAGTATGTTTGAAGGTATAATACCAATACCTTTCAAAAGGTAATACGCGGTTTCTTCGTTCTAAAAACAGTACACAACTCACCTCGGTGAACGTGTTTTACGCCTCCTCTGGCTACTGCTCGGTGGCAGCTTAACAAAACGTAAATAAACTCGAATTAATGCGCCGATAATCATCGTTAAAAAACTGATATTGATATATCGCACATAAGAATATATAAGTACGGGTACCAATGCATGTTTGTTATTACGAGAATACAAAGGGCCGGTATTGTATGCAAGTATTCCTGCAGTGGGAACATGGGAGCGGTTCCGTATAAATAGAGCGAAGGCCGCGGGTTGACATTGACTGTCTCACCCCGCTAGAGGCGCTATTTCCGGATACATCTACCTCCATTCTGCGTAACTAGGACTTAACCAGCTAGATTCATTGTCTCGGCTAAAAGGACACGCAACAAATTGTTTCTCTTTCGTATCAGATTGTCCCGTTGCTTGGTAACGAAAATTGTCGTGGTTAGAGGTATGTCGAACATCTGGTAGAACGAATAAACCGTCGTAGGTGTTATTTTTAAGTTGTTTGTATGCTAATAATATAAGTTTTTTTTTTAAGTTGGCTATAGTGTCGCTAAACAATTAAAACGTTAAATTAAAATATCAAAATAAAAATAAAAAACACTTAAGCAAATTAGACTGTACATGCATTATTGGCGCCGTGTACGGGGGGCGCAGGGGTTGGAGACCCAACTAAGCAAAACAAATAACACTTCGATCAGATCGTAATGGTACCGATTTAAACTAACTGTAAGCTAATAACAAAAAACTACATTGAGCGAAGAAAACAGCAGTGTGAAAGTACAGCAAACCCAATGTTATCAGCAACAGATCAACATTCGTGAATCCTTAGACCAAAACGGGAATCACAACCCTCGCGAAAATGGTAGGAAATTTATGTTCTAGCCAATTCTCGAAAAATAACTTTTACCTATGGGTGCTTTCTACGGTCTAAGAACATCTTACGCATGCGATTCCGTGGGTTATTTTACGAACAAAAATTTATATAAACATGTGTGCGGAATGCTTCCTAAGGGCGGTGCAACCCTTTGCAGTGATTGTACGAAAATTAAGTGTGCGCAGAACTTAACCGCAAAAAATACAAATTTGAAATTTTGGCTATATCGTTGTGTTCCTTTTTGGGTTAGTTTTTCAATTTTCTTTCCTCAATGGTGTTAATCTACCTTATTCTTGTTGAATTTTTGTTCACAACGTTTCTATCATTCCGTATTTTAGCAATACGTTATATCAGGGTTGGGCATGTAGAATATTAAGCTCTTTTTTTGACCGATGCAAAATCATACAGTTTAAGCGTAAACATTTTGTATTATCGATGCATTCTATATTTCTATGTGAAGGGGTGTGTCGCTATAGGGGTCCTTCAACCTTCTTTAGCCCAGAAAGCATGGTAAAGATGGGTTAGAGCAAGGAATTTTGATAAGGGATGATTTCCGTGGTTAGTACTATCTCAGTGGGCCAGGAAAACCACGGAAAAACCTGTGCCAGGGCAGGCATTTTGGCCAGGAAATGGACTTCGGGCCTCATGAATGGAAAGTGGACGCGCTTACCACGGAGCCACCTTTCCAGCACCATCCTAACCATTGGGCTAATTGGGCTCTAGCCCTAGGGCGCCGGGATCAAAAGAACGCCGGCCAATGCTTTATAAAATATATCCTTTTAAATAGTTATCCTTTACGGTACTACATTAAAAAAAAATTCTTACATATTTTTGTTTCTCCAATTTCTTACAATAATCCGCTTAATGGATCATTAATATGTTGGTGCGCCCACCAGTGGAAGGTAGACATATACCACCGGTATTGCTATTAATCTACCAGGTCGGTAGACAAAACACATCTGGTCTGGTTATAAGACAGTGTGAGACTCCTGCGCTGAGTGCGTGCTTGTGAAAAACTAGGTAGAAAGTGTCTACTAGTGTTGGTTTTTTGGCTTTAGTTTAAAATTACTGCTGCTGTTAGAGCGCTACAGATTCTTAACCTAAGGGTCCCAAATTTTTTAAGACGGTCCTGCACCTTTCTCGGTGGTAAACATAAATGAAAACGTATACAACTTAATAAGTACACGAAACTAAAATAATTAATATTAATAAACTACAATTTAAAATATGTCAAACGAATAAAAAAATAAAAATGTAAAAAAAATTGCGACCAGTGCCGGAGTTATGGTGGGGGCGAGCAGTACTTCCGCCACAGACGTAACAATTTAAAAGGCGCAATTTTATTGTATACTTTTTTATAGAGACAGCTGATTTGTCGTTTGATAACTGCTAATTAAAAATCTGTTTGCAATGCGGTACGTTTGAATAAAGAAAGAGCGGCGCGTTCGTACCGTTGGGTAGTCACAATTCTCAGCCACCCTCTACTACGCACACACGCGGGTGTTTTTTTAGAATCTATTGGTACATATTTTACATATTCTACATACTTTACATGTATAATATGTAGAGAAAGCTTAGACATGCCAGTTTTATGTAACTTACATATTCTACATATTTATTATACGTGTAAAGTTACAACCCTGCATTATACACTGTGTCCATAAAGTAACCCCTCCTCCCCCCCGCCCCAGCTAACTTCTGAACGACTTGATACTTTTCTACAAAATTTTGTGTGCTGTAATGGGAAATTAAATACTATTTTTTAGACCATATTAAAATTTTGTATCATCCAAAATGGCGACTGGGAGCCATTTTGAAATTTTTTTTAAAAAGAAAGGGGGGTCGAGTGACACCTCATTTGAAAGGTCTTTTAATTCTGCGTCTGATCTTAGAGGCTCAAAGAAAAATATTAAGCCATAACAAAATGTTCGTAACTGTAAACTTTTCAAATTTTTAATGCAATTTACTTAAAAACATTCAAAATTTTCAAAAATTTTAGGAGCCCCAAATAATTTACATTTTGAAAAATTTTCATAACTTCCAAACATCTTAAAATTTTAAAACTTACAATTTTTAAAAATTTTCTGTATTTTTAATATTGCAATTTTTAAAAATGTCGGTATAATTGAAATTTTTCAATAATTAAAAAAAGAATTTAATTTTAATTTTTGAAAATACATTAATACAGAGTGGCTAGGAAAACCCCGGCCACTTTTCTTGCGGCGGTCAAGAGATGGCGCTTTAGTAGACAAAAATTAAATTAAACTACTGGCAACAACGCAGAATCCAAGACGTTTTAGTTAATAAATACGCCCCATATTAAATCAAAACAACTAAAACGTTTTGGATTCTGCGTTGTTGCCAGTATTTTAATTTAATTTTTCTTTACTAAAGCGCCATCTCTTGACCGCCGCAAGAAAAGTGGCCGAGGTTTTCCTAGCCACTCTGTATATTCAAACTTATTAGAAAATTTTAAAAATATTTTAATTTTACATAAAATTGCGAAAGATTTCGATAGAAATAAAAAATGTTCAACTCTATGAACGCGAGGAAGGTCTCGTGGCGGTTGCCTGGCAGCTTTATTCTTCTTGTTAAGTAACCTTTTGGTTTTTATTTTTTAATTTTGTGTTTTAGGTTGTGTAATGTTATTAACATAATTAAGACTTTCTTATTAAACCAACAAATTAATACTTCAAAAGTGCACGATAATTAGATCGAGAGAGACCGTGCTATTGGAAACCTATTACAGTCTACATGAATCATTAAAGAAAAAAAACAAAAATAGCCTTGGCAATTTTTTAAACACGATGAAATTTATTTCAACTTTAAGCAAAAAATTATTAAAATATGTTAAATAGCATTACTGGTT
Source organism: Ctenicera cuprea (assembly GCA_958336395.1). Taxonomy (NCBI): domain Eukaryota; kingdom Metazoa; phylum Arthropoda; class Insecta; order Coleoptera; family Elateridae; genus Ctenicera; species Ctenicera cuprea. The sequence goes on along the minus strand of OY284486.1, from coordinate 80,567,906 downwards.
AGACAATTTGTATTAATTTTCCTTAATAACGTACACATTTCCTTTTAAATTATATCAAAATTACATTTTTTCGAAATTTTGTTTTAACGAATTTTGAAACCTTCTTTCAACTGGACTCCGAAAACGGATTATTGCGATGATAATCGACAATATTAACTAATAACAAACACACGCATTTATCGGAAAAGTTTTCTATTCTGTATGTGAGAACATAATTAGCAACTGTAAACCTGTTTCATGTTGAAAAATACCTTTCCCATATATACTATTCTCAAAAATTATGGATTTAACATGTCGAACTGTTTCAATTAATTCAATTAAAACCGATACATTGCATAGATACATGCACGTAACAAGAGAAAAGCCGTTACGCACCTTGATATACAACTAATTTGTTCCAATTCCGTAAAAGAATCATTTGTCAATGTCGATATTCTTATAACTTCCTTTTGACCTTCACAGGTAATTGTAATTGCAATGTTAATAACTTCTCTGCAATAGCGTTTTCATTATATTTACATTTCTGTTATAACAAGAAATCAAACGTGTGCTGGAAACATTGATGTATTTAAATATGAACATACACAGTTTGATCTGGGTAAAATGACCGAACGGAGAGAATAAGTAAATTTGGGTAGGTTAGAAAAAATCGATATCAAAAATAGATATAAATTTTAAAACCCACAGTAGATTACAGTATCACAAACTAGAAAAAAATATTTGTTTGTTAAAGGGACTCTTGTTTGAGTACTGCGGGATAATAACACAATTTTGAGTTCAAACAGTCAAACGGTGGGTCAACCTCCACGAGACCTTCCTCGCATTCGTTGGAATTTTTTAATATTTTTTTAAATATTTCAAAAATTTTGAAAATCTTTTGAATTTCTTGTTTTTGACAATTTACGAAAATTTAAAAAAATTTTAATTATTTTTAAATATTGAAAATTTTAAAAATCTACAATTTTAATATATTTTAAAATTTGGAAACTTCTCTTAGTTCTGAAAATATACGATATTGTTCAAATTTTGTGGATTTGATGATTTTCAGAAACTTTTGAAGAATTTGAAAGAATTAAAAATTTGAAAATAATTTTGAAATTTTTTTTCCTTTTCTTTTTTGAAGAAACATTTTGAATTTTTATAAATTAAAACTGAAATGTTTGTAAATATATGAACATTTTAGGAAAATGTTTAGCATTTATTGAAAATTATTTAAAAAATTCCTTACAATTTTAAAAATTTTTAATAAACTTTTTTTTAAAAATTTTAAATTCTGATACTAAAAATTTATCAAAATCAAACTATAAAATTTTGAAAATTGTGAAAACTGAAAATGATTGAAAACAGAAAATTTTTTAAAATATAAAAATTTTGAAAATATTAAACGTATTTTAAAAATTTGCAGTTTTTGAGAATTTTGAACGTATTATAAAATTGTGATAAAATTTGGAAAATGTTTGAATTTTTGAATTTTTTTGGTTTTTCTCAATTTATCAAGAACCAAAAGTTATTAAAAATTTTGTAAATACTGAAAGTGTTTAAAAGTTTACAGTTTTGAATTTTTTGAAAATAATATAATGTGAAAAGTTTGAAATTTTCTTACAATTATGAAAATTTAGAAAATTGTTAAAAATGTGTATTTTTAAAATAAAAAAGTTTGAAAATGTTTTACATTTATTTTAAAATTGTCAGTTTTGAAATTTTTGAAAACTGTAGAACACGAAAATTTCAAAAATTTGATTATAAAAAAAAATTTTTCTTCGTTCTTGCTTTTGTTCAAATCGCGCTATTTAAAAATAATAATTTACTGAAGTTGCTAGTGTAGCAGACCGTGAATATTTTGGCGATGTCTACACTTCCACACATTGTGTTGTCTGAGACTGTTCTACAACAAAAATTAATCCTGATCCGTTAACTTATTTTTGAGTAAATAAGCGTTAAAGCTGAAAATTTACAAACACCGTAGCCATTTTGAAGCTCGAATACTTAGAAAAAAACTTAAAATTTGTCTTAACGCCCTCTTATTGTATTCTGTTGTCAAATTTATGAAGTCCCGTTTGTAAAAATTGTATTTCCGTCAAAATATCACATTCGAACATTTTCGTAACCACAATACATGTCCATACTGGAAGTATGGGAAAGTACAAAAGCGTACGAATTGAGCCAGTTTTCTTTTAATAAGAGCTAGTAATGTACAGGCAGCGGGGTTTTTACGCGAACATAAATGTTATGGCTACTTTAGTTCTCAATATGTTAGGCACTGGAAGATGGAATGCGTGGCGTAGATTTGTTTTTTTTTTGTAAAAAATGTAATAATAAAAAGCCTTGGTTGTAAACCTGGTTTGTCTGTTATTGAAAGGTATTATATAAAATATGCTGTGCGAGATGCCATTTCGGCGGGATAAATACACATTTCTGACCCGCTGAAATCATAAATAACTAAATTATACCAACAAAAGTGACAGCAAACGTAAACAATCAATAAACTGAGCCAACACACAAGCGGCCGTATTTCTTTTATAGTGACAAATCTTTCCGAGATGTAAGAATTCGTCGTTTTGTTATGGTGAGACAGTTACGGATTTAATATAAATTTATGTAATAACCGTGTCGAGCTTAAATGTACTTTCCATCAACCGCGGCAGTTCTCAAGCTAAATTTCATTTTATTTTTAACTTAAGAAAACATTACTGGTTTGCATATTTGTATTGTACATATTTTTGATACACCCCTTATAGTTGCCTTAATGGTAAGAATATTAATAAATTTGCTAACGCATACTTTTAAATTTTTGTCTTAATATTATTATTTTAGTAACAATTGAAAGCTTCCGAACAAATATAGCAGCAAAAAATTAAAAAAAAAACTCAATTTTAAAAATTTTCACGGAACATCTCAAAAATTTAAATAAAAGAAAATGTAACCTTAAGAGTTAAAAGGGCCCGCTAAGAAGGTTTATTTAAAAACAATTTTGGTGTAAAGCAGTTATTAGAACGGTACAAATATTGCAAAAAGGTCGACGATCTCTTCCGCGTGCAACTAACGATATATAAATGCTTTTTAGCTTAAATCCATTCTACATTTGGTAATTACGCTGTTTTTTATGTACGTATAAATACTATATCATGGCCACACGTTAGTTCCTCGGGTTATTCGATAACTACTAAAATAACCAAAGTTGTAATTAATGTCGTGTAAGGTGTATCCCGCTAAGATCTTACACATTTTTAAAACGTTCACTTGTAGTCACACTGTACATGTTAACCTGTAAACTTGATTGCAATGCAATTATTTAAAAAATCTGTAATAATAATATTAAGGAATTTATTTTCTTAAAAATGCTTAAAATTAATCTATATATTTTATAGGTAGATAGTAAGTTATTGTACGTATCATGTTTAAACGGATTCCTAACCATTTGTTTTTTTTTTTTCATAATCGCTGTATTATGCACCGTTTTCCAGAAAAGTTGAACTATATGCAATATGCATGTAAAATTATATTTTACTAGATTTTTTCCCCACTATACTTTGGCTAACAATTTAAACTGCATTATTGTTATTAGCTGTTATTAGTGTCATTTAGTAAAAAAACATTTTTACATTTAATTCCATAATTTTTCAGCGGCGTGGTTCAAGATGCTGTCTCCTAAGCAGAAGTCCTGTGTGACAATCCAGACTGGGGAATATATATTTTTTAAATTTTTTATTATTTATTTAATTTTCATACCAGTTTCACAATGAAATAATAAAAGAAATACATTGTAATTTTAGGACTTCAGGTAATGAAATAATTAAATTGATACCTATATCATTATTGTAACGTAGTTGAACATTAAAACTTCAGTTATGAAAAGATGAAAACAGTTCAAAATTTAAATAAATAGCAAAAACCAATTTAAAAAAAAAGTCGCAACCAGAATTGGAACCCGGGACTTCTGCTTAGAAAACAGCACTTGAACCGCGTCGCTACAATAACATTAAAAATGTGGTTATTAAAAGAATACGTCTTGAATTTATTAATGTTTTTACAATAATACAATTTAAATTCTTAGCCAAAGTATCCTGCAGACGTAAGATCTAAAAAAATATAATTTCCTATTCGTTTTCCATAATCGTATACATTCCAAAGTGCTAGAATAATCAGAACAAAATTACTAAAATAGTGTTTGGTACTATATTTTGTACCTAAACTTAACTGTAGAAACGCATGTAAAAAATAAAGCTCTTTTGCAATTATTTATGTTTATTTGTTTTCGTATTACATTCCATACAATTCAGAAGACATTGCGGAGCTCATCTGCCTGTGTGCTCTGTTTCTGTTTGATAGCATTGTTCCTGCACCTGCATCGCTGTAACATTTATCCCTTAGTTCTACAGCGTAGGAAAAGCACACGAAAATCATATAAAATAAAAAACCTGAAAATAAAAAAAAAACTATTAGGTGCAACCTATACCTGTATAAGTTGGGCAAGTTACTCTGAATACTTTACAGTGACATTGTATTTTTTAAGGAATCCTGGAGTTGCGAGCGTATCTTTGATTCCCCCACCATCCTTATCCCGGCTCAGCACACTAAGTGCTATCTATGTACGGGTATAACAACTTTTGAAATTTTTAATAATAATCAATATTTTTAATATTATAATTTTTTTTTAATTTCACAGTAATCGAAACTTTCTAAAAATTTTAGAAAAACAAAGAAAAATTTTTAAATTTTGAAAAAACATCCGGTACAAAATATATTCGAATTTTGTTAAGAATAAGAAATAAGAATCAGCCGGGATCTACAACATCCCTTGCTCATGTGGCTCAAACTACATCGGACAAACTGGTCGTTCCATTGAGTTAAGATTGCGAGAGCACAAAGGTGATTGCAAACACAAACGCATCACAAATTCTGCGGTGGCTGAACATACTGGTTTAACTGGACATAAGATGGACTTTGACAATGCTCGGGTACTCGCCAGAGTACCTCATTACTTCCCTCGTATCATACGTGAAGCAATTGAAATTGAGAAACAACCTGACAACATAAACAGGGAGGATGGTTTTAGACTCAGTAAAGCTTGGACTCCGGTAGTTTATCCTCTAAGGACTCCTAAGCATCATCGATCTCACGATCACGCTCCACCGGATCCGTCTTTGCCCAACTGTGACAGCCAACCAGAACTCCGCCGTTCTGCTCGACTGGCTCAAAGAGGTTTAAATACCTCCGCTTCCCGGATTTGAATTTAGTGTTCTATTCACTTTGAAGATGCAAGCTCCAATATCTTGCGAAACGTTAGTTTGTATCGGATCACAAACAGCTAACAGGCATAAGCCGATTAAGTATTATTGTCTTGACAAACAAAATACATCAAATCCTTGTCCGCCCCAAGGTTTAAATAAACTAAGCACACGGCCCTGTTTAGGCAGGCAGGGCCTACGAACAAATATTGCTCAGACTTCTAGAGCAAATGCTTGTAAAGGCAGACAAGCTACAGGTCGGTCCTTACCTGATTATGCTGGGTGTAGTTCCCAAATGACGACGCGGTCTAAGCCGAAAGTAAATTGTAATATTGATAAAACCTAGTTTTCTAACCTACGTACAATGACCGCCTATGACGCGTATATTAAATATTAGTAAAGGTTCAATTGTAGTGATGCGATATTTCAAATGGCAATGAGCGAACCATTCGATTATGGAAATATCTCGATCTATCTCCTGAAAATCATTCGAATAATTTTACGATTTTAAAGTTTTCGGTTTTGTATACCTTGGAGGCGAGCATTAAAGCGATAGTCATTTTATTAGCCAGCTGCAAATGCCCAACACCGAAAGAATTCGCGGAATCTTAATGAATACTGAGGACGTTCTTCGCCGAGCAAACACGGGCCGCAAAAATGATTTGATTTGAACATTTGGATATTAATACGACAAGCACCACTGTATCGATGATTCAAACTATTCAAAGCCGATGGTTTATTCTGCTCTTGCCGAGCGGTTCGAGACAAGACAATGAAAACAACAATTAATTCATAAGATCATTTGAGAAAGAAACTGACAGGGTTTTGTCCTACTTTTTAACACACAGGTGCATCCAAATGATTTCATTTGATTATTAAATTAATTCGAATATGAAAATCATTCGATTATGCCTATCACTACTTATAATTTCTTTTATTTTTTCTCGCGTCCCAACGGATGGTCATGTGCACTGCACGTTGAAGACCATTAGAGCGATAAAAAAAAACTTAATCGCAGTCGCCTATGAAACAAGACCGGCATGTCAATGATTAGTTTGCAAATCGTAGAGCAATATTAGTTAGGCGGTTTATTATTTTACCATAATTGCTTATATTAACTTTCTTAAACAATAAGCTAGTGAGCATTGTAAATTGTTTTTCATATTTATTATTTTTATTTTACAAACGTTCATGTTAAATGTCAGTTAGTAAACTTGCCACATTTAACTCACATACTAGAAAACGATTTTAAACAACGACTTATTACAAAAGTAAAAACGTAGGCGTGTAATCTGGTAGTTCCAGTTCAAATTGCGTGACAAACCTGTATTATTTATATTTTTGCCTATTCACCGGAAAAACAAAAATAATAAATATTAAAAATAATTTATGTACAACGCTTATTTGCTAATTGTTAAAAAAATGCAAAATGTTGACCGATTACGGTGAAATTTTAAGCCTCGCAACTATGATAATAGCTAAGCGAATCATCGACATGCCGGTCTTATTTCATAGGCGACTGCAAATAATTTTTTTTCGCTCTGTATATTTGGTATATCAATAGGGATAAAATTAAAAGTAGGTAATAAACAATAAATTTAAAACTCACAGTGGTACATTACGTCATAAGCAATTAACCAATCTGGCGAACCAGTAAAAAAAGTAAACTGAGAAGCAATGGCTTTGAAGATCCCTTCCGCCACTAGCATCATTCCAATAAAAAAACAGTGCAATATGATGCAGACTCTTTCTTCCTAAAATAAGAAAAATATCTCTGTATAGGGACGGACTCTGGAAATTGTTAGTTTAACCTTTAGGGATCCAAAGAATAGCAAAATGGAGCACATTTGAAGATTACAGATTTCCGCTATCCATACGGCTTTTTCATCTGAAAAATACTGTCTACGTTAAAGTATGAATGAAATTGAAAACTATTCTACATTAAATGCAAAACCATAAACTGTTTAGACTTAATGCAAAACCTCTTATTTTATGCAACTGGCTCGTTTTATGGCTACAAATTTTAATATTAAAAATGTCGATTATAAATTATAGCTGTAGTTATTAATCATAACAACTAGATTTAATTGTACGTAGTGTGGTTGTTATTTCTAAATTAATGAATTTAGTAAGTAATTATTATTTGAAACACCCATAAACGTACGACACCGTTCAGTTTTAAAACAGGCGAACAATGTTTTTATGATTGATAATGCGCCGGCAAATTATAAATATGCAAGCCCAGTCCGGGCAACATTGTTTTGAAAACGAGGCAGCTGGTGGGAAAACAAATTAGATAATAGTTATTTAAGTATCAAGGAATGTAAGGACGTAATAACATCCGAGGTAGGCGAATACGAGCTGAGGCGGAGCCGAAGCTTGTCGCCTGCCGAGGATGTTATTAGTCGATACATTCCGTGTTACTTATTAAATTTTTCACGCTACCGGCAATGTAAGTAGGCCTACAGGTAGAAATTTAATCATATCTTTAAAAGTTCGTTTTGACAGCTGTCATCGGAATTATTTTTTAAAAGCCCCATTATTCTAAGTTGTCTGTGCTTGTTACCATATCAACGAACAGTTAAAATCAACATTATTTTCCTAGGAACGTAAGTGACACTATTAAGTTCCGTCGTCAAGGGTAACTAGTACACGAATGTTATCAGCCACTTACGATCCCTGTAGCTATGGATGTAAGGCCTACTTACACTGCCGGTAGCGTGAAAAATATAATAACCCCCCTGCTAAGTCGGCATCTACGTTTGTACCGGCCAAGCAGTATGAACTGTTAATGAAAAGGTAAGATTTATTTATGTGTGCCCCTCCCGTAGTAAATTTCACGCGCCGCCACTGCCTAACAGTTTTCAACAATTACCATCAACCCTTCGAAGTTGCCATGAAGGTCTGAGAAAGTCCCTAAGACGTAGAAATGGTTGGTACAGACTTTAAAATTTAGTTTAAAAATCAAAACTGAAAAGTTGTAGCGTGGAAAAGCTTCTTTACGGAGTTACAGCCTCCAGAAGAGGAAAGACTCTATTGAGACATGGGTCTGGAAACGCTTCGTTACGAATGCTACAAATAACATTGTAAGAAAGAGTTTTCGGGCTTATGTTCATAACAACTTTTATTGTTTTTAATGTTTAGAATTTACTCCAGGTTTGTACTGACTATTTGCGCACCTTAGACCTTCATGGCATTTTTATAAATCTAAAACGTTAAAAAATACAGCGATAACAACTAGATAACCTCCTCGCACATAACTCACTTTGCTTCACCAATTTACATAAATTAGTAAGAACTACTACTACACAAGAGTCTGAAAAATTCCTGGTTGAATTTATGGTTTGCTTTTTAGGGACACCCTGTAGCTATATTTTGTTACTTATTTTATTAAATATATAAATTCTTTCTTTTTTTTATTAATTACGACATTAATTATTTCGACATTAATCTAGCTATTTTACCTTCATCAATATCTTTGCTGAATATAATGTACAAAATCGTTTCAAGTATCACCACAATCTGAAAAAGAAAAGATTTATATACACTTGTGTAGTATAATATACAGGGTATTTCAAACAATGCGGAAACATATATATGAGAGGGTAGATTTCTCATGCGAAAACGAGACGAAAAGTGTAGAATAAAGTATGTACGTAAACTAACGGTTACGAAGATACAGAGTGTTCAAATTTTATTTTATTTCTTTTCAAAAAGGATTACATGCAGATTTAGAAAAATTAAAAAAAGTTTTTAAAAACGTCAACATTGTATCAAGTAATATCCGAAAGAGGGAAGACGTTATTCAGTTTCTACGCCACTCAATTATCATACTTACATAAAAGTCATTATGAAATGTGCTTACATTTGAGTTCTACTTGCTCTAAAAATTCCATCAACCGTTTTCGAGCAAATCGAAAAAATTAGAAAATAAAATTTCGACTCTGTACCTCGGTAACTGTTAGGTTAAGTACTTATGTGTATTTAGATTTTTTGTCTCGTTTTGGCAAGAAAAAACTATTTCATCGTGTGTGCTCACATTTTGGTGAAACACCCTGTATTTGTAACCTTATTTTAAAACAACACAACAAAAACAATTTGCTATTAGCTGTTACAAATACAAATGTTGCGATAAATTAAAAAAAAATTTCATTGGCTGCTGATGCAATACATGAGTTTTAATTCCTCGGTTTTAGGAAATTTATGAGCGGCCGTAGCTCAGTGGTGAGCGCGCGGGCTACCAATGCAGCGGATCCGGGTTCGACTCCTGGCCCGGTCGTTCTCCCTCGCAAGGCAACGGAAAACTAGCGAGGTGGATTTTTTCCAGGAAAACCTATCTGGAGAAGAAGTGCGGTTCCCGTGGTTCGGAGCCCACGTTAAATTGTAGGTCCCCTATGTCTGCCTGTACAAAATATCTATCTCCGCGCACTAAACACAGACATAGGCGAGAGATTGCCAACGCCCTGATTAGAATATGGCACTGAAGAAGGAAATTTATTGATGCTAAATAAAACATTTACTTTATTTAATTGTTATGTAATTTATAAAACATCAATTCGATGTTTTTTGGTTCTAATATTATTAAATTGTTGAATAAATGTGCCTACTTACTTACGAATTCGATCACTGATGCTAAAATGCAACCCTCTCTCAGAGGTAAGTAGAAACAGCAATCTTTCATTCGACACATTAGACACTTTATATTTTATATAATGACAGTTAATTTAAAAATTAAGAAACAACTCACTTGATTCTTGGAGTTATTTTGAACGTTTTTTTTCCAAAATGAAGAAATAAAATATTTTTACCTAAATTGTGATTACATCTACAAACTGAACACGCATCATTTTCATACCTTCTATTTACTTCTTTTACCTTCTATAGGCGAACGTATTCTGTCCGTCAAAACTTTTTATTCTGGGGTTTTAACGGTAATACATTTCTTGGATCTCTGGAAACCCAAAAAAAAATTTTTAAAGGTACTTAGGTATAATCAAAATTCATAAAAGGATATTTTTGTAATGCATCCGTAGCTAATTAGACACGGAAGTCTGGCACGTTTGTGGTATTATTTTTTTATAAGCAGAATATTCAAAATTTGTGTCTAGATTCTGACAATTAATTTTTTCCTAACGCTCCAGCTTGAACATGGCGGCCACTACAACTTATAAAAAATTTTGGCTTTGACGTTTGTTGAGTTAAAAAATGCTAGATAGCAAAAACTGGTATCTTAATCAGTTGTGGTCAAAGCCGAATTTGTATTATTGGCAACCTTAGGCAATTTAAATTTCTGCCCTCCTCTATGGAACCCAGTCATACTTTTTTTAAGTTCAGGAAATAAATTTGTAACGACAAAAGATCTCACGTCGATGATCTCACGTCATAAAATGATTTTTTGACGTCAAAAACCGATTGTTGACGTCAAAATATATTTTGTGCCGTTAAGATAGTAATTGCTTTTTGACACCAAGGAGTAATTTTTAGATGTATACAATTTATATGTAAAAAATTGATTTCTGGAAAGAAAATGAATTTTTATCGCCAAAAAACGTATTTTGAAAATGCTGCCATCTAACGGTACAGCTGGCGTAGTAGCGAAGTTTTTGTCGGTTGCCACACCAAATTTGTTGCTCGTATTTGACTTAGTTGCCACAACAGTGCGCTTATGCTGTGCTTATACAAGGATTATACCAACGAATGTTTGTACGTCCCATCCTAAGGACTAATTTATGTCCAGGAGATCCTTTACGTCGTGAAGTTTTTGCAGGTGGATATTAAGGAAAATTAAGAAGCAGCCAAACGTTTTAAGTGGTTTGCTGTCTACCGACGAAGCGAAATTTTCCCGAGATGGAGTTTTCGATGTCTATAACACCCACATATGCAGGTCAGATCAATCTAATATACTTCGGGAACACCGCCATCAACCGACATTTTGCGGAAATGTTCGGGCTAGCCTTGTGGGTGACTGTTTAATCAGACCTTATATCTTACCACCTCGTTTAAACGGCATGACTATTTAAGATTTCTTAATGAAAATTTAAACGAACTTTTAGAAGAAGTGCCATTAGCTGTACTAAGGGACATGTGGTACCTCCATGATGGTGTGCACCAGCTCATTATTCTCGTTAAGTACCTACGAGTGTGGTTGAATAATAATTTTCCGGGTAGATTGGTCGAAATTGGCTACTGTTATGGCCCACACGATCACCGGATTTAATTTTTTTTAGTATTTTTAGGATATATATAAACAATTGGTATATTCCACTTATGTAAATACCCTTGAAGAACTAAGAGCACGTTTAGAAAATGGCGCAGAAATTATTCGCGAAAATTCGATGGTATTTTTCATGTTTGCCTGGAAAATAATGGATTACATTTTAAACACTGGTTATTAAGAAAAATTTTTTTATGTTAATTGGAAAACTGATAATCCTAAGTAAACCTTTGTGCAAGACTAAGAACTATACCTACAGTGGTTCATTTATAAATTCTCGCTTTACTTCGTTGAAGTCCATATTTATTGATTATCTGTATATAAAATACTTAATTACTTTAACAATATTTATTTATTTTAATCTTATAAGTATTTCGGCATGTTTACATGCCATTGTCAAAGGTTATATTAAAAAGTAAACAGTTAGTGTTGTTATAGCAATAGAACTTGGTGACTTGATCGTCTGCAGATGACTTGATTTCTTATTCCAAAATGTCCAATAGAGGAGAATTTAAGAAATCAATTTGCTCATTCACTAACGGTGCAGTTTTTAAATGTTTGTGAATTTCAAAAGCTTCTAGTATATCTAATTTACGTTTATCATCACAAAAGTGTAAACATTTTATGGTGTTATTAGATGTCATTGAATGATTGTGTTCTAGCAAGTGTTAAGCGTAATTGGATTTATGTGGGTGTTTGTATTTGTAACAACGTACGTGTTCTTTACACCTAATATCAAAATTTCTAATTGTCTGGCCTATATAAACCGAATTACAATGCGAACAATTTAATTTGTGAATGCCTGATTTTAGCAAATCGTCTGTTTTTGATTTTGCATTAAACAAAGTATTTAAGATGTTCCTAGTTGTTTTAAAGCTTACTTTATATTTATTTGTTTTGTTTATAATTTTAGCAATTTTTTCTGATTTGAAACCAAAATATGGGATCGAAGTATATTTAATTGTATCGAACGAAGTTAGGGTATTCAAATAAATTTTTTGAATGGCTAATTTATAATCTTTTTCTTTAATTAATGTATCAATAAGTTTAGTATTATAAGCATTACTATATGCAATTTGTTGAATAATTGAAATGCCGAAATACGTATAAGGTTAAAATAAATAAATAGTGTTGAAGTAATTAAGTATTTTATCTAAGACCTATAATCAATATACAGTGTTTGCTTAATCTATTTGTTCTTTCACTTTTAACTTAATCTACTTATTGGACCAAATTTAAGAAGGGGAAAATGTTAAAAAAAATATGCTTGTTGAAAAAATGATAAGTTGAAAAGTGGTTTAGTTTGGTGAGTTTTATTAGAAGTTACAATATCTGTATGAATTTCAATAGCACCCTGTATAATATTTTTATACACTAACATATAAAAGGTAGGTAATTCAGGCATAGTGCTTTGCCCTATTTTATAATATGAATATTGAGTAAATTTTACTATTGAAAGAGTTTGTTATGATATTGGAATCCCTGGAAGATAAGTTTCGTTATTTAACATTGTTGTATGTAAGTACATGCTGATCTGTTTGCGCTTAAAATAAGAGTTGGCACAAAGGCAACTATACGCTTTTGCCAATAAAATAGAAAATTGTAAGTACACTGCCAAGTTCTTACCATTTATTTGTAGTACGTTGATTTTCTGCCATTCTTGGATCATGCAATTGCGTAATACGCGGGCAAACGGGTGGTACATTTGCCCATTTGCCCATTTGTTTTGTAGCTGTGGTGCATTTTGAGCAAACGGTAAATATCAAAAACTACAAGGTTATCTTGTTTATATAATTATAATCAATTAATTAATTAATTAATTTAAAATTAATCTCGAATAATAGCACTCTTGCCAAGTTAACGAATTTCTTAAAATTTGTGCAATGTATTTGCAAAGAAAGTTATTTAAATTTGAGTAGAAACATTTAATTATAGTTCAAAATTAGAAAAGTGTTTTTCCTGTTGCTACTTTTAAGACTTTTTTTCTGTAATTATTATCTGGTTATGAGTTTATGACCGCCTAACATTTAGAAAATGTGGGGTTTAGTGTCAAACGGTCTGTATAATGCCAACGTTATGTAACAACAAAAAAAAACTGATTCGAAATAATGATTTTATACCAAACACTTTCTTAACTCCTAGAGTAAATCATTAGTCAACTTGTTTTTCAGACTGTTTATACGTAGTTTATCTACGAGTAAAAAAAAACATAAAAATCAACTTCACCGAGATACTATTTTATCGAGAACTTTATCGAAACTACACACAAAGATAGCTAGCTTAGCTTAAATCGTGTGTTTAATAAGACTTGATTTGAGTCGTGCTACTGAACTATATTTTATGCTCATATTTCTATACAGGGTGTTCAAGATGAGTCCATGCATGGGGATCTCGTAAACGGTGAGTGATGGAGATTTGGTTAAATGAGAAGAATTATTCAGCATCTCAAGTAATAATATGATCCCTATTTAAATCCTAGAATTTTTGCTTAATTTTCAGTACAGACTGAGAAAAGGCGCGTTTTTACACAGATTTCGAATCTGAAATCAAAATTTTTATAATATTTTGAATTGATTGTTTGGTAGGCACATGGTGAAACATTATTAATAAATATTTAACTATTAAAAATTAATAGATTATTAATAAAATAAAACGCTTGGTAATTGTTTCACAATTTGTTGGTTTTTATTTACTCGACTCGAGTTTTAACCATCACGGTTATCTTCAGGAGTTTACAAATAAAACTAAAACTAAAACCTAAAGATGTACAATACTACCCATTTCCGGAATTCTGTCGTCGCCGCCCTGACTCTTAAGTGTTAACACATGTGCCTCCATGCTTTGTTGGCTGTAGGTCAAGGAGGCGTGAATTACCTAAATCGGTGTGGTCGTTAACTATATTTTTATTATTATTTATTGCTTTTTTAATTTCTAAATTTTCCAATTTATTTAAACGTTTGCCCTTGTTTTCTACGTGTAAAATTTTTGTATCTGTGTGTTTGAAAAAATGATTGTTTGTAATACAATGTTGGGAAATGCCGCTTGATTTATGATTATATTTAATTGATCTAATGTGTTCTTTAATTCTTGTATTAAAACTGCGGCCAGTTTGTCCTGTATGTATTGCATCACAATTAGAACAGTCTATTTGATAGATACCATTTTTTGAATATTTTTCTATTGTTTCTTTATTGTTTACTAGATGTTTATGGAGTTTGTTCGGATTGTGCATAGCTACGTTAATATTTAATTTTTTGAGCCTGTTAGAAACTTTATAGCTAACTCTACCTATATAATTGATTTTTGACCATATTGTTTTTTCAATTGATGTCTTTTGTTCGTTGTACAAAAATTTCTTTTTGTTTTATCTTTAAAATTGTATAAAAAATTTTATAGTTCTTTAAATTTTCAAGATATTGACAATAACTTCGCTTTTTTAAATATGCGCCCAAGGCGGTCATGCCACCATAAGATAGAGCTCTTTTACACCTTCTCTCATATAAAATGTAATTGGTTTATTTTCACAAATAACGGAATTATAAGCGAAAAACGGATTTATCATAGCAGGCTGTGACAAACTATAGTAAGCTACAGATAAGAAAAAAACAAAAGCTGTATTTGTTTTTATGTAGGTTTGATCAGTTTACCTTCCCAAATAATAAAAGTAGGTATAAATGAGAAACTGTTTTTTCTTGGTATGCTGTGAAAGAAAAACCACCTGAATGATTGAAGGAAAACAAGTATTAATGGAAACAAAGCAGCTCTTTATTTTTTGTGTTTTTTTGGAATTTCAGCCTACTACAAGAAAAGTTTCTCACAGTCTACTATGAGAAAGCAGTTTTTGGTTAATAACTACGTTATTTTAGAAAATAAACCTATTGAACCTTATATCAGAGAAAATTGGGAAAAAGAGCTCTATCCATGATGACATGGCCGCCGTTGACGCATATTTAAAAAAGCGAAGTTAATGTCAATGTCTTGAAAATTTTAGATTCGAAATCTGTGTAAAAAAGTGTCCTAATAATATCAAACCCGCATTGCGCTATCTTTGATAATAACCAAATTATACACAATACGCAAAACTGAAAATTTCAGTTTTTTCAGTCTGTATTGAAAATTAAGCAAAAATTGTAGGATGTAAATGTGGATCCTAGTAGTACTTGAGATTATGAATAATTCTTTTCGTATAACCGAATCTCTATCTCTTACCGTTTACGAGATCCCCATGCACGAATCCCTTATCTTGGACACCCTTTATACTAAAACTTGGGGTGCACCAAATATCGGTCTCTCCTCCTGCTTGGCGAATACGTTATGATCGCCAGAAGAGACCGATAAGCGTACGGGTAGCAGTAATTAGTAATTGTTGCGTAAGCTTTCTGTGGGTTGCTAGTTCTACTTGATGCTTGGTTGTTTTTATGCGTGTCAATGTAGTTCACTCTTTACAATATGAAATTTGATATTTTATATGAGCCTAAAATAGTCAGATGCTTTAAAAACTTATATAAATTTGCCACTCCTACTTTAAAAAAATTGCTTGTGGCGCCATCTCTTGGTTGCTTCCGTGAATTACAGTCTCCCCCATTATCACATACTGGTAACGCCACTGGTTTCAGCAACCATAGATTGGAAAGCGTTGAAAATAATATTTTATCTTTTTTTTATTACAGGAAGGAGAAAATTAATAATCAAGTGGGCACTGTAATAGACATATTATGTTTACCGATCTACGATTTTCATTTTATTATTGAACACTGTTGTTTCGTTTTTGTTTTTTATTCTGTTTTGGGAAAACCATTACTATGTGATTGTAAGTTAAATGAGTTATCAAACTATGTAGATTATTGTATTACAGGGTGATTCCGTTATAATTCGGGAAACGTGGTAAGTTATTGAAATCATTCGAAGTAAAAGCTTTTGTACAATAATATTGTCGATTTTCTTTGTCGATCGTTTTCACGCTGCTCGCTCTGTCAAATTCTACGTATGCGTAGATGACGTCATTGCATATTGAATCAAATATGTGAAATATGACACACGAGTCGAGAATAGGTGTTCTGTTACGTTGTTATAAGGTGAAATTAATGTAGCCGGATTGCAGACCCCTGGTTGGATTGGTTCTGAAGAAAAAACTGTTTTTTATAACTAGCATCTTCTTTCTAACGTAAATAATCGTAAGACAAAAATTACAAATTTAGTTTAAACACCTCTCTGTTAGGAGGCAAAATCGACGATATATTGGATACTAGTTTTGGCTTTCAATAACTTGAATATTCTCTTACCAAAGCCTCTCGAATTAAAAACTGAACTGAACCACCCTGTATAATATTTACAAAAATTAATTTGTATTAATACTTCCATACAACAAAAATAACTGCCTAGAGTAATGCTTGCTATATATTTGTTATATTATAATCAGTAGAGATGCACCGAATATTCGTATAAGGCGAATATTAATTCGAGTCAGCCGAATATTCGGAATTTTATGCACTAAATAAAACAAATACTAATTTGCAAAATTTTTCATAAAATTTGATGGTATAATCAAGATTTAAATACCAAACTAAAACGCATGTGACGCAACTAACTCATGCTTTTTTTACCAGTAAGTATTCGGCACTTGGACACATACCTGGCTTTGAGTTGCTTTAGATACTCTTATCCAAAATATGTTAAGGTATAATTTTTTTCATACGCTTGATAAAGGAATGGTCTAGATATAAATTTTTTTCAGGAGAAGGTATGCGTTTTGAACCTATTTGTTAGGGCATCTTTTTGCATATTACACCCATAAATGCATATATTTGCATATTCACTTTTATAGGAAACGTTTCAGAATCAAAATATAATTTTATTTTACAGTACTAATCAATAAGTATCAAGTCAATGTAAACAATTTTTTATTGAGTTTATCCTACTTTATTATTTTAGGTTTTTTCGGAATATTTGGAAAATTTTTAAGGACAAATTAAGTGTTTTCATTATTTAAAAGCATATTTTATTTTTTAAAAGCATATTTTTATTTTTTTTTTTCAATTTTATGGTTATATTTTAGGAGCTTAAAACCCTTTTTTTAGAACATATTTTCATTGCTGAATAGCACATTTTCTTTTTTTAAGAGCATAGTGTAACTTTTTTAATAGCATATTTTTATTTTTTAGACCACATTTTTATTTTTCATGGCAAATTTTTATTTGTATAAACGTATTTTAGGTGCTTAGAACAGTTTTTAGAGTAAATATTCATTTCTTAAAAGTATATTTTCATTCTTTATAGAAAATTTTGATATTTATGGGCGAATTTTAGGCCTTTTGAAAACATTTTCATCATTTAAGAGCATATTTTCATTTTGCATAGCAAAATTTGATTTCTTTAGGCAAATTTTAGGCTCTTTAACAGTTAGTTTTGGAGCCTATTTTCATATTTAAGGGCATATTTTCATTTCTTAAGAGCATATTTTCATTTCTTATAGCAAATTTCGATATTTATAAGCGAATATTAAGCGCTTCAGCCAGCTATTTTCATTATTTAAGAATATATTTTAAATTTTTAGAACATATTTTTATTTTTTATAGCGATTTTGATTTTTCTCCGCATATTTTAGGGCATTTATATTCATTTTTTAAAAGCATATTTTCATTTTTTATAGCAAATTTTGATATTTATGGGCGAAATTTAATTGCTTAAAATAGCTTTTTAAAACATATTTTCATTATTTAAAAGTATATTTTCATGTGATAAAGCATGTTTTTATTATTTCATAGCAAAATGTGTTTTTTAGTGGCATAGTTTAGGCACTTTAAACAATTTTTTGAGTATATGTTCAGTATTTAAAAGCATATTTTTATTTCCTAAAAGCATACATATTTTCATTTTTTTTAAAGAAAATTTTGATATTTATGAGCAAATTTGAAGCGCTTTAAACAGCTTTTTAAAAACATATTTTCATTGTTTAAGAGCATGTTTTCATTTTCTTAGAACATATTTACATGTGTTCATAGAAAATTATTATTTTTATTGCCTTATTTTAGGCGATTTCAGTTTCATTATTTAAGAGCATATTTTTATTATTTAAAAGAATTTTTTCATTTTATAAGGCCATCTTTCTTTTAGTTTAAAGAAATTTTTGATATTTTGGGCGAGTTTTAAACGTTTCAAACGGCGTTTTAAAAACATTTTTATTGTTTACTACCATATTTTCATGTTTTAATAGCAAATTTTGATCTTTAGGCGTGCAGAACAGTTTTACAGAGCATATTTTTGGTTGTCGTACTCATACGAAGTAATGTCACAAAGTCTTTTTTTTCTTACTTAACTTGATTTTCTATTTCTACCATTTGGAACTTAATTTTTCCAGGTGGATGGATTAAGCTTTAAGGTACACTTGTGAAGATTGCAGTGATTGCGATGTGGATGAATGTAGACAAAAGCAACAAGTGGAATTCGGGTTGTTTTATTAAATAATAAAAACAAGAACATGTTTAAGTAGTATAAAATGTACACCAGAATAATTTTCTTATATCTTTAGAAACATTTTTTACAAATCGTCATCTTTGGAAAATATATTAAAATATAATACAATATACATACATACATACATATACATAAAATATATTGAACTCAAAATATTTTACAATAAAATTAGAAGATACAACAACGATATATTTTTTACAAAAATATATCCTACGATACATTCTATTAAAATTAAAAAAAGGTACGATAGCTTCGGTTGCAAAATAATTATAGTATATTCCATTTTAAAATACACTTCAGTGGATCACAAAAAAACGAACGGAATAATAATTCTACTATTTTTTTAAATACCCGTTAAAAGCTATATTTCTCATTCGTTTTGCGAACAACTTTGCGTTTGTTTCTTTTCTACTAAGACGTTCCTCGCAAAACGAAAGATATCGTTTAATAAATTATTTCTCGACACCAAGGAGATCTAGGTAATGTAAAAAATTCTTCACGCATCATTATTGAACACCAACAGAAAAGTGAATTTTCGAAACTTTCCGCGCGCGCGCAATTAGAGATAGGTAAGTAACATCCCGTAAATTGGTACTTTTTTTATTGTCGTATGCAAGGCTCTCACGGATTGTCATTTTTTCGAGTTTTTCTTCAGTGCTGCTGCGTTTCACTTAATTTAAAGCTTTACGAATTCGTACGCGCTACAATAATTTACTGTAGTAAAGTCTTTCGGGATGCAATAATTTAATTTAAACACCTACGCTATTGTCCATAATCGTTCATGATGTCCATCACCCTCGAACGTTCTTCAGTCCTGATAAATGAAAAAAGAAAAGTGTAAGCTTTTATGACACATTTAGAAGTCAGACAGTTAAAAAGTTAAAAGGAAGTCTTGAACATATTGGCATAGATTTGGTATTAAATTCGTTTCGGGTACAAAAAATAACAAAACCATATCCAATATAGGTCAGGACAGCGTTAAAAGAAAATTGCCCTTACATGTGCTGTTGCTGTTGGATCTGAAACGCGTCCAGGTGTTTGTTAATTTCCCTATGGATGTGTTCAGGCAGTACTCCAACATTCGAGAAAAGACTTCTAAGTACGTTCAGTTCTTCAGTCAACAGTTCTATCCTTTTTTGCAGTCTTTCGTTCTCCTTCAACAAGATTTTGACTTTTTCTTCCGTTTCTCGTGTGCGCACTTTCGCCTTCTCCCTGCTCTTCCTGACTGCAATATTGTTCCTCTCTCGCCTCCTTCGGTATTCGTCGCTGTTTTTATCGCAGGGTTTCATTTGTTTTCGGGCCGCCGCGTGGTGGTTCATCATAGCGGCCTTGTTTTTCATCGCGTTCAACTGTTGATGGTGCAGGACCGTACTCGGGGTGAGGGTGCCGAAACCGGAACCAGCTCCGTTCGTCCCGTACGAGGGACCACCCTGCATGTACGTATTGGGGAGGACGTTCACGTTGCACGGCCTCCTAAAATCCGGTGCATCTACGGGCTCTTCTTTTATCAAAGTCGAATCGCTAACGATAGAACTGTTCGAATCACTATTGGTATTTTGACTTCCGTTTCCGGCGTACGTAGCACCACTGTGCACTGCTTGCGGCATGTACGCTAACGTCGTTCTGGGGTAACTCGAGCCACCCATCACTTGCCTGGGGTGCAAATTTTGCAGGTGTTTTCCCGGCACTTGGTTCTGCAAAATGTCGCTAAAAAGGCCTTCGTTAAATTGGGGATCGTCTATTATTGTCTGTAAATCTAATGATATCTCGGGGGTGTTCAAATCGCTCAGCTCCCCGTGTTGCTGATACTGTTGTATGTGGTGTTGTTTTAGCAAGGCCGCGGTTTGTTTCGTTGTCCCCGTGCTGTTGCTCAGGTTCGTTAAATTATTGTTGTTGTTCATTATTACCGTTTTCTTCTCGTTGTGGTTCATCACTGCATTCGCTTGCGAATGCTGCTGATTGTCATACATTTGCGGAGAATCCATGTTTATTTTTTTCCTATATGGGCTCGTAAATATTTAATTCGTCAACACAGTAAGAACAGTTTTAACATCGAGTCCAAATTAGGCTGATTAACTTTCACTAGCGCTACTTTCACTGCCGAAAATTTGCGTTTGTATTTTAACAGTGGGCTGTGTCTGTTAACTCGCACTACGCACTTTCCAACCGTTTGTTCTTTTAACTTTTCCTTTCCAACTTGGTTACTACGTTTGCTGAATACATTTTGATCGAAGGCACTACTCTTGGTTTCTCTTTTTCCTTACACACTTACTTATTTTATTTAGCACTGTTTAGTTTAAAAAATAAATAAGATAAAACGGATAGCACCACAATTTAAAAATAAGCAAGTTTCCGCGCGAAATACGTGAAAGCTCTTCGGAACTTTCCCATCCAAGATTAGGTTCTTTAAAACCACACACACACAGACACGTGATGTAAATTTGTTGGTGATCGAGGTTTATTAAGTCACTTGCTTGTACGTAAGGTAAGTATTCGCGAATAACTGATTTCGTTTTTGAATGTCAACAAAAGCGGGAATTTTTTCTTCAGCGGATAGCGATCCAAAACAGAGTTTAATTTAGTCAGAGCCTACTTGGTACCACACTGTCGTGCGCTTGCCCAAGCTAACTAGGATACTGCGATTGCTAAGCTCTATTCCTGCTGTTTGTAGCAGCTCAGCGCAGGAACATGCGCGTTTAGTACCGACACACGCTGACGTCCATTCGAAAGTGAAACGATTCAATTCGATTTCATGCTTCATAAAAAATGTTTTTGACGTAATATTTTTAAGGTTTGTGACGAATTTGAGAACAAGGGCATTGCTTGTTATCTTAAAAATGCATTACGTTAATACAATAAATGATACGTTTCGAGAATTCGATTCATTACGTACCTACACGCTCGTAAAGCTTCCCGCTTTCCGATTTAAAGACGTCGTCGTTTTCATTTAAGTTATGTTTGCTGTAAAAGTACATGATGGTAGTTTTTTTACGATGTATGTTGTATTATTGGGTTTTATATTGCTTTTTGTGCGTGTACGACGAGTTGTGTACGTCGAACCTAAATTATTCATCAATTGTGTGTATTCAAGTAAGTTCTGGGGGGGTTCTTTAGCCCTTTGGCCACGCCACTGCTGAATCGAAAAGTAAAAAAAATTTCCCTGTGTGTAATGTTTTCCGTAGGTCTTTTCCTTTGTTTAATTGACAACCTAACTTCAGGCACGTCAAAAACTTCAAATCACATGTTAAAATATTTCCGAAATTTTCAATCTTAACAAAAATCAATTTAATTTTTGTTTTGATACAGACGTTCCTACTCCCTTATAGTTTAAAAAAAATCATCTAGATTAGTTGTTTAACAAATTTAGACCAAATAATGAATTCAAATTATCGTAAATATTGAAGGCAAAATCAAGACACAAAAATATATATACAAGGTCGTTACTTTGCGGAAGGGGGGGATCATATCCAAATAATAAATGTATAAATAAATATTATTTATGGTGTATTTTTGACGAATTTTTAATATTAAATTTTTGAGTACCCCTTGAGAAAAGCCTGTCCTTGAATATAAATATTTATTTATAAAGGTTGCAACTTTATAAGCACACTGTATAAAATACAATGGGTAACTGTTTTGATTTGTGCCACTACTACGTACGAAGCTTTTTAAATCAGTTGTAATGTACGTAACAATTAATTTAGTTAAACAATGCAACTAATAAAACAAAAATGTGGATAATGGATTTGCCCAAATAAACGTAAGTGCCCATAAAAAATATTACGCTTTCGTGTGTATGCATCGAAGGCAGTCCGTGCGCTACGTCACGTTACGTCATAAACCTGATTCACACGTGCAGGAATGTGCATGGATTCCTGCTGAAAGTAGGTCAGAAATCAACTGATTCGCCTTCCTGTTTTAGTTGCATGAAGCGCCCTCTCCTTACCAACGGCGTAAGTTAAAAGGAAAATAATTATTAACTTGATTAGTGTTCGTTATAGTATTTACAATTTATAAAACTTCTGTTTCAGGCCGTTAGAGTGCGCTTGGAAAAACCAAATTAAATAGAATAGATAGATCACTAAGCAAGTAGGTCTTTTCAGTGAGGATAGGTTACTGTTAACCAGGATGTACAACCATACTATAGGATTAGAAATTTGTGGACGAAACCATCCCACAGTAAAATAATAGGATTCTTGTATAAGTATAAGTATCAAAAGCGTATCATGTAAAAAAAATAATTTTTGTTATAACGAAATAATCTGTTAAATATTTTTGTGTGCCACCTTAATTACACCATATTTGGTTATATAATAGGCACTGTGACAATTTACTAGCAAACATCACACTTGTAAAGTTTGAATTGTTTTGTTAAACGATACCTATGAGATTCTGATAAGAATAAAACGCCGTTTAACTTTTTATCCTGAATTCTGTAAAATAAAATTACATTTACTTACGCTAAATAATTTCTGACCTCAAAAATTGAATTTTGCACACCACCAATTGAATTTCATACATTGAAAACTCAAAAATTCATTTTTTTTGTCGAAAAATCATCGATTTTGAATAAAATATATTTATTTGTGTATACGAACTGGTGACGTCAGAAATATATTTATTGACCTGTCAAAAATCCAGTTTTAGATGTCGGAAAGGTATTTCTTAGCATTCAGGCAATTTAAATTAATTAATAAAAGAACGAAAAAATTGTTCCTAAACCATAAATAATTTGATGTTAAATATATATTAATATTTATTTAACATGAACTTCAACGAAGTAAAGCTGCAACTTATTAATAAATAAAAATAATTTATTTTCAATCGACCAAAATAATTCTGTAACGTCAAAAATCATTTTTGAATGTATTCTAAAAGCGTAGTAAAAAGTATAACGGCGTTCCACGGATAAGCAAACCTAAACATTTTATTGTAAATAATGAATACAAACCGAGAGTCAAAGTCCTGTTAAGCGAGAAACGGATTTTATGCAAAGGCATATTTGATAGTTTTGATATGCCAATAAAATGCTTCTGTTTGTATCCATATCTAATAAAATGCTATTATTTGAGACCAATTTTAATTGCACGTTTCGGGGTTTTGGAGCATATTTTTAGAATAAATCCATTTTTATATATTGCTATGATTTAAGGCTATGCACTTACCAGAAAAACAATCCCTTAAATGCCTGCAATTTACGCAATCACTAATTATATTTTTATGAGACTCTTTTATAAAATTTCTTAGGGTCGTTATTAAGCTTGGGAAGAAATGGTATTAATGAATAAGACTCAAAAAAAATACACAAAACCAATATCAACGTTACAACAGTTTTTTTATTTTAAAGTCAATCTGAGGTTAAATTTGTGAAAATCAAGAAATTTCTTTTTATTCTACTATTCTTAAAATGAACACTTATCTTTGTTTCTTCTTTATAATGGAATCCTTAACTCGACAATCGTTGAATGATAAACTCCCTCTTCTCTGGTTTGCTGTTTCCACAAAAACCACACCACTCGCCTTTATTATTATTATTATTATTAGTTTGTTCTGGGCTTTGGCCTTAACTTGCCTTTCGTCACTGCGACCCTTAATGGTTCTATTGTGACTTGTGAGCCCATGTCTTGTTAGAGAAGTTGTAGGCTGTTGAAGAACCTAAGTATATCTCTGAGATTCGATTCCCTTATTTCGGTAGGTGTAATAGTCTCCTTTCCAAAAATTTTGTGTCTTCGACGACCGGCAGCGTTGCATCTGCATAGGATGTGTTCTGCCGTTTCTGCTGCCTCGTTACATAGTCGGCAGATTTGGTCCTCAGCCTTACCAATCTTGAAGAGATGGTATTTTAGTGGAGCGTGGCCTGTGAGAAGGCCAGTGATGGTTTGTAGCTCGTTCTTGCTGAGAGACAAAGCATTCCTTGCTTTCTTTTGCAAAATAGTTATAAACTGTTTTGCCTGACGTTGTCCCGGTATGTTTTCCCAGTACGAGGACTTCGTTAGTTCCTCCCATAGACTGACCTCGTGTTTTATGTGGCATTTCTGTACACCACAGCAAGGTTCAGGTCCAATGTAAGGCGTCATTGCTCCTCTTTTTGCGAGTTCATCGGCCTGTTCGTTGCCTGGTATACCCTCGTGCCCTGGAACCCACCATAATGTTACGTGGTTTTTATTAGCCAGTTGCTTGAGGTTACCCAGGCATTCCCAGACCAGCTTAGATTCGCAAGTGTAGGCTTTTAAAGCCTTTATTGCTGCTTGGCTGTCTGTGAGTATATCGATTGTTGCACCTCTATAGCCCTTCTTGAGGTTTATTCGTGTGCAGAGGATTATGGCGTATACCTCAGCTTGGAAGATGGTAGTTTTGGATCCAAGGGGTTCGTGAATACGACACCCAGGACCGTAGACACCCGCTCCAGTTCCCCCTCCTTCCATCTTTGACCCATCCGTGTACCATTGGAGCGATCCTCTTTTAACGGGAGACACTCCTGTGGACCACATAGCCCGGTCTGGGATGTTCACTTTGAAGGATTGATCAAAGTTGTATTTTATTTGCATAAAATCCGATACGGTGTAGGCCGTTCGCTCTAGATGGGCGAGGCTTAAGATTTCTAGGTGGCCAGTAAGGTCCCCTGATTTGAATTTGTTTGTCCTACCGAGTGTCAGCGCATGTGACATCGCCTCCTTTTGCACTTGTAGGTGTAGGGGCGTTAGTCCTAGCATGGCTTCCATTGCTGCGGTTGGACAGGTGCTCATTGCACCTGTAATACTCAGGCAGGCGAGTCGTTGTAATTTCTCTAGCTGTGACTGAGTAGTGACTTGTTTAGTTTTTGCCCACCATACAAGCGATGCGTAGGTGACCATGGGTCTTATAATAGTCACGTATGACCAGTTGATCAGTTGTGGCTTTAGACCCCAGTTTCTTCCAAGAAGCCTGCGGCATGTAATGGTTGCTACCACCGCCTTCTTCTGAAGTTTTTTAATATGTGAGTTCCACGTTAACCTTTGGTCTAGTGTAACTCCAAGGTATTTGACTTCATTGCTGAAGTTGATGGTCGTTCCTTCTAGCGTGGGAGCTTTTAGGTTAAGCTTCTTTCGTCTAGTAAAGGGGATTATAACCGTCTTCTTCGGATTTATGCTTAGGCTTTGGTCTCGACACCAGCTCTGGATGGTGTCGAGAGCCCCCTGCATGCGTTGTGACACTGTTGTGTCAAATTTGCCACGGACCATTATCACTAGGTCGTCAGCGTATCCCTGTGTTTCGAATTCGTGCTGTGCTAGCATGTTAAGGAGAACGTCAACTACCACAGACCACAAACGAGGCGATAGGACCCCTCCTTGGGGGCAGCCTCTTGCGGCTGTTATGGTAACTGTTTCTCCTCCTAGCTTAGCTGTAATTTTACGACTTTCTAACATGGCTTTGATCCATTTGATAATCGAAGGTTCGAAACCTTTCTTCATGGCAGCTCTTTCTATTGCTACGAAGGAGGTGTTGTCAAAGGCACCCTCAATGTCAACGAAAGCACAGAGATCTATTTCTTTTGCCATGTACGTCTTCTCCAGTCCTTTGACAAGACTGTGCAGAGCCGTTATAGTTGATTTGGCCTTTTGATAGGCATGTTGGTTGGGGTGAAGCGGTCGGTTTGGAAGTACCTCGCTTCTCAGGTATTGATCTAGTACCTTTTCCATTCCCTTTAACAGGAAGGAGGTGAGGCTTATGGGTCTGTACAACTTGGGCTGGGTGTTTGAGCGCCCTCCTCCCTTAGGTATAAAGACCACTTTCGCCTCTCTCCATATTTTGGGAATATGTCCAAGGCAATAACTGGCCTTGTATAGTTTGCAGATGGTGAGCAGCAGGTCCTCTATAGATTTTTGTAGTAGGGCCGGAAAAATGCCGTCTCCGCCGGGTGACTTAAAGGGTTTAAAGGCAAGGACTGCCCATTTAACCCTGTTTGGCGAAAATATTTTGTTGGCCTGACTTTTGACCCTTGGGTGTGGACGTACCAAATCCATTACCTCCGGATCAGGTTCGTCAGGCCTGTAGGTTTGAGAGCCAGGGAAATGAGTGCTTAGAAGTAGCTCCAACATTTCTTTTGTGCTCTCAGTAAAACGTCCATCAGCCATCTGCAGGTGGCCAATGTCGTTTGTGTGGTCTTTTGCTAGGACTTTCTGTAGGCGAGCCGCTGTTGGGGTGTCTTCTACCCCTTCACAGAAGCTACGCCATGTCCTTCTTTTTGACCTCCTGATTTCAAGGTTATATCGTGTGAGGACCTCCTTATATTGGTCCCACATTTCTTGACGCCTCTGTCTTTTGGCTTTATTGAATAGCCTTCTTGTTTCAGATCGTAGAGTTTCAAGTTCCCCGTTCCACCAGGGCACTATACGTGTAACCCTTCGGCTTTTGATAGGGCAGCTTGCTTCATACGCTTTGTGTATGAGGTTGTGTAGATTTAATGAGGCTAGTTCTAAGTCCTCTACTGTATCTAACTCACTGTTGAGTTCGTCCACTTCAGATCTGATATGCTCCAGATAGAGGCACCAGTCTGTCAGTTTAGGGACTCTTACTTCTTCGCTGTGTTTGCCCGTAACCTTTAAGTCGAATCTGATATGTTTGTGATCCGACAGCGAGGCTTCGCGGGAAACGTGCTACTTTATGATATTTGCGCTAAGTAGGGGAGACGCAAGTGTAATATCTAGTACCTCCTGCCTAACTCTAGTCACAAAGGTGGGTTCCTTACCTCTATTAATTAAGTCTAAGTTTGTTACAGACAAAAACTCATAAAGGTACTCACCCCTATTATTGGTGTCCGTGCTGCCCCATGCTAGGTGGTGTGCATTAGCGTCGCAGCCAAGGATAAGGTGTTTGTTCCTTAGTTCGCAGAATGCAATGAGGTTACGGACCTCTAAGGGCGGTATTTCTTCCGAGTCCCCCGGAAAGTAGGCCGAGGCAATTACTACCTCTTGTCTGCCCCCGGTTGTCGGTACCACTGCCGTTACTGCGACCAGATCTCTGGAAAGAAACTGTGTTAATAGCAGGCATTTTACAGAGGGTCTGACGAGCAATGCTGCCCTAGGTGTTTTAGTACCCTTGTTGTACATTAGCCTACCTGTTGGTGTAGCTAGTCTGCGGACTAGGCCTCCATGGACGTATGGCTCTTGAATCAGCACAATGTCTAAGTGGTTTTGGGTGAACTCTTTGTTCAGCACATCGGAGGCGGCTTTACTGTGCTGAAGGTTCACCTGTAAGAAGGCGATCGTCGCCATTTCTGTTTGGTTACTGGGTGCCAGGTCCCGAAGCATCTGGGGAGGGCGACAAGCGACCCTCGCCCCTAGATTTTTCCAGGACCTTTGCTCCCTTCTTGGGTGGAGGGCGATTCCCTAACGGCTTCTTCCCTTTCTCCTCGCGTGTTGGTTTGGCCGTGGACGAGGTACTACCATCCTTCGGCTTTTCCATCTTTTTTGGAGGGTGCGTTTCCTTGGGCTTATTAGAGGCTAGCCCTTTAGGTCTTATACCCACTTCTCCAAACTTGAAGCTTATTTTAAAGCTAGACTTCTTGAGCGTCTCAAAGGAAAGTTGATCCACTGACAGGGTGAGGTGCGTTGCTGTTCCTTCATTCGTTCTGTTGAGAACTCTCCAGTCAGCTGTGTTTAGGCCAGAATTTTGGCCTTTAACCAGCTTCAGGATCCTCTCATTTTTATCTTCCTGGCTATTAGGGAAGTAGGCGTTCATGATCACTGCCTTTGGTAGATCCGTCTCTTCGACGGCCTTCAGTTGGGCCCCCTCCCATGGCTTTATCACGGTGATTAGGTGCTTCAGCCACTCCGCGGTGTCGTTATCAGCACAAGTCACCATTAGCCATCCGGCCTTGAAGGTGTTGCCTAGGAATTTTGGCTTTGTCGAGCCTTCTTCCAGGTCCACAATGGCTTGGAGAATGGCCTCTTGTATGGCCTTCATCTCCTCGGTGGTGAGGTTAACCTCTGGGTACCTCTGGTGTATAATACCAACTTTCTTTGATATTAGGGCCTGCTTGAAGTTTCTAGCAGCCGTGGAAGTCGCTGCCACCTGCGGAACAGTTGTCCCGCTTGGAGGTGCGCTCTCCCTGGCTGCCTTCTTCTTCCTGCCGGCCATTTCAGGAGTAGAGTCGGAGGACCTAATCCTCTTCGACCCCTTTCCTGAACTTTTTAGCGGTTCTAACGCTTTCGTTCGGGCTTCCTCAGGAGCATGCCCTTGCTTGACTAGCCACCTAAATCTCTTACGTGCGGCTCCACTCAGTCGCGGTCTGTCCTTCAGCTGAAGCTTTGAAGCAGCCTCTTCGAGCTGTTGGGCAGGGTCCTCTGTATTTGTTGAGGCCTTGACTTCGATGGAGGAGGCGTTTGGACTCACCTCTGTCTCCATTGGTATTTGGGGAATTGCTTCCCCTTTCTTAGTTAGAGGATTTTCATCCTCATTTAATTTTTACTTTCCATGTTGTTCCCACGAGTAGCTAGGGAAGGGTTGGTCCGCCACGGCAGAGCCCCGCATTACCGTGGTAAGGGTAAATGAAACTGGAGGTCCCCCGGTATCCAGAGTTCGCTATTGGATGCAGCCTCCGGCGTAGCTGTTCCACCATAGAGGTAGGTTTTTATTGAGGTTGTCTCCTCTTGGTCCAGGCGGTTAAGCCAAGACCCCCACACACAACCTTCTGCCCGCGAGACATGACCACGACAGCAGAAGGAGTGCCCGGTATAACGGAAGTGCAAGCACTGTCCGACGCCGTTACAACCCAGTGCAGGCCCTTAACCACGACATGACAGTTGGGCTGGGGTGGTTTGGTCCGCGATGCCGCTTTAGTCGCTACCAGTCACAGCTTTACACTTGACGAGCGACCTATCATCAGCACTGACCTTTGCGTCACCTACGATCATCCACACAGGTCGTTCCCCTATCCGCCACCTGGGGACGCGCCTGGTAGGGAACCACCCCCCAGGAACCACTCGCCTTTAGTAAGAATCTTCCTCTGCTGTAGTACCAATATGTCCTGGACTGCTTTTATATTGACTAATAATTGGCATTTTCTACCATGATAACAGTAAAACTCGTACTGAACCGCTTTTATATTATTTTTCTTTTGAATATTTCCAAAATTAGGTGGGAAACACTTGTATCCGTTTTATTATAGCTTCTATTCAATTCAAAACCACTATTTATTTCATATAACTCGTTTTCTCTCTCTTTTTCTTTCAGAGAATGAAAATTCCTGTATCTTTGTTTTCAGGACGAGCCGTATCTAACTAATAAATTTTCACTTGCTTTTGTCTTCTTCCTTGATCTTCCATTTTTTTTAAAACAAATAAATCTCATAAAACAATTAGGTAGTGTTCTTTTTTTACATTTATCAAATTGACATTCACATCCACAACCTCCACAAATGCCATTTAACAATGCACAAAACAAGTAAGTTTAAAACTTCTTATACATTAAACCGTTTAAACAATTCTGAACTAATTTATAATTAAAATTAACTTAAACAATAATCGTATCAATTTGATTGTGTTCTTCTTTCTTTCAGAGTAAATAAACTTCACAAATATGAAAACATAAATGATATTAAAGATAACCACATTATTTGAATTTTAAAACGAGAAATTACAGCAATAATATGCAACCCTGAGTTTATAAGTTTGAATACCAAAACCTTACAGTCTTCACAAACCTCCAATCGTAAATTAAATTGTAATAAGCATCCCAAAAACTGCCTTCCAGGAATTACAATACTCCAGTCAAATCAAATAACTCCAAATATCATAGCAATATACATAATTCTTTCAATTAAAAAAAAACTAAATTTAAAATATAAAATGGGAGAAAATAAGAAGTACAATGGGATTTTTCATAAGTGCGTGCTGTTACTAGGTATTCTTGAGCGGATATCGCGGATTATAGCAGGTAAAATGTTATTTTTAAGTTTTGGAATTTTTACAATTATTTTTAAGAATTATGCAATTGCGGTTGGACATTTCTACATCGCACTCGCACTAAACTTTTATTATACCCTGTACTTTTCTCTCTCAACCACTCACTCTTATTTTCCCCTTCCGACGAATAGGATATACACCGTGTCGTAATTGTTTTTTAATGTAAAATGGAGAGGCGGGTGATGGTGGTGTCACAACTTGTTAGTCGGAAGGGGAAAATAAGAATGCGTGGTTGAGACAGAAAAGTACAGGATATAATAAAAGTTTAGTGCGATTGCGATGTTAAAATGTTCAACACCAACTCGCACGTAGATTTAAATGTTTTGTAAATAGACTTTATAAATCAGCAAAAAAAATTCTGTTTCACTGCCTTAGATACGGTAGAGGGAGCGATTCATCCAATTATAGGACGTAAATTATTATAAATTGAGCTGCCATTTTGTAACGGTGAGAGATATCGAAAAACTTTAAATACAAAAATTGTTCAGTTTAATGGGACTTTTAAAATGAGGTATCACTTGACCTCTCGTCCTAGTTAGGATATTTGAGATAATATCTTTTGAGTGTTCCTGTTTCTTTTGAGAAGGAGAAGAAGTACTAACATTTAGTTTTTATCCTCGTGTGGTATATCGTTGGAAAGATAATTTAATGGACTTTCAAATCACTACTAATTTTCTTGGTACAATAGTTCATGTGCGATTGGGAAAATGTTTATGTAATGGCCGCTTTTTTGATATAATTGGCCCCCATTTTAAAATGATTTGAGCTAGCGATATTTTCTTTATTTTAAGTTGTTTTGTTTAAAAAGACCTTTTAAGTAAGGTATAAGTTGACCCACCTTCGTATTTGAAAATCTCGAGAAACCCTCCCAACTCCCTCCCTCAAAAAACTACTCTTTTCGGAGCCCCAAAAATTTATAAATATTTTTACTGAATACCTCGGGTACAATTTATATAACAAATTTTTTATTCCATCCGTGTAGTCAATAGTTTAGCCGTAAAAGATAGTGCGTGGGTGGTCTGTTACACCCTGTATATGATAAGAGCAGGTTGAAATTTAAATACTTTTTATCCAAATTTAATCCGTTCAACTTGCTTGGCTCATGGTGTAAATAAAGTTACAGAAAAAAACTTAGGAATCAGTTTCCCATTGTAAACGATTTAAGATCTAATGAAAAAAAGATATTTGTAAAAGCGATCCCGGGGGTGCAATTATTTAAAGAAAAATTGCCTCTTAAACCAGTGATTACCAGATGGGATAATTTCAAGAAAAATCACGATAAACATTTATTTTTGTCACTGACGACATTTTTCATCAGGTACACTTAGATAAACAAACGACAATAGTAGGCAATTGTTTGAAAATGTTTAAAATTGAACAAATACAAGTCTGTAATGCCAATTCGGTGACAGTTAGCATTAATAAGTGATTAAAATTTAGTCTGTGTCCTGTGTTAAATACGAATTTCTAATCATGGTACGTTTAACAGAAACTGAACGTATCGAAATTTTGATGATGATCGGGTACGGTGATAACCAGAGAACTCACGACGATTTATGCGCTTTATTTAATACTGTACATCCAAATCGTGAACCTGTTACGCGGTCCACTGTAACTAAAATTAATAGAAAATTTAGAGAAACGGGCCACGTCAAAGATTTGGATAAAATTGGCCGTCCAAACATAGCAACAGACGATAAAATGTTGGACAAACTTCAACTCGACAATTAGCCCTGGATAATAATGTTAGTCAAGGAACTGTACTGAATATTTTACATACAGAAAAATTTCATCCTTATAAGGTTAAACTTGTTCAAGAATTATCAGAAGGTGATTTTGATAGGAGAATTCAGTTTTGTGAAGAAATGATGGACAGGTGCAATAACGACCCACAGTTTGTGAATTCTATTATCTTCTCCGACGAAGCCACATTTTCTTTAAATGGAACTGTAAATCGGCACAATTCCCGTTATTGGTCGCGACATGACCCACATTGGATGGAAGAATTACACACACAGTATCCACAAAAAGTAAACGTGTGGGTGGGAATTATAGGAGACAGAATTCTTGGTCCTTTTTTGTTTGATGGCACATTAAATGCTGATCGGTATTTGGATTTTTTGAGGTTGGATCTTGTTGCCGCCTTAGCTGTTTTATTTCCAAATGCAGAAAATCCGGACACGCCGAACGATAGAATTTGGTTGCAACAAGATGGTGCTCCACTTCATTATGGCATTCATGTTAGTCAATATTTAGATGGATTTTTACAAATAGGTGGATAGGAAGAAGAGGGCATGTTGAGTGGCCAGCGCGATCTCCGGATCTAAACCCGCTTGACTTCTTTTTATGGGGCCATCTTAAAAGTACAGTGTATACAAACAGACCAGACAATTTGGAAAATCTAAAAATTCGTATCCGCGAGCATATACGAGCAAATATCACCTGCTACAGAGTTCAAAATGCAGTTCGAGGATTTTCTTCTCGTATTGCCCACTGTCAGGCAGTGAATGGCGAACAGTTTGAACATTTGCTTTCTTAAATTGATGTTAAATATGATTTGAAACTAGTTTACTAATTTGTGGACCTGCTATTGTCGTTTGTTTATCTTGCAATAAGTGTACCTGATGAAAAATGTTGACAGTGACAAAAATAAATGTTTATCGTGATTTTTCTTGAAATTTTTATTATGCAACTGTATGATATTTTTACATAACTGTATAGAGAATACAAAGCACTAACTGGCCATGCCATAAAAAGTATAGGTTACCATTTAAAAAACTGTCGATGACGTCATAGCTAAAACATATGACAATTGAAAAAAAATGAAAAACGACAAATTGTGGCAAAAAACTTGATAGGAAACTTTTGCTAGAAACTTTTTTTCGTAAAGCTGTAGCATCGATGTTCCTTACTTTTTATTCACCCTGTATATTTGGTGCATATTATATGCGCATATTTTGACGTTTCTTTGTGCATCTAATCCGCGCCTTGCTCATTACTGACCTATCTTTTAAATTTCGATGTGTTGCAGTATTAAATACTAAATTAGGCATAACCATTGCGTATGTATTTAGCAGCGTTTAGAATTTAATTCTATAATCTGCTGGACAAATTCCATTACGTCAATGTCAATGCAGCCCTGTACTGCTGCTATTCGTCATAAGTTGCCAGTATGTACCTACTTACTGAACTTTGTATGCTGAATTAGCAAACTGTACTTTTACACAATTCATACCTTTGACTTGTTTTTAATAAATTTATGTGTTTTTTGCTTTTTGTAATACAGCCAAAAATTCTTCAAAAAATTACTTGCTATTTAATCTATATAAATATATAAGATATAACACAACACGTACACTTTGTTCGAGTTTCTAATAACATTATAATATAGGTTCCTTATTTGATAATGTTTATATCACCTACAATTAATTATAATTCTGTAGTACTACCGAAAATTACTACACTCCATAAGCGCTCCAACAGTAGATTTCCCTATCTAGATTCTAGAATGATTTTATCGGTGTACTAAATATAACTCGTCATGATTAGTTCAAGCTACTTGAGTGAACAATGTACAAGTTTTCATCTAATACGTGGAATGTTAATTGTAGTGTAAAAAATGTATTTTATTATTGACACAATTACGAAAAATGGGGTCATAGTGTTTAGGGAACATTTGCTATTTTATTTATAAATTTATAATTTATTATTAAAAACAAGCTCTGATCAAATGATCGGAGTTTAATTAGTTTTTGTAATTTTAAATTATTTTCTTAAACAATCAAACAGTGTTTAAAAGTAAACGACCAATTTAAAGTATAATCTGTTATCAATAGAGATATACCATCTAAAGTTCGATTACTTATTCTTCATATAAAAGGAGATAAGTAATAATGCTCATAGACATTGTAGTTTTACGTTAGTGAGTTAGTCAGATATTTAAAAGGAGGAATATGGTGAGTAGGACCTGTAAATAAGTAATTTAGTTTTTATTATTTATTCTTAATTTTAGTGGTTTGTGCTAGCACTAGTGACTGTTCTAATAGCATTATTGTTAAAAAATGAACGGTACAGATGGATTTATATATTAGCAAAAACATACCGAAGAGATATTAGGTAAGTTGCTAACAAAAACGTTAGACATTTTATCTAGTCATTTTTAGAACACGTGTTTTGAATTATATTTGAAATTTTTATTTATTAAAAATTTATATTTTAGTGTTATTGCTTGTTTTTGCGTTATTTTGAAAATGAAGAGTTTATGATATAGAAAGTATAGGCGCCTAACCCATGGGCACCATGGCTCACATGGCAATAAATACGGCATAGGGGGGGGGGGGGGAGCAGGTACCTTGAGTTTGTTGGTTGAGTTTCTAGTTTAAATTATAGAAAAGTCACGGTTTGCGTATATTCCTTATAGATATTTTTTTTGCCAAGTTAATTTCCGTAATTATCTTAGGTAAATAGAATTTTCGATAATATGTTTATTTTTTAAATTATTATTAAGATTAAAATAAATTAAATCAAAATTATAATTTCGGGAGCCACACTACCTCTCTCCGCTTATGTACAGCAATTAGCCCACAAACTTATTAACAGTAAGTATTCGTCACATGGCCGAATATTCGGTTATTTTTTAAAGCTTGCCGAATATTCGGATAAGCCGAATAGTTTTTCCTGTCTGCCGAATATTCAGCGAATATTTGGCATTTTGTGTACTACATGAAAACAATACAATTTTTGGAAAATGTTTGTTGTGTGATTAAGATTAAAATGCATTAAAACAAAATTATCTTTTTGGAATATAAACCGCTTATGTAAAGCAATTAACCTCCACATTTATTACCACTAAGTATTCGGCACATGGCCAAATAATTGGCTCGAGTTGGTCTAATATTCGGTACTCGGCCGAATAATTGGCCGAATATTCGCCGAATATTCACTGAATAGTTGGCCAAATATTTGGTATTAGACCGTGGTCAGAATCACATCCCAAAAACAGCCCAGGAAAAAAATTATCTTAACAGCAAAGTGCGCATAAAAAACACCAATAGAAAATAAAATAAAAACCTCTAGAAAAATTCTTTTGGAAAAAAGCGGGAAGGAAAAAAGCATTTTATTTAAACCTTGCACATTTATCCAGGAAAATGCTTTAACGGAAAATTTTAAAATGTTTTTCGAACTAATCAATTTGCTCAAGAAATTTGCTTATACAATTATATATAACTAGTTGAACCATTGACCTTTTGCCTCATGCTGTTTTGATAACGTCAAGATGTAACACACGTCGGTTTCGGTGCGTGCCGCGCCTCGATACGTCACTGCTACATAAACATTCATTCAAAACAATAAATACGCTGTCTTGAGACGTAAGAGTCCGTCGTCGTGTTATGGTGAGACAGTTAGTGATTTAACATATAGATAGATATATTGCAAAATGAAATTCGCTCTTATTCATGTAAATCGATCAGTAAAAAAAACACGTGTCTTCTTAATGCTATTTCTTAACTATACAGTGATCGACCGACCGGTGCTGTTTTTTTCTTCGGGAAATATTTGTACCGGAGATATGGTTTCATTAGAGCTATTTTGTTCTAGACAGTGCCGGATTAAACCCCGTGGAGGCCCCTAGGCAGTAGGAATGTCGGGGCCTCTCTCGCAAATTATCTCCTAATAGGTTTTTAGTTTTACCAACCATAACAATTTGATAAACCAATTTGATTACACAAAAACAAACGTTAACAATTATTAATGTTATTAAACAAATTAACATACTATGTTATTAAACAAAAGTTATTAAACGTCTAATAATTAAAATTATTTGTTTCAGTCAGTATGTAATTTGTAATTATCCTTCAAACTCAAATTAATATTAATTTTTTCCGTCGCCGCGGACCGCGGGGCCCCGAAAAAGTCGTGGGCCCCATAGGCTGGTGTCTACTCTGCCTATTTGGTAATCCGGCACTGTTCCTAGGGTTTTTGCGAGGCTAGTTGTACCGAATATATGCTTTTATCGATGCTATTTTTTCTAGGTTTTTTGCAGGGGTGTTTTTTCGGGATATGTTTTTACCGGAGATATGCTTATAGCGAGGCTATTTGACCTATTAATAAAATACATCGTAATTAATTGTTGGTGATATAGTCATTAGTCATTACAAAACATCACACGTGGCCGCGATTTTGCCTTAAAATACTTGGGCTGATAGTTAGCTCGTGCTAGTTAATTTAAAACAAATCATCCTCTTAACTAACACTTCTTAACAATCAACCGAAGTTTATCGGAGAATCGAGATAACTAGTTCTATTACTTGTGAAAACTGACATTGAAAAATTTTCTTATTAGACAATACAAATGAAATATGATTAAACGTAGAATTTTTATCTTTTGATGTAACAAAAGTGTTTTTTTTATCATTATTATGTAATGTAAGTACCTCAAGTTCTATGCACCTGCTCCCGCTTAATCAAATCATTTTTTCGGTTCTGGGGCTAGGTAGAACGTTGATACAAAATACTTTTTAAATATGAAAACTAAAAATTATTGAAATATGAGGCGAAAAGTGTAGGTAAAGTACTTCGACCATTTTTCACAAATTGCTCATGACTGCCGCCGGTTGTCCATTGGTTTATTTATTAATTATTTCCATACGTAAGGAACTTTCTTAACCAACACATTTTAAAATGCAGGTTAATATTAGCCTATGGCAAATTAAATCTGATGCTGAAGTTATGGGGGTTTCAAAACAAAACAATACCTGCCCTGTTTGCATCTTTAGCAAAGAAACATCCTCACAAAGTTGCAATTTTCTTTGAAGATGATGTGTGGACATTTTCTCAGGTAACATTGCATTTTTACATCTATCTACTGAGATATTTTAAATATTTACACCGCGAATGCTTTCTTTGTAGATTGAAGATTTCTCAAATAAAATAGCAAGGTATTTCAAAAACCAAGGATTTCGAAAAGGTGATTCTATTGCATTACTTCTCGAAAGTAGACCCGAGTATCTGTGTATATGGTTAGGCCTTTCAAAAATTGGAGTAGTTACAGCATTAATTAACACTAATTTGGTTAGCAGCCCCCTGCTGCATTCGATAAATGTTGCAAAAAGTAAAGGGGTTATTTTTGGATCTAATCATGCAGAAAGTAAGTAACTGATGCAATACGATACAATTAAATACTAAATATCATTAAATTTTATTGCAGCTATCAAAAATGTATCCGAAAGTTTAAAATCGACGAAATTGTACCAATTTCACGAAACAAATAAGGATACGAAACAAGTTCTTGTAAATTGCGTAAATTTAAGGGATGAATTGGAGCGTACATCCAGTGATCCAATAAAGAGGGATTTTCAGCCTAGTGTTAAGGATCCACTACTGTATATTTACACTTCGGGAACAACTGGGTTGCCTAAGGCAGCTCTTATTACTAATATCAGGTTTGTAGTTTATAATCGACAGGGTGTTTTAAAAAATGTAAAGACAAATAATAGCTCATGCAAAAAAAAGATGTAAAGTCTACATAAACATATGTAATTCACCTAACGGCTACCGAGTTGAATATTAATTTTAATTTACATTATTTAAATTTTCTTAGAAACGGTTTAAAGAAATTTTTATGGTAAATATTGATTAAAAGTAGGCATATTTCACAATAACTTTAATGTAATTATGATAAACCAGTGGCGTAAAAATAAACAGCGGGGGCTCCCTTTTTTTAGAAATATTTAATACACCTCTGACATTTTTAACAATAAAGAACTCTTGTAAAAGTTTAATTAAATTTGCCGTTTTCCAGTAATTTGACATTTAACAAACCGTGTTATTCAGGTAATGTTTCTCATTAGAATCAACTTCTCACATTTAAAATGAGAATGAATATTATTTTCACAGCAAGAGCTACTTAATAATAAATAGAGTCTGAAGCAAACGCTGAAAGTCGTTCCCACCTGCATTTTCCCACAGTGGTAGACACAAACTTACTCGTTGATCCTACTTCTTATTATTTCACGTGCATCATGAATGCGCTGTAGTAATTTTTCTTGTGTATTCATATGGGTAGCATACACAGTTTGTATTATGTGGCTCCAAACATAAACATCGGTAGGGTTAAGATCAGGCGATTGAGGTGGCCAACTTACAAAACCACGTCGAGCAATCCGCGATTTGGAAAATTCTCATTTAAAAAGTTTCTAACTGCTTTGATAAAATAAGCAGGCGCACCATCGTGTTGCAGCCACCTTGTTTGTCTGATATTGAGCGGAACATCTTCCATTAAAATCGGTAAATCATCCTTAAAAATTGAAGGTTAGTATGAATTTCTATCCATTCTTGCGGAAAGCACAAAGAAATTCAAAAAAGTGTTTGATATAAAACCGGCTCAAATATTTATCGAAAATTCATATTGTCTGTAAACACTTAGACGTGCCATATGGTGTGGGTATTTTCTTCTGCCCAACGTATGCAAGTTATGATAATTTTAAAGTAGCAATCCTTGAACAAGGCATTTTAGAAAATGAGTCCAAAGGCAATCTCAAGCAAGTAGGAGAAGTCCAAAGGAAGCCCGGAGAAATCTGAGGAAAGTCGAGGAAGTGCGGGAGAAATTCAAGGGAAGTCGGAGGAAGAAGGAATTTTAAAGAAATTTCTAGTCTGTGCATGTCTCTTAAATAGGAGAAATACAATAAGGAACTGCAGGCAAAATAGAAGTTCAGAAGTCCAATGCAAGTCAAAGTACTGGCCGGTAACTCCAAGTGAAGTCGGGAAACGAAAGAGAGAGAGTCCAAGCAAAGAGCCATTTGAACGAAATGTTTAGTTTGTTCATGCCCATAAAATGAGGGAAGTCCCAAGCAACTTCAGGGGAACTGCTGTAGGGGTTCCGCACGTAGATGCTGAATAGAGCCGAAAATAGAAGAAATCCTTGCGGAACCCCCGCGGTGAGGCTTCCTAGTCTTGACTTCGTCTCGTTCAACTTGATGCGGAAGGTCCTCCTCGCCAGGAACGACGTTACCAGCCGCGTCATGGCTAGAAGGATGTTGGATTCCACCATCTTGTGGAGTAGTCCTTGGTGCCAGACTTTGTCGAATACCTTTGACTCGTCCAGGAAGATGGCGCCTGTAGATTGTCACTTGTTGAATCCGTCGGTGACGTGTTCTACTACCCTCAGGATTTAGTGGACGGTGGAGTGATTGGATCGGAAGCCAAACTACTCGTCTTGGATGGCGTGGGCGTCGACGATGGCGGTCTTCAGTCTCTTGAAGATGATGTCTTCTGCTATCTTTCCCATCGCTGGGAGTAGGTTGATTGGTCGGTAGTTCTGTGGAAAGGTGTTGGGTTGGCTTCGGTAAGAAGATTACGTCGGGGCACTAGGACGGAAAGTGGTTGAGTCCCAAGATGGCGTCATTTTGTAATGCTGGGATATTGATTTTATACCCTTAATCTTCACCCTTTAGGTCATGTGAGAATCTTGTAGCAGGACGATTTGTGAAGTAGGGATTCATGCGCGCGATTTGGCCTCGCGTCTTGTACTAGTGGCGACACCAGCGCGTTAACTTGCTAAAAAATAAATTATTATTTTCTGATTTTAAAAATGTTTAAATTGTACACCCTGTATTTCGATAACCGCTAGACTTGGTACAGATGTTTATATAAATTTTTGTGTCTTGTTTCTGGCATGAGAAATCTACTCTAGCATTAGTTTACATATTTTTATAAACACTCTGTTTTGGGCTAAGTTGTTTTAATGTAATCAATACGTTTCTTTAGGTATATGTTCACGGCACATGCTATACATTTAGCAGTAAACTTTTCTTCAAACGACAACTTATATGTCCCATTGCCGCTTTACCATGCCGCAGGAGGCATGTTAGGTGCTGGGCAAATGCTTATGATGGGCGTAACACTTACGATAAGGAAAAAGTTTTCTGCGTCTAATTATTGGAAAGATTGCGCAAGATACAGGTGCACCGTAAGTACTTTAATCTAACAAATAGTTAATTTAATGTACCTACTTGATTTTTGAAGTAATGTAATTTTTCTAGCTTGCCCAATACATAGGCGAAATGTGTAGGTACATTTTAGCTGTACCGAATCAAGACGCCGCAAAACATTCCGTAAGAGGTATTGTTGGAAATGGATTACGGCCTCAGATTTGGAGATCATTTGTCGAAAAATTCGGCATTAAAAATGTATACGAATTTTACGGAGCAACCGAAGGCATTTCGAATATAAGTAAGACGGCCTTGAAATCTTTCAGTGCCTGTACCTACCATTAACAATTTTTTTTTAGTTAATGTAGATAATACAGTGGGATCTATCGGGGCTGTTCCAAGATACTGTCGATGGGCATATCCGGTAACGTTAATAAAATGCAACGAAAGTACCGGTGACCCAATTAGGGACGAAAACGGCCATTGTATCGATTGCGGCGTAAACGAAGCCGGTTTGGTTATTGGAAAAATCAACCAAAAAGCTGCAGTTTTTGACTTTAAAGGATATTCCGACGAAGATGCAACCGAAAAGAAAGTTTTACAAAATGTGTTTACGAACGGAGATTTTTACTTTAACTCTGGAGATATTTTAATAACTGACGAGTTTGGAAATTTTTTCTTCAAAGACAGAACTGGTGATACGTTTAGGTAAATTTAGAACCAAAACGGAGCGGGCGGTAGAGTAGAGGTTAAGGTTGCCGACTTTGGCTCTGCTTTACCAAACGTTGTGATTGTTGTTTCTCTGTGCATGTTAGATGGGGCCAATAACCGTAGTACTTGACACCCCTTTAGGGTGCTTGAAATATTTTATATTTAAACAAAATTAGATTTTAAGAACATTTAACAGGGACAAACAGATTTTACAAAGAAAAAAAAACAACTTTTACAGAAACAAATTAGTTCAAAGAACAAGGTTTGAGCTTCGGGAGGTTGTTGTTTTTGCGTAGAGGCCGAATCGGGGGCTTGCGTGTACGTGGGTTCTTGCAGGGTGTGGGGTTTAGTTTGAAAAAGAGCTCGTTGTGATGGGGGTTTTTGCCGAGACCTGGTGTAGCTGTTGCTTCTCTCTTAAAAAGAACTGCGGTGCTGGGGTTTTTGCCGAAACCTAGTTTTTTTTATCTTGATGTTGGGGTTTTGCCCAGATTTTGTGCAGCTGCTGTTTCAATCTTGAAGGGGACAGTGCTGGGAACTTGCTTTGCTCTTAACTCTGCTCCTACCAGCACTTTTTTTAACGTGAACCATGATATGGGGTGCAAATGCACCCCATACGTTGCATAAACTTTTGCAAAAAAGTCACGGCTTTGGCCCTACCAACACTTTTGTAAACGTAAATCATGAACTGATGTGCAAATGCACCCCAACGAGTATATTATCTAATTTTTGCGTTGTAGTAACTAAACTATTGTAAAGCATTTACACAAACTTGTTGTAAGAAATCCTGAATTAGAAAGTTCGTCCATAACAGGAACAAGTAGGAAGCATATTAACAAAACAGAGAGCAGCAACAGGGATGCTATTGTGCCCCATAATATAATATGGCTTATAAATTAATTTAAAAAAAATTTGTAATCTATCTAAACAAAATTTGTTGGAAATTAACAAAACAATACTTTAAAAACTGGGGGCAGAGTGCAAATGCAGCCCTGTCTGCAGGAGGAGGGTTAATGGAGCTTGCATTGCTGAGGGGCTTTGGACCGTAGGTTTGCGCTTGATTCGAAAGCCGGTGGTTCCTAAAAGAGCTTGCCAGGAGGGTTTGCCTTGAATCCGAAACTAATGCTCGATCTTTAGGTAAATTCTCGAATGTTTTTACTTTGGACCGTTCTGAGCGATCCTGAATAATCAACTAAAGTTTCCTGTCCGAACGTGCGGCTTAAATACTCTTTTTTAAGTGCCTTTTTGTAACAATGTTTAATAAATTTAAAAAGAAATGCACAACTGTTTATTAACAAAGGGAGCGAATTTAATGTAATACGGCAGTTGCCATTGCTTAGCAATATAAACAAACATT
This sequence comes from Ctenicera cuprea, assembly GCA_958336395.1. Classification (NCBI taxonomy): domain Eukaryota; kingdom Metazoa; phylum Arthropoda; class Insecta; order Coleoptera; family Elateridae; genus Ctenicera; species Ctenicera cuprea. The sequence goes on along the minus strand of OY284486.1, from coordinate 80,525,052 downwards.
ATAATATTCATTTTATTTGGACATCGTACAATACGAAATAAAGCTGGCCGAGGCTATAAAATTTGTGAACCATGTCACGTGTTTAAATGGAAAAAAGTTCCATCATACTATGTTATAATTTAACATTTTTTGTTTTTCATTTAGATGGAAAGGAGAAAACGTGTCAACAGCTGAAGTGGAAGCAGTTATTAGTAATATAGTTCAACTTAATGACGCTGTCGTATACGGAGTTGAGGTAAAATTTTTTATCTGAAAATTAAAATTGAAGAAAAAAGAAAAAAATAATTTCTTGGTTTTTTAGGTACCAGAAACTGAAGGAAAAGCCGGTATGGCGGCTATAGTTGACACCACTAAGACCCTTGATTTGGATTTACTTACCAACGGTTTAAAAGCCAATCTTCCATCTTATGCAATTCCAGTATTTTTGAGAATTATGGAATCGATTCAACTCACGGGCACGTATAAGCTGAAGAAAGTTGAATTGCAGGCCGAAGGGTATAACGTAAAGAAAGTTGCAGAAGACAAACTTTACTACTATAATTCAAAACTGAAAAAATATGACAGTTTGACAGAAACTGTATACGAACAAATTTCATCTGGAAAGTTGAACCTTTAATTGAAAAACCGTATTAGAAAGCGAAGGGACAGATCATTTTCACAACAAGTTGATGCAGTTCTTCCGAATACCCGTAGTTCATATTAAAAAATTTCAAATTTTTCTCGCAATACAAAATAAGAACTTTAAAATTACTTTTATTGAATTATAAATTAGTTCGGCACGTATTATTTATTTAGCCACAATAATCATGACAATTGTCAGTATAACTGTTATATTCTCTCCGACTCGCTCATTATTTTTTACTGCCATTATTCGTATAGTATTAAAGATACCAATGTTTACACCTTTCCAAAAAATGTATAGAACTACTGTTATTTATGTTATGTTAATAAAAAGAATTAAATAAATAAGGAAGTTTCATAATTTCTTATAAATATTAATTTCTATAAACATATTAATAAATAATATTTATGATTGAATTATGGTGCTAGCAAAAATTTTGAATTGTTTGGCTTTGTATTGATGAGTTTGAAATTAATTTTGTTGAAGCTCACTAGTACAACACTTGTCGGAAACACCTTGGACATATTTAGGGGCACAGAAAGTATTACACGCAAGTAGGAAATCCGCAAGCCATCTATTCTCAAAGAAATAATTGTTGACAATTTAAGACAGCATTTGGATGACGATCTAACAAAATCCTTGGTGGAGCTTTCTTTGGTATTATTTTTGCTGCTATACCGTAAGAAAAAAACTTACATTGCATCGCTACTAAATGCAATTTTACCAGGAATTATTACCCCGAGTTTAGAAGCGTTATATACCGTCGATTATTGAATAACAATGAATTACTCTATCTAAAATTATATTCTAACGAAACTTTAAGTTATATTTCTCAATATGTAAACTTGCAAACGATAAGAGTGTGTAGTGCTGATAATCCACACATATGTAGCGATTATGGATCGTGGATTGCTGTTTCTCGACTTATAAATGTCGGACGTCGGTCGGAAAACTGTCTAGCTTCCTCGATGAAGGCCCCACGTTGGGCACCAAAATTTCACTTGGCCTTGATGATCGGTATGAGCACGTTAAATAACAAGAGGGACAACTTTCCATTAAAAAGCACTACTGAAAGATTCCATTTCGGCCGTTTTAAAAATATTTAAAATTTTCAATATTTCCAAAATTTCAAAATTTTTCAAAAAAAAATTTTCCTCATCTTTATTACAAACCTTTTTACACAAATTTTCAAACATTTAAAATTTAAAACATTGCTAAAACATTTCAAAAATTTTAAAATTTTAAAGTAAATTCCCCTAAAACTGTCAACATATACAGAAATGTTCAGATTTCAACATTTTAAATTTTAAAAAATTTAAAGAAAATTTGACAAATACAGCACTTTTCCACACAAGTAACTTAATACCAGATACGTATTTCGACGGCAAAGCTATCACCATCAGTGGTAAACTGATACTTGACCAGTGTCAGATTACCACTGATGATGATAGCTTTGCTGTCAACACACGTTTCTGATATTTAGTTACTTGCGTGGAAGGGTGCTGTATTTTTCAAGTGTTGTTATTACACAGTTCGAGTGTTATTACTTTAAAACAAACTTCTTTGAAAATTTAATTTTTATTTTCCAAAATTTTCATAATTTCAAAATTTTTCAACGTTTCCACCATTTTCAAAATTTTTAAACTTTTCAAAATATTTTAATTATAAAACGTTCAAAATTTTTGAAACTATTGTAATTTTGAAATTTAAAAAAATGTTAATTTTTAAAATTTTCATAATTTTTAATATTTTTCAAAAATTTCAATTACAACTTCTTCAAAATGTCATAAAATTTACAAATTTATTTTTAATTTTTAGTAATTTATCAAAAATTTTAAATTTTGTTGACAATTTTTAACAATTTTGAAAATATTAAGTAAAATATTTTAATATTAACGTTTCACGCCCTAACATTGACCGTATTTTTTTTAAATATTGCAGTGTTGGATATTTTTAACAATTTGACAATTTTTGAAAACAAAAGTTTTCAATAATGTACAAAATTTTCAAAATTTTTAAATAATGCAGTTAATGTTGAGCCGTGAAGCGTTAATATTAAAATGCTTTATTATATTCACTATTAAAAATTTTTGAACAAAAATTTACATACGTTTTTGAGAAATTTGGAATGTTTTGGAAAATTTAATAATTTTCAAAATTTTGAAAATGTAAAAAATGTTTTAACATTGTCTGAAGTTTAAGTAATTAAAAAAAATATTGTATGGTAAGTAACAACATATAAAGTATTGGAAAGTCCAATTTCAATATCATAGTAATCAAAATTTTCCAAAAATTTGCAAAAAAAATCAAAGTTTTTAATTGAACATCATAACATATATTTGAAATGTTTTCGAATTATTTAATAATATTCCAACTTTCCATAAAATTGTCACAATTCTCGAAATACATTAAAAATTTTCAAAAATTTCAATGAACGCTAGGAAGGTCTCGTGGCGGTTGACCGACAGCTTTTTTTACATTAAATTTTATTTAGGGTTGTGTATGTGTATGTTCTAACCTCAAAATAAAATAAGACTGTATGCAACCAACAACACTCTTCTGAATACAGAAAGTGCAATTTTATCAAAGTAATTTTAGACATGTTAGAGTATTTTTAATACGTTTATCCATACATATATAAAAGCACAAAGGGTTTTTTTCTCCGGTTCCTCCAGCGGCTACCGCTTCACCAATTTCGACCATTTTTTTTAAATGAAAGGTCGCTATCCACAGATGGAACATGCAACATTTTTATATTTTTATTCTACGTCGATTTTTTAATAATAATTATTTTAATTTATAATATATATGAAGGTCGGCTAGACGCGCGTCACTTGGGGCGTCATCTGCAATAACGTCGCGTGTCATTATTCGAACTAATGCATCACGTGACTTGACATTTCGCCGGTTCTGTCAACGCTGTCTGTCAGTGCATTGTGTGCTGGGGTAACACTAGTTTATTATTTAATATGGCAACAGGATGATAGCAAAGCAGCAGCACATGCCAATAATTTAAGTTTGCAAATGCGTTTTACTTGTCACAGCAAACCCCTGTCTAAAATTTTGTTAATCACACTGTATCTCTCGGTCCGAGTATACAATTTGCGTATTATCGTTTGTTTTCGTTTACTGATTTTTGATTGTGAGTTTAATTTGTTTTTAAGAATTTTTTTTTTATTTTTTATTTACGTAATTTTTAAATATAAATAATTATAACTGAAGGTGAAAATTACAGATTATTGTATTTTTTTTATTCATCTCATACCAGTCACTCATTGTTTTGCAGCAACAACAACGCTTTTAAGTACCGATATGCCACATACGTATAAACTTAAACAAATATTATTACTATTTAAATTCTTATAAACTTACTGTTCGGAACTATTCGAACATAAGCGAGCATCGACAATCAAAGTTCGACTTTTTACCAGTATGGTTTGAGATTAACGTTTCAGTGCACAACTTAAGATAAGTACATAGCACTTTGATCTTCTTTCTGCGTTGCCGGATATTTTAAATAACATTTCAAATACCATGGTCAGTAGACTATTTCCGTAGCATAATTTTTGGTACTATTATTATTTTTTAGTTCCAGTGGTTGTTTTCGGCACTGCTAACTGCAGCGGCAATATTTTTCTTTAAAGATAAAAGGTATAGATGGTTTTATATTATAGCGAAAACGTTTCGGAGAGATGTCAGGTAAGCAAGTTTTTTGTATCTAATTTACAATCTCGTCCTGCTTCTATTGCTTTATTTAAATCTGTACTTACGCACAAACGCTTCAAGTGTACATGTTTAATTCATAGCTATTTACATCCGCTTCTCTAGTACTGAAAACTGGAAATTAAAAACATCACAAGAGATAAACTCTGTAAGATAGCACTCGGTTATCTAAATTCTTTTTCATATAAAATATTGTTAGAAAAACATTCACTTGATAGTTTCGACAAAACAATTAATATTTCGATAAGAAAGTTTACTACGTTACAGCACATGTATTTAAACAATTCTATAAATTTATCAATTTGTTTTCACGAATAGAACAAGACCGAGGTTGCTATGGGCTTTCTTAACGTTTATTTAAACCGGCGGGCGGGCGTCATTATTATCTGTAATATTTTATGGAAAGCCGTTTTGTTATTTAAATTATTTCAGAGTAGCAAAATAATACCACTTTTGTATTTGTGAATTTTATTCAACATAGTGGAAATTCATTTTTAATATGAGAAGTTAATTTTTTGATATGTGAAATTAATTTCTGACATGTGAAATTATTTCTAATATGTAAAATGTATTGGTGATATCTGAAAATAATTTATGAATGGATTTCGCGTATCGGAAATAAATTTCCCATAACAGAAATGATCTCATATTAGAAATTCAGTAATTACAAAAACAATTAATATTAAAAATGAACATAACCACATTAATAATTGAGTAGTTAGAAATAACAACTGCGCAAAAACGGAAGAATTCTACTTTAAATATTGCATTTAAAAATATCACTATTTTAAACGATGTCGTCTGTCATACTTAAAATAATTTTGAATGCCTTATCTATACGTCCTCATATTTTTAAAAATATCACATCAGCATATTTTTACAATTTTACATCTCCATAGTTTTAAAAATACTACATTCTTGTATTTCTTAAAATATTAAATCTGCATGTTTTTAAAAATATGAGCCCATAATTTTAAAAATCTGTTTTTAAAAAACTTTTAACAATACATAATGTGACACAGACTCATGGTACACCCCCCTTTTCTCCTTTGTTTCTCTAGCTATATTTCTGAAATTTGGAACATTGAATATGCTCACTAGACGGCACTTTCTGACATATTTGGAAAAAAAATTCAACTTCCGGTTTTTCCGAAATGACATCAACTTTCGATTTTCAAATGGGACAGGGTGTATATTATTACATTTTTGAAATCTTTGTAATTATCTGAATCCAATGATACCTTATAGTTGATATTTCATTTGTCAGAACACCCATTTTATTTTTCGATCTAGAGAGCCATGAACTCCCTAAAATTATTCCAAATAATCAAAATAATGCTACACTATCGCATTTTCGATTAAAATAGTATTGTGGTTCGAAATACGTGCCAAAAAAGTAAAACAAAACGTTTTTTTACTCGAAACTCCATTTTTTCCAATGGTACCATAATGGTACTCTGACGTCATTCGAAAGTACCATCGATGGGGTATCCAAAAATGTAATAATATACAGGGTGTCCCATTTGAAAATCGAAAGTTGATGTCATTTCCGGAAAAACCGGAAGTTCAATTTTTTTTACAAATATGTCAGAAAGTGCCGTCTAGTGAGCATATTCAATGTTCCAAATTTCAGAAATATAGCTAGAGAAACAAAGGAGAAAAGGGGGGTGTACCATGAGTCTGTGTCACATGAAATAAACAATGCCACCGAATATAAATAAATATTAAATGAAATTTGGGTTTGACGAGAAAGTCATAGAGGGCAGCGCGACGTATTAAACTCACAGCGACATGATGACAAAATGACGTCACAATTTTTTATTATATATTATTCTTTATTGATAATGATTATTATTAAGTATTATAAGTTATTTATTTTACGTGTGCGTATTTTAGAGGCTTATTTATTTTTAATTCAAGATACCTGTTTTAAAAATTTTAAATGTATGTGATATTTTTAAAAATATGGTATAACATTTTTAAAAGTACGAGAATTTAATATTTTTAACAATATGGCATTATGTTTTTAATAATATGGTGTCGTATTTAAAAAATATAAGATTGTTATATTTTTAAAAATAGGAGGATGGGATATTTATAAATATTCAAATATAATATACATTTAAATATCCAAATGTGATATTTTTAAAAATATCAGTGATATTTAAAAAAATTGTGGATACGGTATGCGTAAATAAACATTCTCAGCATGACTGTCACATTCATAATATACAGATGATATTTTTAAATACAGATTTTCAAGTACGATTTTTTCGTAGGTGATATTTTTAAATCTTCAATTATTAGTATCACTGTAAGATTTCTATTTGACGCTTTAAAGCCTAATAATCAGTGAAGTATATTGCTGTGTATTTTGCCTTATTAATTTTCTTAACTAAAATTTAATTACAGTATATGAAATTGGTATAAATTTGTAATGATGTTGGACTCTTTTTTAATTCAAAATTTTGTTGTTGGATTTCTGAAGTAACATCTTGGAAAATAGGGATTGTAGTTTCATTAATCAAATGTTTTTTGATGTGGAAAAGCATAATTTTCTACAGCACAAAAATAAAAACATTAACGTGATGTTATGTGCCATGTAAATATTAAAAAATTTTATAGTGAAAATAGTTAGATTTGGGTTTTTGTAAATAATAAGTGATCCTGGACATATAGACAATCATTTATTAATTTTGTTATTAAGTTTTAGTCAGTTAATTTCTCTAATTTAATAAAAATTTGAAAATTTTATTAAAATAAGGCAAGTTTTTGTATAGGATGTTGTGTTGAAATTAATTTTTCCAAATATAAGTAAATTGCATATCAGAAGATTGGTTAAATTTCAAAGATTCTGAATATGAAATAAGTTTTTAACAGTGTTTGCATTTAATTATGATATTTATTTAATTATAAAAAAATTGGTTGTAGTTGTGGCACAGTATACTTATATATACAGTAGCGAAAGCGCCCATATAACGCCTGGTAAGCTATAACTAGTGCCGCTCCAAGCGGTCGACAAGTTAAACTATCGTTTAAATTATGGCGGGTAAAAAAATTCTTCGTGTTTCTTTAAAGTTAATGATAATTGAAAGTGAGAAAAATCACTCTTACTTAAAACGCGTCTAAGAACTTTCAATTGTTTCAAAGTTGGCGTTACGAAATAAACGCAGTTTTTGTTTGGGTAAAAATTTTATTAATAAAGTTTTGTGCTCGATATTATGCAAAGTGGTCAAAATAATAAAAGCTGTCTTTGATTAAATAATTAATTCATCCTCAATTATATAATTAAGTTTTATGTACGTACAGTTTGATGATTCCTGAAAACACACATTTGAAAGTGAGGTTAGTTTTGTTAATTTATTTATTCCAAGTTTGTATTTCCAATATTAGAATAAACTGATCAAACAACAAAAAGAATTGAACAGTGTGAAAAGTGATTATTGAAGAAATTAGATAAACTAAACACACCATCAAAAATAAATAAATATTGACTGTATTTTAGTGGCAAACAGTTGTTTTCGTATGCCGAGTTATCGAGAGTAGGGTCAAGTTTATCAAGAAAGAAATTCTTATAAATATAAATATAACGCATGACGGTAAAAAAAATATTTTGAATTTTGTACACGTGGTTGCATCATAAAATCGCTTCTGATGCCGGAAATGCATTTGAGATATCAGAAATTAATTCGTGATATCTGAAATGAATTTGATATCAGAAAATGCAGACCCATATTTAAAATTCTCTTAAAACCTACCTCTATTACTAACCTGATATTTGATATTTTTAAAAGAAATTTGCATATATTAGATATTTCCAGCCTTGCTAATTGCCATAGCAAGTAGACGTTTTCAGCCATTTAATATGGTTATTATTTATTTCAGAGCGCTTTGCGGTTATCTGAAACTAAATATTATGTTACGTGTGGCAAGTATTCAAAATCGCACAGTTGCAACGATATTTTCATCGCTGACAAAGAAACATCCTCAGAAGGAAGCATTTTTATTTGAGGACGAAGTCTGGACGTTTTCACAGGTAAACCGTTACTCTTTCGTATACGCACATAACTTATTCTATTTATATAATTACATGCAGGTCGAAGATTATTCCATTAAAATAGCGAAATATTTTGAAAAGCAGGGGTTTCGAAAGGGCGACTGCATAGCTTTGATGCTTGAAAATAGACCCGAATATCCCTGCATTTGGTTAGGACTTTCAAAAATTGGTGTAGTTACAGCTTTGATTAATACAAATTTAGTCAAAGCTCCTCTTTTGCATTGCATTCGGAATGCTAACTGTAAAGCTGTCATTTTTGGATCTCATCATGCTGAGGGTAAGTAGAAAATATTATTATTATATTAATCAAAATTAATATTTTCCTACTCTGCTTTAGCTATTCAACATATACAAGATGATTTAAAAATAGAGAAACTATATGAATTTCACGAAAATTCTAAAGATGTTGAGGGAAGTTCTCTTCAAAACTGTAAAGATTTAAGATACGAACTGAAGAGTATTTCTAGTGATCCCTTAAATGAGGCAATTCAAGTAAGCCTTTTGGATCCATTACTATATATTTATACCTCTGGAACTACAGGATTGCCCAAGGCAGCAGTCATTAGCAATATAAGGTTGGTTTTTACATAATTGCTCAGAAATTGGAGGGACATTAACATAGTGGAATTTATTCTTTAAGGCTTTCGCGGTTTCTCGAACTGTCAATATTACAATTTACTTTCGGCTTAGACCGCGTCTTCATTTGGGAACTACACCCAGCATAATCAAGGAAGGACCGACCTGTAGCTTGTCTGCCTTTACAAGCATTTGCTCTAGAAGTTTGAGCCATAGTTGTTCGTTGGCCCTGCCTGCCTAAACAGGGCCGTGTGCTTAGATTATTTAAACCTTGGGGCCGACAAGGATTTGATCTTAATGTATTATGTTTGCCAGGACAATAATACTTCATTGGCTTATGCCTGTTAGCTGTTCGTAAACCTTTACAAACTAACGTTGTTATGTGAATTCCCCTTCGAGCCGCCCCTGGCGCATTGGCGCGCGGCGCCGTAACTGGGCGCACCGACTTCGCGCTCGAGTAGCGAGCTTAAGTCAGTTGATCTCGAACTCCCAGGCTTCCAAATGTAAAGTAACCACCCCCTTCTGGGAAAGCCTAGTTGAAGGCCTTGTTAGCGACGTGCCCACCCCTGTGACACCCCAAATTACCGCCATCTACCGTTAATATCTCGCTCGACATAGTCGGATTAAAAGCAATATTGGTGTGTGTTCATTTGTGGAATAAAGGGCCCTTATCTGAATTTCGTTTGCCGTTCTGTGCATGAAATAAAATCGCCAAGTGCGGATTTCATCGTCGCTACGAGGTCAGGTTCCTGTTTCTCTCCCCCCCTTGAACGTCGGCCCGCCCTTCCTGCTTCAACAACCCCTATTAAGACAATCAAAAACAGATGGCGCTCTTTTTAATCACCCCCAATTTTACTGCCTTCAAGTTATCTGCGAAGAACCCTCCCGTTTTACAGAACGAACCACACTCTCTTTCGACTTTGAGCTGGCCGAGTGCACCTTCTTTTGTTACGGTGTCGCTAACACCAAGTTTTCCCGTAACAACGTTTCCCAAGACATTGCAGTTTGCAACTTCAGAGTGAATAAAACACTGAATTCAAATCCGGGAAGCGAAGGTATTTAACCTCTTTGAGCCAGTCAGGCAGAACGGGGAGTTCTGGTTGGCTGTCACCGTTGGGCAAAAAAGAATCCGGTGGAGCTCTCTTAAAAAAAAGTTTAACGATGTTTGCAATTGACTCCTTTTCTTGAGGACGCTTAAAAATCCAAAAAAGTACTTGGAAATTTTGAATTTTACTTAAAAAGTGTCAAAGGTATCCATGGACTTGGTGAAGCACAAAGGTACCTATACTTATTTATTTGTTGAAAAATGAGAGTTCTTTGGCACGTCAAAAGTACCAATTAGTTACCCTCAGTTTGTGCGTATAGTCCCACCAGTCTTTTTTGGTATGCTGATCAGTCACTACTTCCGGCAGAAATGCGACTTTTTCGAATAATGCCAATACGACCCGACCCGTATTGAAGCCGATGCAAGTGGACCCGCCGCCGCAGCAACTTTTATGAGATCTGCAATCCATTCCAACCGTTTCGGTCCGTTTATCCGTTTTGACCCGTTCGCCTGTTATGATTTGTCGATCCGTTTCGATCCATCAAACACTTTCTGACCTACCAACCTGTTCCGTTTCGTCAACTCATCCTCTGATGAAGCACTAACGATAGGGATGCAACTCGAACAGTACCCGTACCGATGCAAGTCGACCGAATATGTGCCGCACAGCAGTAAAAGTAAAAAGAGACCTGCAACCGTTTCGATCAGCTTATGCGTTCCAACCCGCCAGTCGCTGTTCTGATATACCGATCAGTCATGATCTGTCAGCCCGTTCTGATCCCTTGACCCGTTATAATCGGTCAACCCGTTCCGATCTGCTAACCCGTTTTTTTACGGAGACCCTTTCTGATTCCGATAGAGATGCGACTGTTTTAAATATTGCCAAAGTGCAACTTTTATGGAATTTGCAATCCATTTCAACTGTTTCGGTTCGTTTATCCGTTGTACGGTCCCGCCTGTTGCGATTTGTCAATCCGTTCCAATCTATAAATCCCGTTCTGACCCATCAACCTGTTCCGATCCGTCAACCCGTTTTGATATGTCGACCCGTTCTGATTCGTCAGCCAGTTCTGATTTCTTCTACCCTTTCTCTGATGCAGTACTTCGGGTATGCATACGTTTAGACAATTTACTTAGCAACGGGTGTTATATGTGAATGCATGTGCTACTTAATTTTTTTAAGTACTGCACCACCACAACCCGCTTGATTAGCGGAACAAAACCAGAAGACTAACAAAACGATGTTATGCATAGCTATGAATTGCTTCGTAGTAGCATTTAATTTGTATTGTTCTTCCCGATTTGCCACCAATAATATGACAACGTTGATACACCATAACAACTGTTTTTTAGCCTGTTTACCCGCTTGGCACCCGTCGAGATATGACCATCCGTAATGACCCGGTAATTCCAGTTAATCTGGATACGAGGTTGAACCCATTCATACCTTTCAACCACTAACCTGCTTTAAAATGTCGTGACTCTGCAATCCGTAATGTACCGTAAACTCAACTGTACCCGTGCTACAGTTTTGACCGGCCAATCCGTTAATAAAAATTATGCTGACTCTGCCTGACCCGTACTATTTTCAAACGAGTCAACCTGTAACCTTTGCGGGTTCGGGTTGCATATTACCAATCGTATAGATAGGATGACAAGACTTTAGTTGTTTATTTATACTACTGGGACATATAGGTCCCATTTGTACCCTCTGCCGTAAATCTATTATATAGCAAATACCAAATGAAAAATTCGTATTTTTTGCTACAAATTACCATGGGATATATATGTCCCATTAGTCGTGAAAGTGTTATACATTTAATATAGTTATTAGGAATATAGAAATATACATAAATCACTATTTTTTTTTTAAATTTAGGTTTACGTTTGGAGCATGGGGTCTATTTCTAATGGCAAACTTAAAATCAAACGACATTTTGTACAATCCATTACCGTTTTACCACACTGCGGGCGGTATGTTGGGCCTAGGACAAACTATTGTAGGTGGAATTACAATTGCAATAAGAAAAAAATTTTCTGCGTCCAATTATTGGAAAGATTGCGCAAAATACAAATGCACCGTAACTACTTGCTTCATCTGTTGCTTTAAAACAACTAATAAAAGACATTGTAGGTTGCCCAATATGTCGGTGAAATGTGTAGATATCTTTTAGCGACGGATTATAAGGACCCTGTAAAACATTCGGTACGAGCACTTTGCGGAAACGGATTGAGGCCCCAAATATGGACACAGTTTGTGACAAAATTCAACATTAAAGAAGTCTATGAACTTTATGGCGCAACCGAAGGAATCTCCAATATGAGTAAGTTCAATCTCCTATATTTACGAATATGTAGAATACACAAATTTTTAACTTTTCAGTAAATATAGATAACACAGTGGGTGCTGTGGGTTTTATCCCGAGGTACGCTCGATTTATATACCCAGTGTCTTTAATTAAATGTAACGAAACCACTGGCGAGCCCATCAGGAATAAGCATGGCTATTGTATTCAATGCGAAGTAAATGAAGCTGGTTTGCTCGTGGGTAAAATTAGGCAGAAAAAATCTATTTTTAATTTCCAAGGATACTCTGACAAAAAAGCCACGAAAAAGAAAATTTTGCAAAATGTTTTTCGTTCTGGAGATTCGTATTTCAATTCGGGCGATATTTTAATAGATGACGAGTTCGGAAACTTTTTCTTCAAAGACAGAACTGGTGATACGTTCAGGTAAAAAAAAGTTTAGGTAAAATTAGATGTGAACATTTTTATGTTTTAGGTGGAAAGGAGAAAATGTATCGACTTCTGAAGTGGAAGCAGTGATTAGTAATTTAGCGCAGCTTAATGATGCTGTTGTATTTGGAGTACAGGTAGGCTACTAAAAATATACTCTTAAGTTTCGTATTAAATTAGAGTGATAGTCTCAAAGTTCACAACAAGCAGTTTTCGCGAATAGCATGATAACAGTTGCACCTATGTGGTCAACGTTCTCATGCCGAATAGTGCCGATGAGTTACAATTGTATAAAAGTTTTACTTTATCTCAATTAATGCTGCATGGAAGTATTGTTTTATTTAAAGACAAAATTATATATTACAGCATCAAAATGCAAACAGAAATTCATGAAAAATAAATATTAGGTACAAAAAGCAATAAACGAAATGAGTTATGTAATCGATGAAAGGAACAATTGGATCTGGCATGTAACGTTATTTCTATGTTGCGGGTGGGATTGTACGTCAGCTTTTACATAAAACCTCGCTAGAGTGCTCGGGCGCCAAATTTTATAATGGAGTTTACTCTCCGGTCGGACTTCACTGGTCGTGGGAGGCTTTTCCCCAGTCTGACTTCACTTTTTGGTGAAGGCTTTTTTCCAGTTAGACTTCACTTTTTGAGGAAGTTTTCCCTCAGCCGGTCTGCACAATTTCCTGCTACCTAGTTGAAGACCTGGGCAACTGCAGTGGAAGTGACCGTATCCAGGGGTCTAACTAGTTTTACGTACCAAAAATATTTGTGTTCAAGTAATGTTATTAAGAAAACAACTTTACCAGTGAACTATAAGTATTGTTAATAAAAGCAAAAGGTTAATTATATAAGCTATTTGCAAAGTAACTATTACACTACGGCGCAAGGTATTACAAACCAAGCAAACGGCCGCAGGCAAAATACGGTAGCGAACAGTAGCAAATAACAAACTGTAACAAACGGTAGCAAACGGCCTACAGTAGGAGTATCTAACGGAATATTGGTAGATATAGTAGAAAAGGAGGGAAAGATTGGCCGGTGTCGTTTTCCCGTGGCATTTCTCGAAAAAAAAGGGAAAGAGAGGGAGGGGGAGAGAGAGGAGAGGAAGAGGGGGGAAGGAGAGAGGAAGAGTGCCCCGTGTGAATTAACCATGGCAGTTCTCGGAAAGAAAGAGAAAGAAAGCAAACTGTCCCGTGTTAATTCCCCGTGACAGTTCTCGGAAAAACAGAGTAAGAAAAAGGAAAAGAAAAAACGGTAAATACAAAATAAATTGAAAACAGAAACACCAGAACATCCTAATTTCTTCTCACTCAGTAGTTCCCTGGTTCGGTTACCTCCTTTGGTTTCCTGGTGGCTCGTTATAGGTCGGAAGACTGAAAACTTGAAATTGAGAAAAAAAAACTGTCTCTACTACAGTCTCGTTTGGTCTTTCATAGCGTACCCGCATAGCGTGAACTAAAATATTTCCACCGCTACACAAGCGCGCATTCCGGCCGGATATTGGGGTCGCAGCTCGCATGTCCGCAGCTTCGACAAGGTCACGCGTAGACGTATTTGAAATTACATGTTACTGTAAAACTTAAATAAACTACATTCCAATACCTAAATAAGTCTTAAAATAAATATGCATCATTACAGTCTGTACGACTCTAGGACTAGCCTACGCGGATGATTTCCGTGACCAAAAGCTAGAGCTCGATCTAGGGGTAGCGCTGGTGACGGGAGGCTGTACCTCGATCTGGTGGCCTTAAGCTGAAGCTTGAATTAGGGCTAGTGCTGGGGACCAAAGGCTGAAACTCGATCTGTTGACCGTGGGCTAGAGGTAGATCGTTCTCAAACGTTTATCTTATGACTGATCTTATTTCATCATAAAAATAATCTGATTTTTTGGTCCCATCGTGAACATTCGCTGCTGTATAATGTTCGGCTGTTGGAAAAAATTGGGAAACCAGAGGTATCTATCGTTAAATCTAGTAGGTTGTCGGCGGTTTGAAGAGAGAAACAACCCTTTCTATCTCCGATAATAAAAATTTTAACGAGGAGGACAGACCGAACGGATTCTCAAAGGCGCAATCCAGTAATCAAACAGACACACAGGACGACAACAGCTGTCCTCTCACTAAAACACACGACGTGCATATCAAAATTATGTGGATTAGGAAAAAAACTCATTTTACTGCAGTACTTCTCGGGTTGTACAGAAATCTGTACATTACTATCAGTTGAGAATACGTTGACCACGCTTTTTATCAAAAATTTACGAAAGAATGTTATGGAATCGATTTTATAAAGAATTTAGGGCTCTTCGACTTTTGTCTGAAACCATTTTTCGTAGGTGCAACTGTTATGAAGATATTTGTTGTTTTTCTTTCTGAACTTTGATTCAAAATGGCGGCTTAAGCAACCAAAGGATCAACAGTGATTGTGCTTGTTTTTATTCCCTATACTAAACTAATGGCCTCTTTAAAAATTCAGCTTGTTATTACTTTTTTCGAAGAAAAATTGTAATTTACGTTGACTATGACTATAACAGAGCATTCTTTCCATTTGTTCATTCATTCTTATGTAAGATTTTAGAATAACACTAATTTTATGATGACTTGTATTTTTAGATACCAGAAACAGAAGGAAGAGTCGGTATGGCAGCTATAGTAGATACTACCAAAACTCTCGATTTAGATTTACTCAGTAAAAGTTTGCAATCTAATCTCCCAAGCTATGCCATACCATTATTTATAAGAGTTATGGAAGCAGTTCCCCTGACTGGAACTTACAAGCTGAAAAAAGTTGAATTACAAGCAGAAGGATACAATATTCATGAAATCAACGATAAAATTTATTTTTATAATTCTAAGCTTAAAACATATGTTGTTTTAACAAAAGATTTGTATAAAGAAATTGTAAACGGAAAGTTGAGTCTCTAGCAAGATTAATTTGAAAACATTATAAGACTGTTACCTACTACAAATTTTATACAATGTAGCTTAATGAAAGTAAGGATAGTAGTTTTAGTACATTTTGTTGCCTCCATGGTTTTTAGTTAATTAAAATGATACTAAGAACGTAATATTTAATAGGCTGCTGTTTAGTTTTAATTTAATTTTAAATCGTTCCACCTATATTATTGTTACACAGATCTATGCTCTAGCCTTGAATGGGATGTCATTTTCATTCTTTCAAAAATACGCGTTTCATGTAATGCAAATTGTTGCACAGTTACACACACAAGCTAATTCAAAGAACAAAGAACAAGGGGCTCGTAAGGTTGTTTGTACCCCAGCACCGCGAGCTCCTTCAATAACGAAGCTGTGAGCTTCCTCTTAAAGAAAGAGGAAGCTCACAACTAAGGAGCTCGCGGTGCTGGGGTAGCTTCGCCAAGACCTGGAGTAGACGCTGCTTTCTGTTAAAGGAGCTCGCTGTGCTGTGGGGCTTTGCCGAAACATAGTGTAGCCGCTGCTTTGCTCTTAAAGGGGCTCTTAGGGTTGTTTGGCTTGTGACCGTTAGTTTCAGTTTTTTTTTCTTTGAGAACGCGCTGTTTGTCTTATTCTGTTGCGTAGTATTGTCAAAAAATTGCTTAATGACATCTACACAATATAAGCAAAACGTCCCCGTGTTTTTGGTAACAACGGGGAAAACGTTTAGGTCTTCTATTAAATTATTTCGAGAAGTGGTGATTTTCTTTTCACCGTATTATAATTATGAGAGGTTTAACGACTCTAAATTTACTGTAAGCGACCACACCCTCTTCGACGCTGATTGGCTGTGAGTGGAAAAGTAGGTAAGACTGTCTCATTAGTTGATAGACCTCGTAGAGTGAAGATGTAAGCTGCTGATCTAGGACATTTGAGTTCGTGTCAAGGCAATCGAACAAAAGTTAAACATAATAGAAGGTTTTTCAAAATGAAATATTATTTGTTATTTTTTATAGCACCTCCGGGAAGTATTATGCTTCCCTGAATTTTTACAAAGGGGTTCAAGCAAGCTTACATCTTTAAAGAAGGTTCTGGAAGAGGGGAATTAAGGTATTTGTATATCATAGCCGTAAAAGTGTCGCCCTTACAGAGGGGAGTTTTCCCATATTCATTGCATTTCTTACACTGGGGGTCGTTAGATAACCCAATGTTGTGAAGATGTTTCTTCAAGCGACAGCAGTCTGTAGACAGTGCTGTTGCCGCTTCGATTTTCTTTCTGTTCAGTAACGTAGCCAGAATGTTACCGGGCTAAAGACTACCCCTAGAACATAATATTTGAGTACATTTTTTTATTGACACCGAGTTTCAGGGCCTATTTAATAAATAAAAATTACGAGATTAGAACATAACTAGTTTTGTACCTTAAACAATTCTTCGTCTTGAAATTAGAATTTATGTACGTTAGAAAAAGTATACAGATACGAAACCACAATAAAACCATTCAACTCATTTCTTTTTGTAACGTGGAGGACAATACGGGGCAAATAAGAGCAATCGTTTCGATGGTTTAGAGATTTAGTGTTTAGTCGATATTGCAGTTTTGAAATAAAATATTTTTAAAACCAACAGATCGAGACGGTCTATATCTGTTGGTTTTTTTTTTTTCAAAAATTAGTTCAAATTATAGTTTTTCTCCTTTAGAAAAAAATTGGTTTTCCTTGCTTGCTCAGGTTAAATAAAGCTTTAAATTATATCGATTTTGTCAACAGTAACGAAAACGTGCTCATTATTTTATATTTTTAAAGCATTAATTAAACCACCCACCAAATAAATCTAACTATTAGATAGCGATAGCCTGTGCAGTAGGAATTCGTACTGTAAGCGCATCGGACCCAAAATAACTGTAAATAGTTTATTTGAAAAGTTATGTGTTTGAATTTCGTCCGTGTTCGAAACTTTGTAGCAAATTGACTTTGGGGTTAAAATTTGGTCATTAATATTACGGGTCGACATTTAGCCGATGTTGAAAAAAAGTCGATACTTACCTATTTGTAAAAAGGTCTTGAATAATAGGAAGTAAACTCGTTTGCATTCGTACAAGTTTAGTTCAATATAAAAAACATTTTAATAACAAATGTATAAAAAAGAATAGTATGAAGTATTTGTTTATATAACATGGCGCCCAACGTGCGGCCTCCTTGCTCTACATATCAAATTTATATGGCGCTCAACGTGGGGCTATTACGATAGTTCCGCAGCCTTAATTTTGACAACTAATCGGTGGGCCTTGAGCAGCTCTACATAGCAACTGATAAACCAATAATAATGTTGACCTCAAAACTAACGACAAAGAAAATTCACGTGTATATAAAGTCGAAATTCAAGTACGTCGACAAATACATTGACGATCTAAAAGGCTACTTGAATATGTTCTCCGACAAGAATGTAGTTAAAGATTATATATGAAATTTTGTAGAATGAGAGTCATGTTTGAAATTTGTTAATTAATATTATATATCAACATTTAGTGGGGTGCTTAAGAAAAATAATTCTTATAATATCCCCAGAAAAGTTTTGCTGCTAAAAAATGGGAATAACAATTAATTAAACTTCTGCGAACCTGAATTTAATTGTTTATCTGCATTGATAAATGCAACGTACAAACGAGGCTGTGCCTTATATAATGGACGCGTTAATATATGGCTTTTATAGCAGCGGAGACTCCTCGCGCTAAATGATAGACTATTAAATTAAAATTTAATATTTCAGAATGGTTAAAAACTAAAAACCAAAAATAACTGCGACTAGTGCCGGAATTAGGTTGGAGCGAGAGAGGCTTCCGGCCCAGACGTAACGATTTACAGAGCGCAATTTTAATGTATATTCTTTTTGGAGCCGAAGTCTAGAATTAATAAATTTTTATATATGAGACGGCATTAATTTCTGGATAACAAATTAAAATGTTTTTAATAAAAGTAGCAATTTTTCCCCTTCTTTCGACGGTTTATTTTTAAAAACTAAATTTTATTATGTATTTTTAAAACTTGCGCTATATACATATTATTCTTCCCTTCACTTAACTCGAACACTTTATAAGGTGATAAGTGTTTTGACACTAATCGCCTAATATTTTAAAATTCAGAAGCTGAAAAACTATTTAGAAATATAACCCCTAAAACCACAGTTTACAAATTTGTCTCTTATTGATCTTAACCTTAACGTCTGCATTTATAAAACCCTCTAGAACACGTGCAGAGTTTCTACCTGAAAGCCAACGAAATTTATTAAGTGTTAAGTGTTATTTTGACACTAATGATTGTAAATATTTCAAGTTAAGTGTATAAGAACTGCAACCGCAAAGGGTCCGATATCGGTCTGCTTATCGCCAAAAGCAGGTACACAGAAACGTTTAACTTTACGATCGTGTTATTAGCTAACCACTCGAGTTTTTACACCTTTTTTTTATCTGGGGTGCATGCAAGCTATATTTTGGTTGAGTTGTGCTTAAATGTTTCAAAACCAATGGGAATTTTAAGCAAAATGCTTAATAAATCTAACACAAATTGAAAGTATTGCAGAATTTTGAACAATTTGAGTTTCAAACTAAAGCCAAATTTGATTTAAAACTTGAAATGAGTTTGTAGTTGACATCAAATTTACCATAAAATTTTCTGCAAATTAACTTCATTTTTTAGCAGACCCAGTGGCCGATCTTGATTTTGTGGGGTCCCAGGCGCATCCTGATCTGGAGGCTACTTGACCCTACTAAGAATGGGATGGTTCACTAAAATGAACAATGCAGAAAATCATAACATTTTTTATTTTTGGAATCAATAAAAACATAAACACAAAGATAATATACGGAAATAACAAAATATTCTCAGGTACTAGAAAAAAAAATCACATTCCCATTTAAAAGAAAAAATCACATTCTCAGGTAAAAAAATCACAGTAAAATTCTGCATCATATTTTTCAGTAATTTAGTATTACTAATTAATAAAGATGAATAGTGTTCATCAACGATTCTGAGGCCCCCGCTTTGCTGAGGCCCCAGGCACGCGCCTCATGCGCCTGTGCGGTAATCCGCCACTGTCGAGACCGTCTAAGATCTGTTGAAGTGTCTAATAGTCTATGGTTTAAATTTCAAACTCAAACCTGACAAGGTTTGGGGAATGCCAAAGAGCTGGTTGAGTGGGCCTCAGCGCGGCAGCGTCATTCATGTTAGGTTTAAAATCAAAATTTCTGCAAACAACAGATAGAGATAAACGAAGGGCAGTGGTGCTTCGTACATAGGAGCATACTAGCACGTGAATCCCTAAGCAACAAATGTGGAAAATAAGAATTATTGTATTGTGTTGCAATCTAATATCATTGACAAGTGCTAGTGAGTATACTTACATTTTTCCGTTATCTGTGAACGCAGTGTTACAAATCGCTTCTTAGATATTTTGTTTTTTGTTTGTTTCCAGTTTGGACGCGGTATTGCGGAGCAAAGCAAAACCCGAACAATAAAAAACGCTGTTAATTTTGCATTCTTTTGCAAAAAAGGGTACTTTGTGATTTCCGTTTCCGCAGGTCATAGGTTTCCGTTTAACAATGCATAATTGTATATGCTTCGTATATGAATATGGAGCTTACCAGTTCCGATTTAGCAAGTTTTAGTATAGCTACTGGGTGGTTGGAGACGATTAATAGGTAGGTGAAGGTGATATCGAGGAAAGAGTAGTGTGTCTGTTGGTATTAGGGACCTGTGCTCTATGAGTGTGGTTTTGTTCACGCCCGTAACAAAAATGCCAAACCATCAGGGGCTCACACCACTGAAGTTATTCAGGCTACCACCCTATCTGAGCAGTGCATAGTCGACCAGTAGCATTTACTGGTAACGAGGTGGGAAAAAAACACCTCTACACCGTAAGGTAGAAGAATACGACTAAGAAGTATTGTGAATCTCCCTATTTTCTCACCCACGGGCCACCACCGATGAAATGTGATAGAAATATCTTGCTCTTGCTTGAACACATACACACAGGGAGACCTAGACGCACGCGCATGCGCATGCCAATACCACACCATTCTGTAAAAATCAGTTCACTATACGTTTTCAGGTTGCAAAGTTAAAAAAATCCGAAGCAAGTTTCTTTTGCTTCTAACATTTTTAGTCGTATCTAGCATTAGAAAACTTAATCCAGTGCTCTGCTTTCACATTAAGGTGCCCTGGGGTAACTGGGTCATGATTTTACAACGTGACTTTGAATTATTGACTTTAAAGCCCGCAGACTCCTATGTCTTTTTTAAGTAGGGTTTAAATTGTTGTTAAATATGTTTAACTATGTCTACTCTAAGGGATAGGATGTTTCAGTATCACTTTATGAACATTTAAGGTTAAAAAAAACAAACCAAGAAAATATTCCCGTATGGGTCCAGTTACCCCGTCAACATGGGGTAACTGGACAGTCAGGTCAAGTTCTGTTAGTTTGAATTGGGGTATCTGAGCCTATTTCTAAACATTTAAATAACCTTAAAAATTACAATCACGCTAATCATTTTAGTGATATTGACGCCAGAGGCATTGCAACTGACCTTAATCTAGTTAGATCACTAAATAAGGCACTAAAAAATTAAAATACGAAATACAAAATTTGCTTTTATTATTATTACAGTGTAAAAAACTACATTTTGTTTAGAGAAGAAGTTATGTAAGTACTTAACGTAACATAAACATAAGACATTTCAATTTTAACTTAACTTTTTTTAACTGATGTCAAACTTTTCCTAAAAATAAAACTTAAGATAGGCTACTTAAGGAAATGCATATTGGATCTTAACTTAATAAATGTTTGTCAGATCTGTTGGGTCAGTGCTGAAACTTATCATGTTCTGATAACGAGCGGAAGTGCTAGTGATAGGTTTTGATAACTTTCGAACAGCAGCCTCTCTGATGTATGCCTCTTCCTCTGTTTCTGCGAATTTAATGGTTTGGCTGTGTCTTTTAAAAAACCTTACTTTGTAGCCCTCATTGTCTTTTTCTAAAATAATAGCAATGTGTAATCTGAATGAAGCGGCGGTTTTGCCAAAAAGTTTCAGCACGCAGTAATCCCCTGGCTGAAGAGAATCCACGCCTTCATCTTCATTTTCAGAGAAACTAAAGTTGCTGTCTTTATCGCTATCTTGAAGGGAATAAGAATCACTGTCATCACTTGAAATGTCATTAATTTTTTCCTGGTGCTTCTTAACTTTCTGCTTTTTTTCTTTTTCTTTCACTTTTAGTTCTTTTTCTAGAAGCTTCTGTTTTTTCTGTTGTGCATTTTCTTCTTTCTCCTGCTCTTCTCTAACTTTCTTCTTCAAATATTCTTCTGCTGTAATAATTTCAGCATTATGAACAATCCTTTTGCGTTTCGTCGGTTTTTGTGGTTTTTGTTCATTTTTGAGAAGGTCCAAAAGCAAATCCTCAAAACTTTTACGCTGCTCTGGCTCTTTCCTGGGTTGATTTTCATTAGGAGTAGCCACATCTTGGCGGTTTGCTACAGCGGTTGATTCATTTTGATGAATTGCTCCTGCCGTAGATTTTTCTCCTGCCGTAGATGTTTCTCCTGCAGGTGGTAGTTCTCCTGCAGTTGATGTGTCTCCTACAGTTGATGCTACATCCTGCTGAACTGCTAAGTCAGGTGGTAACGGAAGATCAGAACAAGGAAGATTCTTCTTGTATCGTTGCAGATCTCCTGATTTAAAAACCGACTCGGGAATTACATCTTTGTTTGGTCCTTGCATATTTGGGTCATAGATCCCTCTTGTTTTAAAGCTGTTAATAATACTTGTTGAAGAAATTTCTTGAGCAACCTTAGTTAAAATAGATATAAATTCAGGTTTAGGAATTTTTTTTCGTGGATTTTGGCGTTGCCATTTACAGAGTTCTTTGTCCCATTTCAATTTTAAGCTTCTAAACACTGCAACATCTACGGGCTGCAAAAGGTGTGTTGTGTAAGGTGGCAATTTCATGATGGTGACATCATTTTCCTGTGTCAATCGGATCAACTGTGTGGAAATATGCGTTGAATGGCCATCATAAATTAGCAACACTGGTCTTTCTGTGCCAATATTTTTTAGGAAAACGTCTCTAAACCAATTGTAAAACAATGTTGTCTCCATCCATCCTCGTTCGGTTGCAGGAACAGCAGTTTGTGCAGCTACCTTTTGGTCTACTCAATGTTCCATCACATAGTTTTCTTTAAAAACACAGTAGTGGAATCGTTCTTCCAACAGCCGAAATACATAGCAATGCTGATGTATTTTCTCTCCCAGATGAACTAGTTTTGCGTTGGCACTGTATACCAATAGCTCCAACAATCCTGGTTTTTGATGGGCCATGGCAAAATGACGTCTCGTCGCAGTTGTAAATCTGACCTGGCTTTCCTTCTAGCTTCAATTCTTTTACAATTTTAGTCATTTTATCAAAAAAATCATAGATGACCCACGGATTTACTTGGTCACATCTAGCATGCTCTATACTCTGAGGTTATTTCAGAGACAGGCGATACCTTTTTCTAAAAGAAATAAACCTGTCCGTGCCTGGTCGTTGGTCTTTAAATCGAGTTTGTAATTTATTTTGCCTCATGTACGCGTGTACTAGATCTAACACATCTTCTCCAGAAAGCCCGACTCCGTTTTTCTCCATTACCCTGATACTTTTGGCAAGTTCCTATTCATCAGTAGAAGATAGGTATGATGTCACACCACCACCTCCTTTGCCCTCTTGCGATATGCTGCTCTTCCCTCGAGTACCAAGTACATAGTGTTTCAATGTAGACCTAGGAATGTTATAGAAAATAGCTGCGCCACGGGTTGTTTTGTTGCCATTTTTTACATCACCATTTTGTGTTTTTCTTACGTATGTTCGCACCATGACCTGGAATAAAACCAGCACAAACTATTGGGATAACTGGGTCCCAGATGATCGAGTTACCCCTGACATATGGCCCAGTTACCCCTTTAAAAAAATCCGGGGTAACTGGGCCACCCATGACAAATACACAACATGAACAGAAGAAATGCCAACAAACACATTTATCAATTCAATTATGTCTTATCTTTATGCAAAACCAAGAAATATGGCAAAAATACTTACTGATGTTTGCTTTAACAATTTCCAAAATGTCTGCTACATTACGTTGTTCTGCAGAAAAGAAGCTGAAATCTTCAAGAACTTGTCACCACTAAACCAGAGCTATGATGGTAACACTTAAATTCAGTGATGCCAACAGCTAATGTTAAAATTACCAATAAATTTGGTAGGAGCTAAACTATGGCCCAGTTACCCCCTGGGCCCAGTCACTCCACGGCACCTTATAGCAATGATAAGATTTATATCGTCAACGTCATATTTGCTAGGAGAGAAGTAATAAGCTAATCTGCATCAAGTATTAAACTTTTTTGTATTTTGGTTCTTTACTGACTACTTTATGAAACTCATTTGGATTTCATAAAGCAACTCTTTAAAGAATTCGAAATTTTATTTTGTTAAGTTGGTGACAACCATGTGACAACAAAACCTTCACGCGTTATAAACATAACCTTCAAATTGTAAGTTCTAAAAATTAAGATTATTTAGCGTATTTTCCGCTACTTTGCGTAGCTCGGGTGGGGTGCAAGATAATTCTTCTTCCATCTTATCTTCAAATCTTAGGTATTTTAAAAATTAAATCACTTTCAAACACAGTTTGTATAAATTTTAATTTGACAGTTGCTTGAATTGTTTGAAATAATTTTAAATGTGACCAACGGCCATATAACAAAAACTAAAACAAAAAATTTTCCTAATCGATTATATTTTTAAATTAAAATTTAAAATAGCGTAATTTTTAACTTTTTGGGACCAAAATAGAAAAAATAGTATAAAATACACGTTTCATAAGACTGCACTTGTCCATTAGAAAACTCGCCGCAAGCGGCTCGTTTTCTAACTTGGACGCGTGCTCTAAAATCATGTCTTATGAAACTCGTTTTTTAATATACTATTATTCTCGTCCCATAAAGTATATTACGATTAGAGGTAAATCTGTTGATGATACGGCATTTTGTCGTTATAATTTACGAAAGCTTGATTAGTTAAAATATGCTAGAGTGCAAGGGTCGACCGCTTAACCAATATCTTCAACACGGCAATAAACGAGCAAATTATATTTTTTATAATAGCACTTCAAATATCGTTCAAGTCCACGACTAAATTACTTTATTGTCTTGTCCTACAAATAAAAACAATAATGTTGTCTTGAATGTTTATTTGAAGCAATTTATTCTTGGTATTTTAAAATCGAAACGGGAACAAGTACAAGATCGTACAGCCGATATTTTCCAGATGTTACTTGTAATTCCAAAACTTTGCGTTTCTAATAATAGCATTTAAATGGTTCGAATATTTTAGAATCTCGATAATGCTCGAGCTTGAACGAACAAGTTACATCTGAGCTTGGTTGTTTACATCATGTGCGATATCAAAGTAATACGATAAGCATGAGTAGGTAGAACCGCAGCGTTTCGTTGTCTACTAAAGTTAAAAGTAATCAAAGAAAAGATGGTGAGTACATTTTTCTACACGTGAATATTAATTTTGTAATTAGTAACTGTGCGTTGTGTAATTGCAGTGGTTCGTTCTCGTATTAGTAACTGTACTGACGGCGTTTTTAAGTAGAAATCAACGATACCGGTGGTTTTACATAATAGCAAAAACATATCGGAGAGATATTAAGTAAGTCTTTTTGCTTTCATTTACTTAAAACCTACAAGAATAATTTTAATACATTTATTTTTAAACTTGAACGCATTTTATTTTTTTATAATAAGTTTGTCCTTCATATTCTGTTTTAATTTATAATTTTTTAAGTATTGAATATTTACCACATGTACCATTGTACCTACTGCGTTTGCAAGTTTAAAATTATCGGGAGGTAGTACATACGACGATAAAAATTAGACGATAAATTAATAAGATAACTTTAACAAGCCGACTTGACCTTTTGTCTTGTATGTTAATGAAAAAAAAATACATTTGAAATAATTATTATATAAGGAAACTAAAATACATTTTTTGATATATGAAATGACAAAATGTATTTATTTTCAAACTTCTAGATGTTTCTCACAATCAAAAACAAACTACTCACCAAATAAATCAAAATCCCAAAGTATAGGTTTGTTCCACATATGACTGCATGATGATAATTCCTAATTATTACTGTGAATTGTTTCTAGTTCGATTAATATCAGTTCAAACTTGGCATGCAATTTATATAGCCGATTATTTATTTATGTTGTTTAAAGTTTGATCTACCGATAAATTACTAAAACATTATTAATTTATTTATTAACAGATTCGTTTCCTTAATCATTCAGGTTGCTGTGTAAAGAAATATGAGCCTTATATAATGGACACGTAAAAATATGGTTTCTGAAAAATTCTAACATTCTGAAAATTAAAATTTTTAAAAAATTCTAGATTTTGAAAATATTAAAACTGAATATGTATTTTCAAATATTTGGAAAATAACGAAAATTCAGAACTATTGAAAGTTTTGCAAAATTTTAGAAAAACAATTTTAGATAACGTTGAATCTAAAAATTTGAAAAATTGATTATTTTCAAAATTAAGTTTAAATTTTGAAATTATTATTGAAATAGTGGTTTTTTAAAAATATTTAAAAATGTAGAAAATTTAAAATATTGAAATTAAGAATTTTTTTAAAATGTGCGAAGTTTGAAAATTTCAAAATAGATTTAAAATTTTCCAAAAATGTTTTTTATTTTCAAAATTTTAGGATTTTTATCTTTTCAATTGCAATCACACATAGATTTTCCAACTTGGATTTTTTGACGATTATGCAATTAGAAAGTTTTGAAAATCAGTTACTTGATATGCGCGGTTTCTATTGTCATTTAATATGTTAATACCGATTTTGAAGCCAAAATTCATTAATCTTTGAAATAACGAAAAATTGAGGGTGGGGGAAGGCACTGTTCGCGCTTGCGCAAATCGGTTATACGAGATGTCTAAAGTACGAATTTAATATACACTTCGCCGCAAAATTAAGGGATCAGAAATAAAAGTGCTATATTTTTTTTATCGTTGAAAATATTGTTATAAAACTCATACGCAATAAAGATAGGACTATTTATCGCTACTTTAGGGACATTCATATCTTAAGATATCACAAAAATGCTGCTTAATAAGAAATACTGCAGAAGTCTTGTAATTAAAAGTTGCCTGTTAGGGTGTTCTAAACAATTGATACAGTGACTTAAATCAAAATAAATGGCAGCTAATGTCCAGAGAAATTATCTTTCGGAGGTAGATGTATCTAAAGTGGTCACACTGCTCGAGGAAGGCTATACTCAGAAAGAAGTTGCTGCAAGGCTTTTGGTTGCGCAGTCAGTGATTTGCAGAGTGTCTCGGCGGTTTCGAATGACAGGGAATTATACCAGGAGACCTGGCCAAGGTCGTAAAAAGAAAACCACCAGGCGTGAAGACCGGTATTTGGTCGTAACAGCGAGACGTGAAAGGTTCATCACTGCTCGATCGCTGAGGAATGATCTTCAACTATCCACCGGAACAGTCATTAGCTGCGATACCGTATTGAGGAGACTACAGGATACTGGTATGAAGGCAAGACGTCCTGCAACCGGCCCAATTTTGACCCTCCTTCACCGGAGGCTACGTTTAGCATTTGCTCATGATCATTTGAACTGGGGAGATGAAGAATGGGCAGCAGTGTTGTTCACCGACGAGTCTAAATTCTGTATTTCAAACCTATATCCGGGATATGATATTTGAAAAACGCGCGCTTACTTGGCATGCGCACTCGATACACGCCGACCAATTCAAAGCAAAGGGGGAAGGGGGGGGGCTTCTCTACCCCACTACCCACTCGGGCTTAGCGTGTTCTGCCGGCCCTGACACTGCTGCCCATTCTTCATCACCCCAGTTCAAATGATCATGAGCAAATGCTAAACGTAGCCTCCGGTGAAGGAGGGTCAAAATTGGGCCGGTTGCAGGACGTCTTGCCTTCATACCAGCATCCTGTAGTCTCCTCAATACGTTATTGCAGCTAATGACTGTTCCGGTGGATAGTTGAAGATCATTCCTCAGCGATCGAGCAGTGATGAACCTTTCACGTCTCACTGTTACGACCAAATACCGGTCTTCATGCCTGGTGGTTTTCTTTTTACGACCTTGGCCAGGTCTCCTGGTATAATTCCCTGTCATTCGAAACCGCCGAGACACTCTGCAAATCACTGACTGCGCAACCAAAAGCCTTGCAGCAACTTCTTTCTGAGTATAGCCTTCCTCGAGCAGTGTGACCACTTTAGATACATCTACCTCCGAAAGATAATTTCTCTGGACATTAGCTGCCATTTATTTTGATTTAAGTCACTGTATCAATTGTTTAGAACACCCTAACAGGCAACTTTTAATTACAAGACTTATGCGATTTCTGCAGTATTTCTTATTAAGCAGCATTTTTGTAATATCTTAAGATATGAATGTCCCTAAAGTAGCGATAAATAGTCCTATCTATATTGCGTATGAGTTTCATAACAATATTTTCAACGATAAAAAAAATATAGCACTTTTATTTCTGATCGCTTAATTTTGCGGCGAAGTGTATATAAAATAACTCAAAAATTCCTAATAATAATCTACACGTGTTGGTTAAATTCATGGTTTTAATTCAGAAACTACTAATATAATCATTTTTTTTTTCATTTTAGAGGAGCACTGGGATATGCCCGACTCAATATTTTGTTATGGTTTTGGGGATTCCAAAATAAAACAGTGGCGTCTATATTTACCTCGCTCGTAAAAAAGCATCCCCAGAAAGTTGCATTTTATTATGAAGACGATGTTTGGACATTTCTTCAGGTAATTAGACACATTTCTGTACTTGGCAGTTGCGTTTACCACAGAATATCAAACCATAAAGCAAGAGCATTGAAAGTGCAAAATGTCACAAACAGCATATATTGCACCGCTAGAGAATTTAACGCACTAATTGAGGTCTGAACCCGCTAATCTGGTATCAAAGACCTCCAGATTGTCTCTTGTGTCCATCTACGACACACAGTGTAATAAATTGCCGTAAAAATTAAAGATGCTCGCAGTTATAGGCAAGAATAATAATTTATTAAGTTGCGTTGCGTAGACCCAAGCCAGTAGATATAACAAAGTACTGACACGAATGTAAAAAGGCAACAATGACAATCGACCTTCCAGCAGCTGGTGCTTATCCGCTACACCTTACTATATTTCTTATTCTCAAGTTTATTAATCCGGTGCGAAATGTTTCTACAATTACAGAACTTAATATGGATTTTAGCCTTGCTGTGTTACATTCCCTCACCATGCAATAGATGTCATTTATAATATTTGTTGAATATGACCAGAAGCGATGAAATTACTTTGAATACTTTATTAAGCACTGCACATTATTACCAGCATGAGCATCAACAGGCCAACTTGATAAAACCAAATTATATGTTTGTATCGATTAACCGTCCGCCAGGTGGCGCTAATCCGCTACATATTACTATATATCTGATTCTCTTCTTCTTTTTCTTCTTTAGCGAATCCCTTGTGCCCAGAGGGCGTCGGGTTATTTCTTATTCTCAAATTTATTAATCTTGTGCAAAATGTTTCCACAATTAATAGAAGTATCTACTCTACTGGCTTTGTTCATATACACATCTGCACGCCCTCTGCAATACACAATTTACACTTTTGATGTTATTGTGTTATGTACTTTCAGTGCTCGCTTTCACAGACAGAGGAAGTATGACTATGAATATACCAAGCTAAACAAAAAAAGAAAATTCTATACATCAAAGTTATTTTCAACAATAAAGGAAAATTACAATAGTAACGCCCTCTATGATGTGGGGCGAGGAAAAGTTGCAAAGCAACAAACCTGCAAATCTGTGATCGAAAACTGCAAAGCAGTCTACTGCGATCACACCGGCCTCTAAGCACACAACACGCAAACGCCCGTGTAGCAATAAATAAGAAAGAAGAAATTTGGTTTGAATTATGGTTGGAATAGACCACTACATGTTTCGTTCTTATTTGAACTTATCAGGTGGACATAATTCTAACCATAATTGAAACCAAAAGCAAACAAGCAGATATATGCCAGAAAGTATAACATTAAAGGAAAATTACAATAGTAACGCCCTCTATGATGTGCGGCGAGGAAAAGTTGCAAAGCAACAAACCGGCAAATATGTGATCGGAAACTGCAAAGCAGGCAACTGCGATCACACCGGCCTCTAAGCATACAACACGAAAACGCCCGTGTAACAATAAATCTCTTCTTTCTTATTTATTGCTACACGGGCGTTTTCGTGTTGTGTGCTTAGGGGCCGGTGTGATCACAGTTGACTGCTTTGCAGTTTCCCATCACATATTTGCCGGTTTGTTGCTTTGCAATTTTTTCCTCGCCGCACATCATAGAGGGCGTTACTATTGTAATTTTCCTTTAATGTTATACTTTCTGGCGTATATCTGCTTGTTTGCTTTTGGTTTCAATTATGGTTAGAATTATGTCCACCTGATGAGTTCAAATAAGAACGAAACATGTAGTGGTCTATTCCAACCATAATTGAAACCAAATCTCTTCTTTCTTAAAGTTATTTTCATTTGTTTCTTTGTATTTTTGTTTTTAATTTGATCTGTGTGTTTAAATAAATTTATTAAAAACTAATATTATTTTAAATGTAACATTTTCTGCAGGCCGAAGAGTATGCCAACAAGATAGCTAGATATTTTAAAAATCAAGAATTTCAGAAAGGCGATCGTATAGCATTACTACTTGAAAACAGACCCGAATTCCCCTGTATCTGGATAGGTTTATCAAAAATTGGTGTAGTAACAGCTTTAATTAACACAAACTTAGTTAGCGACTCTTTATTACATTCGATAACAGTTTCCAACTGCAGCGCTGTTATTTTTGGATCTAATCATGCTGAAGGTGAGTAACTGATAAAGGTTAATTAACTTTGTTATGATGGATGATTCGATTTTTAGCCGTTAAGTCCATATCGGGCAGTTTATTACCATCGAAACTGTATCAGTTTCATGAAGTACCTAAGGAAACCAAAGAAGTCCTTCCTGATTGTAAAGATTTAAGACATGAATTGAAGGATGTTTCAAGCAGTCCATTAAAATTAGACTTTCAAATGAATATTAAAGACCCCTTGGTTTATATTTATACATCCGGAACAACAGGTTTGCCCAAGGCGGCTGTGATCACTAATATCAGGTTTGTAATCGGCTAATCGGTCACCTTTAGGGGGAGTTTTCAATTTTTTAGGCATGCAGTATGCTAAAATAAAGATATTTAGGTTCATGTTTATGGCAATGGCTTTGCACTGCTTATCAAGGTTTAGTTCAAAAGATGTTATATATAATCCGCTGCCACTTTATCACACGGCTGGAGGGATGTTGGGTGTTGGACAGACATTTTTAACCGGCATGACACTTGCAATAAGAAAAAAGTTTTCTGCTTCGAATTATTGGAAGGACTGCGCAAAATATAACTGCACTGTAAGAATTTATTTAAACGAGCTAGATCAGGTCAAACCAGGAAAATTTTATAGGTTGCCCAATACGTTGGGGAAATATGCAGATACGTTTTAGCCGTGTCCCATAAAGAAACCACACAACATACAGTAAGAGCTGTTTTTGGAAACGGATTAAGACCACAAATATGGACTCAGTTTGTAGAAAAGTTTAACATTAAAGAAGTTTACGAAGTTTATGGTGCAACTGAGGGAATATCGAATATGAGTAAGGTGTCCCCCGAATATATCCATAACGTGTTTTAATCAATTTCTGTTACAGTTAACATAGACAATACTGTAGGTTGTGTAGGTTTTGTTCCCAGATACTGCCGTTGGGCGTACCCTGTAACTTTAATTAAATGCAATGAAGTTACTGGTGATCCAATTAGGGGCACAAATGGACACTGTATTCAATGTAAAGTAAACGAGGCTGGATTGGTTATAGGAAAAATAGACCCAAAAAAGGGGGTTTTTAACTTTAAAGGTTATTCTGATAAGACGGCTACAGAAAAGAAGATTTTGCAGAACGTCTTCCGTGATGGCGATATGTATTTCAATTCTGGTGACATTTTATTATGTGACGAATTTGGCAGTTTTTTCTTTAAAGACAGAACTGGGGATACATTCAGGTAAAATTATTAAATTTACAAACATGTAATATTAACGCAAACTTCTTCTGTTTTAGGTGGAAAGGAGAGAACGTATCAACCTCTGAAATAGAAGGAGTTATTAGCAACATAGTGCAGCTTAACGACGCTGTTGTATTTGGTGTAGAGGTAAAAATCTTTGGAATGACGTCAGGAAATAAATCTACTTCAAAAATTGTTTTTTTGACGTCGTAAAAACATTTGTTGGCGTCAAAAAAATACATGTGTCGTCAATAATTAATATTTGACGTCAATACTTGATATTTTGACGTCAAGAAATCATTATTGGAGTCAAGAAATTTTTTTGACATCAAAATTTGATTCTGTGGCAACAAACAATCTATATAATCCTAGATTTTGGGAATATTTTATCAATTTTAAAACAAATGACAGTCTTCCACAATATCTGTTTCTGTTCTCCATTATCTCAATGCAACGTATCCTGGAGGATGGATTGGTCGTCGTGATCCAACAGAATTCCCCCACGATTCCCTGACCTGACTCATTTTTTGTGGAAGTATCTTAAATAACAAAATTTTCATCTAGAACCTGACTCCCATTTGTATTTACGATGTAGAATACCGGAGTTGAAACTTTCCAGAAAGTACGGATGTTACGTTAAATAGGTTTTTCTAATACCATTTTGTTAAGTGATGTTATGTTCAAGGAGCACATTTTGAACATATATTAAAATAGTATTATTCAGTTTTTGTTGTACAAAACAAGTTTTGTTAAGTTACGTTTTAGAATGTTTAGACAAGCTCGACTCCTGGACTGCACTCCACGCATTTAATGATAACTTCTTTTAAAATATTCAACCTTTCTTAATCAAGTGCAGTGTCACCCTATGTGACGAATTGTATTATATTTTGTTCCTTTTTAGATACCAGAAACTGAAGGAAAAGCCGGTATGGCAGCGATAGTAGATACCACCATGACCCTAGATTTAGATTTACTCAGCAAGGGT
Source organism: Ctenicera cuprea (assembly GCA_958336395.1). Classification (NCBI taxonomy): domain Eukaryota; kingdom Metazoa; phylum Arthropoda; class Insecta; order Coleoptera; family Elateridae; genus Ctenicera; species Ctenicera cuprea. Next base: position 80,492,152 of record OY284486.1, on the reverse strand, counting down.
TTAAAAAACAATCTTCCAGCTTACGCTATTCCGGTTTTTGTAAGAGTAATGCAATCTGTGCCGATGACAGGTACCTACAAAATGAAGAAAATCGAACTGCAAGCCGAAGGTTATGATGTGGATAAAATCAAAGATAACATTTATTTTTATAATTCGAAACTAGGAAAGTATGTTTCTTTGTCGAAGGACATTTATGAACAAATAGTGACTGGAAAATTAAGTGTTTAGTATTCTTCAGAGACTGAAATGTAGTTTTTTTTACAAACACATTTTATCAAATATTAGTTCAATTCAACAATGTGTGCAATATTTGTTACAACGTTTTAGTTAGTGAGATTTAATTTGGTTATATTATTAACTAGTATTTTAATATACACTGAAATGAATAATTTTAAAATAAAGGTTATTCTTATATAAACTCTAATATTTAATATAATTGTAGGTAGGTAGTTCTTCTCAACTGCACCTAATGTTAGCAAATGTCGCTAAAACTTTACAAAATACATAATAATATAATAGTAGTAAAAAAGGTATGTGTATAAACACTGGTATAAATTTGTAACTAAAATATTTTCTTTGTCTAATGCCAATTTTGTGCAGTTTAATGGGAGGGTTGCATGGTATCGATGTTGGGTATTGTACGTTGTTAGCTAGGTTCGGCAACAGATGGCTCTGCAATCGAGGTTAAATATTAAATTTTATGAAATTTGAATTTGGTAACATTCAATCTAAAATTGTTTTAAATGGATGATTTTAAACAGAGATTACAAAAAGTGGGGGCTAAAACTAAAGGAAAGAAGGCAGTTTTTTTTTAAAACGTAGTTTACAAATTTAATACATTGCTACCGAACTTATGTAACAACATAGAAATACCCAACATCAATTGCAGCACTCCCCAATGTAACTCTTGCATTAAAAGTGGTTGCAACAACGCAACTTCAATTTTTAACATAGATACAATAACTAAAATTATTGTTGACCATTTTTTATTATTTTTATTAGTCCCTCGATGTTATTATTTTTGATGGCTGTTCGACAGTGGTTAATCATATTTGCCGATTTTTGACCAACTACAAATTAAGTTCATTATTTACTATTTATTTAAAAAACACTGGCGTAGAATAAAGTAGATGTATTGCAAGATAGGATCAGTGCGGAATTTTTTATTTGTTTTTTTCTAAATAGTTTAATGTCAATGTTAACTACCTCGCAATCTAGACGCCTTTTGTATAACAGAATTAATATATTTCATCGATTCCATCCCCTCTTTATAATTTGCCAGCCTAATGTTATAACCATTAATTAGCTCCGTATTAAGAATATCTAGTTCGCTGTAATATCTGCTCATTTCGTGGCTGAAATAAGACAAATTTGCATAAAAATATATACAGTTTTGGGAAGTATTTAAAATAATAACTGGTTGACGAAAAATCACATTTGTTGAGTACTTACATGGCATTAATGCGACTATCTTCTGCACGTACAACCAAATTTCGAATCTGACCCAATCTGTCTGCCATATCTGTGCCTAATCTTAAACGTGATTCTTGTATCTCTGACAACGTTTCCATTAACTTTTTAAGTTTCTCTTCTTCTGTGGGAAAGCTAGCTTTTGACTGGAAAAAATACACTCCGTTGCTTTAACTACAGGACGATTGAGACAAATTACCATGAAGAGAGGCCATGGAAAACATAAGTGGTTGCCAAAGCTTCGTCGTATTTTTAATTATCAAATATAATAATCTATCAAAATGCCATTTACAACTGAACATTAGAAATTCGTTGTTGAAGAATATTTCAGGAGTGGGAAAAGCAACAAGAATGTTGATTGTCTTTGACTTATTTGGCAATGTTTTAATGTATTTTTAAACCAATCTAAATGATACAGTTTACGTAATTTAATTGTTTTTTGTAAGACACCTCCATAGATAAAAATACGAGCACTGTTTTTAAAGGAAAATTCTTCTGGGGGACGAACATAACCGATTGGGTTGTCATAATAAAACAGTTAAGAAGTTAATTTGTTATGCATATAAAGTAAGGTATCACTTCAAAATCAACTTAGCAGGGAGGATATGGTTTTGTAATTGATTCAATCAAGAAAGAAATTATGTAATAATTATCTGTATATGAAATACTTAAATAATAGTTATTTAAGTATCAAGGAATGTAAGGACGTAATAACATCCGAGGTAGGCGAATACGAGCTGAGGCGGAGCCGAAGCTTGTCGCCTGCCGAGGATATTATTAGTCGATACATTCCGTGTTACTTATTAAATTTTTCACGCTACCGGCAATGTAAGTAGGCCTACAGGTAGAAATTTAATCATATTTTTAAAAGTTCGTTTTGACAGCTGTCATCGGAATTATTTTTTAAAAGCTCCATTATTCTAAGTTGTCTGTGTTTGTTACCATATCAACTAACAGTTAAAATCAACTATATTTTCCTAGGAATGTAAGTGACACTATTAAGTTCCGTCGTCAAGGGTAACTAGTACACGAATGTTATCAGCCACTTACGATCCCTGTAACTATGGATGTAAGGCCTACTTACATTGCCGGTAGCGTGAAAAATAAATAAATATTGTTAAAGTAATTAAGTATTTTATATACAGATACTCATTAAATATGGACTTTAACGAAGTAAAGCTAGAATTTATAAATAAAGAAATTATGTACACTTCGGTATAGATTTGTTTTTCTTACGTTTTTAGTTCAATGGCTACTTAGTAACCGAAATTCACATGTGAACGTATAAATAATAGTTCTCGTAAGAAATTTTTTATTTAAAAATTTATTTTGACGTTTGAAGATCTTGGAATTTGAGATCAAAATATTTATTAAATCTTATAATTCGAATTTTGATTGTCAAAAATTTATTTATTGACGCCAAACGCCCGCTTTATGACGCCAAAAATCGTTTCTTGACGTCTGAAACACGCTCAGACAACTTACATAAAATCATAAAAGAACGAAACAATTAATGGTAAACTATAAATTAATTATTTTCAGACGTCAATAAATACATTTTTGATGTCAAACATGAACTTTTGACGTCAATAAATGAGTACCTGAAAAAATTATGTTTTGGCGTAAAGCTTCAGCTGTTGAAGTAAAAAAAATTATTTGTTGACGCCAATCAATGAATTTTGAACGTGAAAAACCATTTATTGACGTCTTAAAATAATTTACTATAGTTTAAAAATAGCATTTATGCCAATTTATCATTCTGCAAGCAACGTTGGTTTTTGACGTAAAAAATTTATTTATTGATGTCGAAAAATTCGTTTTATTTATTAATAACTAAATAGACTTTTAAACTCCTACATTACAAAAATAACTTTTAACGAAGAATATTTATTGGCGCCAATACATGTTTTTGATGTCGAAAGTTTTTGTTGACCCCAATAAAAAACAGCATTTATATCAATTTATCATTTAATCTGAATTGTGTAAGCAATGTTGATTTTTTGACGTAAAAAGGTTATTTATTACTTTCAAAGAATTTGTTTTATTTATTAGTAACTAACTAGTTTTTTAAATTTCCACATTCAAAGATATAAATTTTGACGTCAAAAAACAAATTTTATACATCTAACAATAATAACGTCAAATATTATTGATTGACATCAAAGAATATTTGTTGACGTCAATAAATGTTTTTTTTGAGGTCAAAAATTTCTTTGTCGACGCCAATAAAAAACAATTTATGTCAATTTATCATTTATTCTAAATTGTGCAAGCAATGTTAGTTTTTTTATTTATTAACGTCAAAAATTCGTTTTATTTATTAGTATCTAAATAGTTTTTTTTTAATTGTCACAATAAAGAATATAAATTATGATGTCAATAAAACAAATTTTGTGTACAAAATAATAACGTAAAATATTATTGATTCACATTAAAAAACACTTGTTGATGTCAATAAATGTTTTTTGACGTTAAAAATGTATTTCATGACGTATGCATATTTTGTTGACGTGAATAAATGTTTACTAAAAAATAAAACGGTGTTCCATAGATCCGTTTATGGGACTGTGGTAATTTCCAAAATTACAAAGTAGAGGCTTTAAGATGGGTCTATTGTGTTTTTTACAAACGCTGTACGCAGAATCATTCATTAATCCGGTTAATAAACTTTGCGCTGATCAGTTTCAGCACGGTATTGTTAGCAAGACGCAAGTGCACATACGGATGGATTGCAAACAAGTATAATTTTTCAAGACCCACACAATAGAAGTATTTCTTCAAAAATGCCATTGGAAACATTAACGTTGCCTGCGTATTATGTTTCCCATGGCCTTCCTTTTTTTACTAATCACCCACTACATTATCATACCTCCAATGATTCTATGTTACAGAAACTAGCCAACGACTGTATCAAATCTGCAGCTAAAAGCAGATTCTGCGTGTAGATCGTTGTCTTTCCCGATGCTTCAAAATTCAAAAGCAAACTATTGCCATCTCTCAGGCATTTTAAATTCAGCTGCAAACTGGGACCGCTTTCGTATTCTATGTCGGTGGGTAGTAAAAAGTTCTGATTGATCCACATGCAAATCCTTTGAAGTCTTTCGTTGATTTGAAATTCAACGTAACTTTCTACACTCTTTGATTTATTTTCGCTTATGGCGTACATGGAAAATCGGGGAAGTTGACGAGTTAATTCGAATACATGGTACTGGATGCTGTTTGGGTAACCAACCAAAGCCTATAAGCAATCATTATTTATACAGGAATTTAGATGTAGATGACATTACGAAAGAACCACAACGTGCGATCAAAAATATTTATAGTGTGCGAGTCTTGTTTGATTTCGAGTTTTTTTATATCATGAATAATACGAGTGATTGCGAGTTTTCGATAAAATTTGTGGTGTAAGTTCACGAGTGCTAGCTAAGATGGTAATAGAAGCATTTAGTGTGACGTAGTTAGACCTGTTAGCAACCACTTTGCGATCCAAACAACTTGCACGGTAACGGGCTTGCAAGTGTGACAGTCAATTCTGAGCTTTATTTACAGAGTTCATTAAGGAGTCGTGTAGCTTAAGGTTTACGAACATTGAACTTCTGTTTTTTTTTTAAATAAAACCTAATTTTGTGCATTAAAAATGATGTGTTTTGCGCCAGATTGCAAGCACTATAATGAAAAACATACGTGTAAGTTTTTTACGTTTCCAAAGGATCCAGCGAAAAGGCGACGGTGGATAAAACTTACAAGGTAAAAACTAGGTTATGTTGATACTTTTTTAAATATCAGATTTTTAAGTTTTGAGGACGTTACTCAGTATTTTTGTAATTTTTTGCATTTAGGAGAGCAGACAGAGAACCCAATAATGGTTCGAGATTGTGCAGTTGCCATTTTAAAGATGGGTTAAAGAACAACGGGCCAACAATATTCGAGCATAATGTAACCCGAAGACTAGACATGTGATTTTTAGTAGGTAACAAGTGCGTTTTAAAATTAATATTATATTAAATGCATTTTACAGTACAATGAAACTACACATGTAAATTTTCCATAATTTATTGGTTTTATATGACAATTTATTAGCACAACCTGTATTTCAATGTATTATTATTGTTAAATTCTGTATAAATACTTTGTAGTTATAATAAATCAATATGTTCACTACAATTAAGAATATTTACTACCACATTTTCCTCCTGTGATGTGAGTTTGGGGGCTAAGAGCCAGGTAAAACCTACTGAACCTCCAAACGATGCCAATTGTTCTCGAAGATGTTCAATTTCCTGCTCCGTAACATCCCTTTTCGAAGCTCTGTACTCTCTTGTTGGTGGAAATATCTCATCGATAGTTTTTACCACCTGCTCAAGAGCACTTTGCTTTGGTGCAGACCAGCTGCAGGATTGGTCAGTCACCGATACATTATAATGTGCGAACAACCCCATTGCTGACACATGGTGGCAGGAAAGCTGACCGCGTGGACATGTACACGTCGACTTAATTATATTTTTAGCCCCATCCAAAAAGATCTATGAAATAAACAGAGATAATATCGAATTATTTAGTATTTTTAATCAATTTCATTTAGTTAGGTTAGGATAAGTTGCCAGTATTAAAAATAAATGTAACTTACCTCAACTTTATAAATTTTGTCTTTCATGCTAGCATGCACTGAACCATTAATAGTTTTTGTGTCGTCATTGTACTTCATGTTCAAAACATGCCCCGATTCTAACGCATTTTCGCCTTTTTCTATGAGTTTCATCTCATCTTTGAAGTAGTTATTCATAGAAGATAACTTTAACACGTGCTTTTGAGCCATCTTTACTAACACTTCAAATACAGGAAAACTATGAACACTTTCTAGTTTTTACAACCTCCTGGGCTTAACAGTAATTAAATAATAATTAAAATAGTTTCAGTTAGACTAAATACCACAAATAGCTCAATCAACAGCTCTTAACGTGTTTAACAATAAAGACCAATTTCGCATATAACGCTTATAGCAACAGTTACTAGGCGAGTTGTTTGGATCGTGACATGTTTTCAGCTCCCACTACCTACGTCATCACTAAATACGTCTATTACCTAAATCTTAACTAGCACGAGTTAACTTACACCACAATTTTATCACAGAAAAATCGTATCACGAGTCGTAGTCGTCTTGACTGTAATATCACTCACATTCATTTTGACGCATCTTTGGTAACACCGAACTAGTCGGAAATGATCGGGTTTTTTCGGGAATCGGCGCTCTTAATATGGTATTGTTTGATTGTTTTCAAATGTTTTGTACAGGTGAACTTCTGCAAATTTAATTTTTTATTTTGACGTTCTTATTTACTGTTGCGTTGAAATGTTGTTGTAAAAGTGGATCGTTTTGGAGAAAAATCGTTAAATTTTTGAGGTTATGTACATTATTTTGGTCTAAGATTTTAGATCATATAACCCGTCAAACAAGATATAATTTTAATGTAAATATATATTTATGTTTTTTAATGCATATTAGCATGTTTTGGTCATGATTTGAACACTCGCGATTCATGTTGGTTGACATCGTTATCATCGGCTACCGTCGGCGTTTCTCGTGTTTTGCTTTTTGCTTGTCGCCGACAGAGACCATTACTATTTTTAATTCATCTATTATGTTATAATTAAATATGATACTTACTTCTCGCCGAAGCAATGAAAAACTGTATTAAATAATAATTATTATACCCAAAAGTCTGTGCACATCGGTTTTAGACGCGTTAATTTAAAATTTAAGAGCGATTATACAAAGCTACTGTGGGTTTAATCACATTTACAGCACCATGCAGTTTAATCACTAATCGGTATGAAACAAACGCCATTGGTTCATTTTATGAAAAGAAAAATTTGTGATTGGTTCAATGAAATGTGAGTGGTATAGTCAGTGACAATTTGACAACTAGAAATGTTTTTGACCGCATGCTAGTTTAAACTGTTTTACCTTAATGTGTATATCGATTGGAATATCTTTTGGTAGTATAATGGGAACCGATAATTCTGAACTTAATTGTGAAAGTGATGGGTGGACAACATTTGTTTCTCCTTTAAAAATGCCCTCGGCAAAAACTATTACTGCTTTTATGATGGTATTATTATTAGTTGAAACTGATATTTCTACATGTGGCTAAAACTGGTATATTAATATTTAGTAAAATTTTAAAGCGATTTCTTACTTTTAGTTTTGTTTCCTCGTTTGTAGAAATACCAATTTGAAGTCGGGTATTTGCTGGAATTACTCCCACGTTATCGATGCCCCCATATTCTTGCCTGGTATAATCATCGTTGTATTTGGTATTGTTTTCATAATGTTTCAATTCGAGCAGAAGCGCTTGCTTTTGCGATAATAATTCCCTAACAGTCTCTTGTTCTGAGACCATACCATTAGCTGTTGTTAGCGATTTGGTTGTCGTATATCCACGAACTGTAATGTGGGAAAATTTACATTTACCGTAGAAAAACAAAAGTAAACAGTCAAAGTAAAAATGAAACCTCGTTTGGCTGTAGATACTTAAGTAGGAATATAAAATTGAAAACAAAACTTCAAGACATAAACTAACATGAAATGTATTTCAGCAACTATAATCTAATAACCAGTGTTACCCCATCGCACAATGCACTGACAGACTGAGCGTTGACAGAAGCGGCTAAATGATAAGTCACGTGATGCATTAGTTTCATAAGGGAGACGCGACGTTGGTGTAGATGTCGCCTCAAGTAAAGCGCGTTTAGCAGACTTTCATATATATATATTATAAATTAAAATATTATTATTGAAAAATCGACGCAGAATAAAAACATAAAAATGTTTCATGTTCCATCTGTGGATAGCGACCTTTCATTTAAAAAAAAATGGTCCAAATTGGTGAAGCGGTAGCCGCTGGAGGAACCGGAGAAAAAAACCTTTTGACCTTTTATATATGTATGGATTTTCTAAAAATTGTAGCGTCCGCTGTTTTGTAGCCATAGAGACGGATATTTTCAAATGTTATGTACCGAAGTATTTGTGAAAATCTTGCAAAAGCATAACATCCGACATAAAAGTGAGTTTTTATTCTAAAAACAATTTTGTTAACAAAATAGTATTGGCAAAACTTCTGAGCGACAATCAAATATTTCTTACAAATCAGTGTTATGGCTTAATTTCGCTTTGTTTTGAATGTTTAACCTTTTTTACATAAACCAACATTTGATACAGGAACAGGGGTGTCTTTCCTCATCACTTGAAGTAATACAAATATTATAGGTCGTTTACATTTCGGACACCTTTATATCTGCAGGCTATTCTAAACATTTCAGTTCAAAGGAAATTGTTTACAAAACAATTCACAATGTGGGGAGATTGCTGATAAGTAACGGTTGCAACCAAAAGAGCGTGCTTTTATTTAGCTATTTACACCTAAGTAACCTATTTTTTAACATTTTGTTTTATTTATTAGTCTTGGCGGTAAAAACAAATTAACATTGGTCTTCTGGCAAGACACAACTATACATATATAATTTACTTTAATATTGAATTGTTTTTGAGCAATCATGTAGCAGTTATTTCTTCATGTCCGATAGAATGTCCTTAGTATAGTTACATTTCCATAGTTTAATTTAATTTACAGTGAAATGTGGTAAAGGTCTCCCCAAAAATGTACTTTTCAATGTTTAAAAAAATATTTTTAAGCATTTATTCAAAAAATTAAATATCTCAGGTCATCGCAACGTGTCTTAAATACGTGTTAAAAAGATGGTAGCATAAAATTGAATATTGTTCAAGATGATTGTATAATTGTCGGTAGCAGCATTTTTATCTTGCATTTTCGTCACTTTAAATAACTTTATTGGCGTTTTTAAATACAATTCTGATTACCTTCTCCTTCAACGGTCATGCATATGAGGTCAGTTTTTCCAATTGACCTGTAATCGGCTTCCACTATACCAGCAACGCTGTGTATTACAGAATCCTTGAACAACACTTCTCCCGTTTTAATGGACCTGCAATCTATTTTTCCATTGGACCACCCCGTTATGAGCTGCGAACTTCCTTGACCAAGGAGATCGTAAAAATAAATTGATATTGCAAAATTCTTAGACTGAAATAATTAATATAACAATAAATTTATTACTCATTAATCATTAGGATGTTATTGTGCAAAATTAAGCAAAGATTTAGATATTGGGGTCATCTTGTAGTAATTGGTTTCTAGACAATCGTGTCTCAATTACTTTTATTACTGATCTTCGATTTATCGTGCAACATGACATGAATCTTTGACGTATGAGTCTAATTGTTCTTTTAACAAACTTTGGCATAAATACGACAATAAACCCTATTAGCGAGTACGATTCATACGTAAGCAAATGTTCGCGAATTTAGTCAACTCGTCTTTATGCTTGTTAAAGAGAATTGCGCAACGCATTTGATGTATAAAAGAAATAACTTAATTGACCTGATTTTGTTTCTCAAAATTGCTATTAATGTTAACAAACATAACAATTTGCAGATAGACGAGTCGGCTAATTTACAAACACAATAACAGCTTTGCCAACTGTTCAAGAAACTTGACATAATTTTTGTTTTCCACATAAATCGTAAAAATCTTCAAAAGGTTGAAGTGCATATTTTTGATGCAACATGTTGTTTTCATTTTTATATCTGATGACGGACATATGCGGTTTTGAACCAGTCTTACCTTGACTCTCCACAGTCGGACATCCTGTTCATAAACACCAACAGTTCCGTTTGAAACCGAATAAGCAAACCTACTGTCTGGCAGACTGGCTAATCCCGTTACGATTTCCGTTTCGACATTTTCTGCAATTACCTTGTCGCCCTTGTACACCCGAATATTGTAATCCTCCGAACTCATTATCAACTGTAATTACAAATAAAGAGTTATTCTACCCCGACAGTCGACGTACTAACCGCCTTTTTGTTAAAGCTACGCAAATCGCGTGTTTATGTTCTATGTTGTAGCTCAGTTGGAAAACGCGGGTGCGGTGTCAGTAGCCGCCAGATCAAACTCCAACAGCGGTCAACTTTATTAAATTTTTGTTTAAATTAATTAGTTACTATTTTACAGTGTGTACATGATAAACTACTACTGCTTGTGTTATCTGAGATGTTTTTAAAAATAATGACACACACCGTAGACTCAGCAAAGTGCACACTTACCGACTACTGTAGCTTTAACAAAGCGATTAGTACCCCCACTGGCGTGTTACAATCCAGGGCCTAATTTAAAACTCATAAGTAAAGGCCGGATTTAAATGCGCTAATAGTATTGCTAGAGTTATATTCATCCTGTTGTAGCAGAGAAAAACATATCTGGCAACACTGTTAGTGCATATAAATGCGGCCACTAAGTAGGGTGATCGATTGGTTATCTGGAGAAATTGGTAAAATTTTAGATATTTGCATCATCCAACTTAGTGGCCACATTTATATGCACTAACAGTGTTGCCAGATATGTTTTTCTCTGCCACAACAGGATAAATGTAACTGGCAACACTGTTAGTGCATGTAAATCCGGTCTTTATTCATAAGAAATACCCTACCTCATTTGAACCATTTTTGTTAAAATCCAGTAACGTTAAGCAAGTAACAACGTCCCCAACTGCTGTCCAAAACACTTCATTTCCAGAATGATCAAATCCATGAATAGACGAATTGCCTCCTACCAAAACTAAGCAAGTTTTGAAATCTCCAAAATTTCCCATCGTAACGGCCTTAACACCATCCTGGCATTCTTTGTAAAATATATCACGGTTATCATGGACGTGATAAGCCAAGACGTGCGTAGGGGTCCCTGAAAATATCCGCCGTTACGTAAAACTAAAAGGAAATTGCGGCAGCAAAATGAGATCATTTAGAGCAAGTACTTATTTTGCGGTTGACACTTTAAACAATAGGAGTTATACATACATATATATTTATACATATTTACGATTTTTTTATTTTGATACCAGACGTAATGATAATAACGACCGCAGATAAACAAGGATGTAAAAATGTAAAGTAACCTATAATTAGAATATCCTTATCTTCGTTTGGTAACAATTTTCCTGCTAGTAAAGCGGTAATGGACTGGTTTACGGTTAAAGTTGCAATTTCTCTATTCGATTCTGACCAAACTACTCTTCCAGTTACTGCAGCAGATCGCCTGTGGGGGCTGTGTATTAAAACCTGTAAAAACGATCAATATATTACTTTTTTTCTCACTTATAGTATAGGAAAGTATTGATTTTATTAGAATTTTCAAATTCGATATATTTGAAAAACTAAAACTTGTAAAATAAAATGTTTATTGAAATTTTGGAAAAAATATTGCTCAAAAACTGGCAACCAGTTTTTATTTATTTTTATAGGCTAATAGAGCTTGAATTGAGCTACAATTCTGTTTGTGCTAATTTAAAACATGTTGCGGTGCGCTGTGTTTGAATAGAGGAAAGGCTGCGCGTTCGTATCGTTGAATAGTCGCACGCCTCGCTCATTGTCATGTGCGTACACAAAACGGAGAACGTCACGTTGTTTTTCTTTCCAATCACATATCTCTACAAATCTCTGGTAATCGCACGCCACGCTTTCGTTTATAAAATGTTTCACCATAGACAGTTAGGATTTTACGTACACTGTGTTAATGTTTTCTATTATTTGTGCATTTATGCATTTTTAATAACGTGAATAAAAATGTATTGTGGTGCCTTATGTTTGAATAGAAGAAAGGCTGCGCGTTCGTACCATTGAATAGTTGCAAGGCTCTTTCACGCCTTTTATAAATTTTTAAAAATGTTGGTTTTTAACGCCCATTTGTACAAAACCGTCGAGTTGTCAAATCGGGATGGAATTTGGAATTGTGAATGTCCCAGGGGTACATAATTTTTAGAGTTGCTGAAACTAGTTGAAAATGCTTTATGCAGAAAGTACCAGTGAAATGCTAATGAGTTATAACGGTGCGGCGTATTTCGCCGAGTAAACACGGAGGACAACGAGACAAGAATGATTTGATTTGAACATTACGATATATTAGTACGACTAGCGGTGCATCAGAAGAAAGAGGTTGAGATAAAGTATTTATTCATCAGATCACTCGAAAAGCAAGCGAAAAGCGGTTTAACTCCTTTTAAACGCATGGGTACACGCTACATCCCATGAATCATTTAATTATTGAATTCATTCACATGGCAATAATTCGGTTATAAAAATCATTCGATTATGCCCGTCACTACGTGATTCTGGGAAAATCAAAATGAATCATACGATTATTAAATTCATTCGATTGGCTATAATTCGATTATAAAAATCATTCGATCATGCCCTCACTACATGATTCTGGGTACATCCCGATGAATCCTTCGATTATCAAATTCATTCGAATATATGGTTTTTATAACAAAAAGTAAAAAAGAAACAAAAACCTATTTTAGAAATTTACTATGAACAAAAATTACTCCTTTTTCGTTTAAAGATATTTTTTAAACCTACCTTGTCTGCTGTAGTTGCTGCTGTTAAACATGGATGTGTCCCATCGTATTTACCAACCGTTACTAAACCCGGCACAATTTTATAATTTAATTCTAACGTAAATACAGGGCGAATGATTTTATCCATTGCTCAATATTTACGCTATATTGTTTTTAACAGTTTGTGTAACAAATTGAACCCCGTGACTGACTGTGGTTTGTTGTTGATGTTGTCGTTGTCATAGCAACCACAGTCTCAAGCAGGTCAATGTTGAATATTGATTGAACGAAACTTACCGTTTGAATTGGTTTTCTAATTTTTCCATAGCATTTTTTTTAAATTGCAAAGCAGAAAAAAATTATTAATACATAAACATAATATTAAATTTGTTTATTACAACAGATAGCTACATATAAAAATAATTTCTTATCTTTTAACAAATTACACGTTCATTTGACTAACTCTAATGAAAGTTGCAGAATACGTTTAAATATGGTTTTTAGGCATTGATTATAAGGGGTGTTAACGTTACTAGTAATAGAGTAGAGGTAATAACAAAGTAAATTCTTGGTCAAATTTATATAATACAGTTTTTAGTATTTGTGTTTTGTTCATTATTTATATCAAAAATATATCACCTTTTTCACATTTTTTTCTTAACAATTAAATAAATAAAATAGCATTTGTTTATTAAAATAGGCAACAATTTTAAAATGTTTCTCACATTTGCGACAATAGTAAATTTAGGTTGTTTACCGATATAATTTCTCATGTTTGCCACTCAACGAAACTCGAAATTTTTCCATACCAAGAAGACTTCGGTAAACAACCCAAAAATGGCAGTTACATGAACACAGAATTACTACGGTAATCTTTCACATTTACTTTTTGCATCAAAGCGCTTTCTAATGTCTATTTATCAGCATTAATTAATTTACATGGCAGTACTAAATTAACAAAATGGTATAAATCACCGCTACTGTATTGAATTCGATCTTTTACCATTTAAATTCCGAAAACGTCGTTCTTGCTCACTGGATCAATGGTAAGGGGCCATGCAGCTAATACGAAGGATTCTATTTCGCATTCATTTGTACCACGAACTATTCTGAAATAGCCATTTTCGCCCCATCCTCGACCCCAACTGTTGGCTACTTTCTGTAAGGTTATTAAAAAATGGTGCATTATTAAACATGTACAGTAACAACCTAACAGCGATTTGTATTTATCTAAACATCCCGTTTGTAACCTTTTGACTTCAGAAAATCATTTCCAAACCTGTAAAAATTTTTGACGCCAAAATTTGATTTTGTGACGTCAAATGTTGATTGTGTCGCGTCTTAAAATTATTTTTTACTTAATAAAATCAGCATTAAAGCTATTCTTTAACTATAACTATTCATTTTCAAACCTCGGTTAACGCTTTTGCGCGGCAAAAACGTAATTGACTTTACAAAATCAAGTTATTACGTCGGAAACTGCTGCCAGCTTACAGTGCAGCTGATGTAGTAGCATTTAATTTTTTGACATCAAACAATTATTTATTAACGTTCATATTTGACGTCAATAATTGATTTGCTGGCGTCGGATTGTCATAGCCAAACATGTAAACTTAAATTTTTGACACCACAATTTTATTTTCTGACGTCAAATTTTGATTTTTGAACGTCTGAAACGTCAAAAATGTATTCCACGACAAAAATGTATTTGTCGTCTTAAATGTATTTCACGTCAAAAATATATTTGAAGTCAAAAACGTATTCGACGTCAAAAACGTATGTATTCGTTTAAATTTATTTCACGTCAAAAATTTATTCGTGGCCAAAAATGTATTTTACGTCAAAATGTATTTGAGGTCATAAACGTATTTGGCGTCAATACTGTATTCTACGTCAGAAATGCATTGCACGTCAAAAATGTATATTACGTGATAAACGTATTTGACGTATTCCACGTCAAAAATGTATTCGTCACCAACAATTTATTTCACGTCAAAAATGTACTAGAAGCCAACATTCGACATCAAAAATGTGTTCGACGTTAAAAATGTATTCCACTTTAAAAATTTATTCTAGGTTAATAAATGTATTCGTCGCTAAAAATTTATTTCACGTCGAAAATGTATTTGAGGTCAAAAACTTAATCGACGTCAAAAATGTGTTCGACGTCAAAAATGTATTCAACGTCAAAAATGTATTCCACGTCATAAATGTGCTCGATGTCCAAAATGTGTATGACGTCATAAAATCTATTTTTAGTGTAGCACACTGCTGCCATCTAACGGCGTAGCTGCTGTAGTAACATTTATTGGCGTCGAAAAAGGTTGTTTGGCGTCAAAAAATAAATACGCCTTCATGAAATATATTTCATAGCGTCAAAACAAACATTTACGGATGTCAAAAAATGTTTTCGCGTCCATAAATCATTTAGCGACGTATAACATTTATAATTAGACGCCAAAATGTGTTTTATGACTTCAAAACTTAATTGTTTGTGTTATGAAAATATTTTTTATGTAAGATTTAAAGAAAAACGTTTTGACGTTAAAGAAGCATTTGTTGACATGGAAAATTAATTTTTATTATTAAATTAACAGTTTTAAACGTGAAATGATTTTGACGTCAAAAAATCAAATTCCGTCATCTGAAATACAATTTGTGACGTCTAAAACTTAATTCTTGACGTCAGAAATTATTTTGCAACTTAAAATATAAATTTGTTTTACGTAATTCAGGATAAAAAATATCAAACTTACCCAAAATTTCTGAACACGTCCGTAATAATCTTGCTCTTGACCCCAGCCAATTATTCTGACTGAATGATAACCAGTTCTGTCCTGTAGCGAAAGATCGGTATGTCTGTATATTCCACTACGGTAAGAGAAGAAGTCGTGATAAACTTTTAGGGTTGCTGAAAAAAAGTACGGTTATGATTTCTCGTCATTAGATGGATTTTTAATAATAAACACCTTGCACTGGACCGGATTCCATAATTTCGTACATAATATCAGTTTCGTTTCCTAAACGATAAGCGGGACCAACTTTATATCTCTCCTTCCTATCAACGTTGTAAGGTGGAGCGCATCTGGAAGTCAGCAAATTACCCTTGCGTGGAATACGGCATTTTTCGTCGTGTCCTGTGTAGGGATAGCAGTTTTCGTCGACAACTCTAAAATCGTTAAATAAACGGTAGTAAATTATCCCCAATCCGAATATAAATCAACGGTACCCAAATTTGCGGAGGAAAAGCCAGGCCTTGTCTAAGTAACCTCCATTGCAGCTTTGTTGGCCTCTGTTATTGCAAGACAGTAGATTTTGAGCACTCAAAGATACCCTTTCCAAACCTTGAGATACTATTGCAAATCTAAAAAGTTACGAAAATGTAGAAAATTTGTTAAAGTAACAAAGTTAATTTTTTTGGTACCGATCAGAAGCCGTCGCGACTGTAGACACCGCCCAGGAAGAACCGCACCATCCTTGGTCGTGAATTGGACTCACATATCCGGGCCATTTTTCTTCGGAATCGAAATATCTGGGAAGGGCATTTGGATCGTAGATCCTTCTTACAGGATTCATTCTCCTTACAAAACGATGAGGTTGTAGTGTGCCCAATCTAAAATTATTAGAATTGTAACAAAAAAGGTCTTAAAAGAACAAATTCTAAACTTGCCTTAAATTAATGCCTTCCTCCAGTTGTCTTCCCCAAAATTCCGAATAATTCGAAGCTATCCATCCATAACGGTCATTCATCTCATTTACGGTATCTGTTATTTTTTTTTCAATCAAGCAAGTGTTTCGTTCACAAAACATTTCCCATACGTTGTTTCTATTTTCGCATTTGCTGAAAACGAAAGCAAATTTTTATGTTTAATTTCTTATACATTTACAGTTCGTGGGAAAATTGATAAACAATTCGTACAGAAAAAGTAACCCAAAAAATAGCTTACCAAATATTACAGTTATCTTTGGTAGTCTGCCCACGGTAACAGGTTTGTAATATTTCTGGAGGAGTTTCTATACCCTTACAGACTCTCAAAAAATCAGGGCAGCAGTCGTCGCTTCGAGTTCGATTGCAAAACTCGTCACAATAACATAAAGTACCTTCAAAATATCAACGTTATACATTTAAATAAATTGAGGGGCGCGGAAAGAACTTAAAAATAAAATAGTGTTATTTATACAAAAAAAAACCAACAATATATAAAAATTATTACATTGAAAATATACAAAACATCTTTCACAAAAATGGGGAAAGGGGGGGGTAGAATATCACAATTCCAAAAGGAGTCGCGAAAACGAAAAATTTGGGAAACGCTGAATTAAAGTGTTAGAACTGCAGGTTTAGTTAGCGCCAAAACATTATTTGGTATTATTACCTATAATAGGGGCTGAGCAGTCATCTTGTCTTCCATCACAACATCCTCTATATCTGGCCCCACAATAAGGTCCAGGAGGCAAATCTATATAATTAGAAACGGCAGAAGCTAGCCCCACAAACAATACTGCTGTTACCACAACAGTCGTCCATTGAATTCGTATCATCTGTAAGAGAAGTTTAATATGAAAAACTATGGAATGCCATTTTTCACGTCAAAAAATATTTTTTTTTAGTCAGGAAATAAAAATTTCAAGTTCAATTGTTTCAAACGTCATAAATTGCTTTTTCATGCAAACAAAATTCACAGACTTCAAAAAATCATTTTTGACATCAGTAAATAATATTTGACGTTATTAATTAGCTTTTTTTTTTGTCAAAAACCATTTTTAGAAACCCAAAATTTTGTTTTTAACGTCAAAATTTGATTTTGTGACACATAAAATTGATTTTGTTGATGTTTGAAAACTATGCTTTTAATGTAGAAACACAAAACAAACTCTTGAATTACTTATGATTAAAACGAATATTTAACGTCAAAAGTTTATTTTTGGAAGTCAAAATTTTATTTTGTGAATCAAAAAATTGATATTTTCACGATTAAAAATTAGTTTATTTAACATCGAAATTAGAAAAAATAAACTGTTAAACATAAAACATATTTTACAATGTCAAAAAATGAATTTTTCACGTCAAACAATGCTGTCATCTAACGGCGCAGCTATCGTTGTGCAACACCAAATTATTTCTCCGTTTTTGATAAGTTGCCGCGAGAATTTGCCTAATGCTGGGTTGACACAAACTGTATACCAGTATAAATATAAATATATTTATATAAGTATATTTCAACGTCCCGCCCCAAGCACCATTTTACGTTGTTATTTTATTATTAACGGATCAATCAAGCAGGTCGTCGTACAGAATAACAGAATTCTTTACTACATATATTTAATGCGCCCTCTTTTTCCAGATAGTACACTCCTATCGGTCAATATTGCAGTATGGTTCTGGTTCACACTGCTACTACCATAAGTATCCCGTTAAATCGCATGTTCCAACTTAAAAAAAAACTAAACTTTTGACGTTAAAAATTGATTTTTTTGACGTCAAAAATTTATTTACGCCAAGAAATAAATTTATTTACGTCGAGAAATAATTTTTTGGCGTCAAAACTAAATATTTATCGACGTAAACAACTATTTTTTGAATCAATAATTGGTTTTTTGGCTTAAAACAAATATTATTAGAAGTCTAAAATTTAATTTTTGACGTCAAATTTTGTGATGTCAAAAATGGTTTGTCTGACGTCCAAAGATTACTTTTTGAACATAGAAATTGAAAAACAAACTATTTAATTTTTAATAAATAAAATGATTTTATGAAGTCAAACACACTTTCAGACATCAAAAATTTAAGTTTTGAAATTAAAAAAATCATTTGAGACATATAAAAATAGCTTACGCAATTTAGAATTCAATAATAAATCATTCCTCAACCATGATTAATTATTTTCACACGCTAATAAATGCTCTTTTAGAAGGTAGTACCACTATCGGCCAATATTGCAGTATGGTTCTAATTCAGACTACTATCATATGCATGCCGTTAGGTGGCAGCATATGCGAAAGTCAAAAATCCAATATTTTGACGCCATCAAATTATTTACGTCAGCAAATAAATTTGTGACGTTGATAATTGTTTTTACACGTTATAAAATTTTTTTTGAGCCATAAAATCTTTTTTGACGTCAACTAAATATTTATCGACGTCAAAAACTATTTTTTGACTACAACAAATAATACTTGACGTCAAAAATTGGTTTTCTAACTTCAAAAAATTATTTTTTCTAAAGTTTATATTTTGAGGTCAGGTTTTGCGACATTAAAAATTGTTGGCCCTAACTAATAATTTAGGGTAAAAGTAAAGGGCGAAAGTAGAATACTGCTATCAGCGCATGTAGTATTATTGGCATTCAGTTCAGAAGTTACTGAAAGTACTGTAAAGTGAACACTAGGGTGGTTCTAATTTTGCGACCTCGGATTTTTTTTAGCCGCACCCCCTAAAGTCGTTCCAATGCCGAAAAAACAAACCTATAAAAATTTTGAGTTCAATCGAATAGTATTAACACGTGCCACCGAGCGCCGGAAGTTCCCAAATTGCGGATTTTAATTGAATTCACTTGTTATCAAGTAATAAATCGCGAACAGTAAGTCTTATCGAAATTTTGATAATAACATAAATAAAAGGAAATTTAATTGACTACAATTTCTGTTATATGAAGTTTCTCCGAAAACCTACTGGATATTCAAGAAAGTTGCGTAAGTATTAGAAAAACGTAAAAAAATCGTGAAAAAACAATTTTTTTTATTAATAATTTGAAAATGTAGATGTATTACAATTTGCAAGTATTTTTCAATCATTTATTCAATTTTAGGCTAAAATTTGATAATACAAGTAAATAGATCTTGTGACATATAAATGTTTGTCGTTCTGTAATAACAATCTTCTACCTACTTTAACTATATTGAGCTATGAAACAGTTACGAAAAAAAAACAGAGTCGAACGTCAAACACTGGTTCTTTGTTTGTCTTTAATGGCAGCTGGAGAAGCATTTGGAGTAGATGTAAATAATTTGTTAATTAGTCGATCATCTATTTATCGAAGCCGTGAACGACTGAGAACAGAATACGCTGAAAAACTTCGAGCTGAATTCAGTTTATCTGAAAAGGATGTAGTTGTCGTTCACTGGGACGGCAAAATTCTTCCAGCATTAACAGGAAAATACCATGTTGACCGGTTACCTATAATTTTATCGTTCAAAGGGTCTCAGAAATTGCTTGGTGTCCCTGCATTAACATCTAGTACTGGTAAGGATCAAGCTACAGCAGTTTATGAAACTTTCCAAGAATGGGGTGTTACAGATAGAGTACAAGCTTTGTGTTGTGATACGACTGCATCTAACACAGGGCGATTAAAAGGAGCCTGTATAATATTAGAACAATTGCTTGAACGTGACATCCTATACTTTCCTTGCAGGCACCATATCTACGAAATTGTACCGAGAAGTGCTGTTGAAGAAAAGTTTGGAGCAACTTCAGGTCCAGATGTACTGAAATTTAAACGTTTTCAACAAGCGTGGAGTACAATTAACGTTACAGTTTTTGAACCGGGAATAAATGATTCAGTTATTAGCCAAGCACTACAAGATGTAGTACATGAGATGCTTTCATTCTGTATGGATCAATTACGCAAACAGCAGCCACGAGAGGACTACCGAGAGCTCCTAGAATTAACAATAATTTTTCTTGGTGGTACACCTCCACGACGAATATTTTTCGCGCCCCTGGAGCAATGCATCATGCTCGTTGGATGATGAAGGCAATTTATAGCTTAAAGATGTTTTTATTTCGCGGCCAAATCAAAGAAATAAAAATAAACGAAATTGCACTCCGTGATATTTGTATCTTTTTAGTAAAATTATATATTAAAGCATGGTTTGGCGCACCTGTTGCTGCTGAGGCACCGCATCAAGATTTAGTATTTCTTAAAAATTTAATTAAATATGAAGCGATAGATGCAAAGATATCACGAGCAACATTAACAAAATTTTGCGGCCACTTATGGTACTTGAATCCATGAAGCAGCAGCGTTGTCATTTTTTAGCGAAAATGTGACTTGTGAAACAAAACAAAAAATGGTACAAGCAATTAACTCAAAAGAGAAAGATTCAGAAGGCAGTAACAAACGTATTATATCAAATCCGAATGCTGCATTACAATATCTGGAAAAAGATATCGACGAGTTTATTGCAACAGAATCTGTTAACTTTTTCGATCGTTTCAAGATATCTAAAGAATTCTTGAACTTAGAACCATCAGAATGGAATGTGAACGAAGGTTTCCAAGAAGGTTTGGAAAAAGTAAAAAGTCTTCACGTCACAAAGGATATTGCGGAAAGAGGTATTAAACTGATAGAAGAATATAACAGCTTAATTACCAAAAAAGAGGATCAAAAGCAGTACTCGCTACAAGTTGTTAGTGATTATCGGCGTCAATATCCGGAGTCGAGTAAAGCTTCTTTAGCAACCAAAAAGTAATTATTGTGATATGTATATTTCATTATTTTATATTTCTTGCTGTATTATAATTCTTTAAATTTATGTAATTTCGGTAATTCATTTTTATTATTCTTTTTTTTTAATTGGTAAATACATATATTTGTTTTCAAATTATAAATAGAAAATAAAAATTATTATTAATAGAAATTAAAAATTTAAATATTTTTACGTTTTTCTAATACTTTACGTATATTTTTTGAGCATCCAATAGGTTTGCGGAGAAATCGCATATAACAAAAATTGTAGCAAATTAAATTTTCTTTTATTTATATTATTATCAAAATTTCGATAAGACTTACTGTTCACGAGATATTACTTGATAATAAGCGAATTCAATTAAAATCCGCAATTTGAGAACTTCCGGGGCTCGGTGGCACGTGTTAATATTATTCGACTGGGCTCAAATTTTTTATAGGTTAGTTTTTTCGGCATTGAAACAACTTTCGGGGGTGCGACAACAAAAAATGAAATTTTTTTTTCTACTAAGTATAACGTAGAATCACCCTAGTGAACACATTATAATGTTTAAAATGATTGAACCTTAAAACGTGTCACCACAAAACTAAAAACCAAGGATACAGTTTCCGTTAAAAAATATAAAATATACGAAAAGCTGTTTGCGTCAGAAAAATTAAATTATCCAGCAAACATGTCACTTCAAAAAGGTAATGCTAATTGATCGTTTTTTAATTCACTACAACCTAATGGGTTAAGGTCATAGCTACTTATAACGAGATACTATTTGTTTTGAATGTAAATGATTGCAAGTGTCTCACATATTTAGAAACCGAAAATCATTCCTGATAAATTTATTTAAATAAAACCTGCTATTTATTTTAATTTGAACCGTTTTTTATCGTTGAAGAATAAGGAAAATGTTGGAAATAAACAATAGTTGTGAATCAACCGCATCTTTGAGTTAAACATTCCTAACACCTTCACGTACCACAAAAATAGTTCTGATCTAAATACATGAAGGAGTGCTGTTGCCATAAGAGCTAAAGCAATTCCAAGTGATTAAATGTCTATTAATTGAACTGCGAATTTCTGACTGAAGTCATCGGTATATTGGGAAATGGACTGTAGGTGTTCGGACGTTTTTGCCGCATACAATTTTTAATGTAGAATTTTCCAGAGATGTTTCTGGAAGAAATGCATCAACACGAAGCTGCGTAAATAAAAATGTCTAGTGGAATAATTGATAGTCAAGTTTTACATTACAATTACATCACCCATTCACACTTTAAACTGATTAATGACTAGCCTGCTGTACGCATCTCATTTGTAAATAAATCATTTTAGAATGTTTGGAACGCAGTGAAGTATTTAATTTTTACCATCTATATTTCTGCATAATTAAGTTCTTGGTCACCGGCTCGTTAAATGCGGTAGCATCCGTATTAATTAACTGATATACTCGGATAGATATTAAATTTTGAATTTTAAAGTTGTACAAGGAGGTTCTAAAAATGTAGCAATTTTAACAGCAAAAATCCATATTTAATCTGATGTAATATAAATACAGGGTTGAGCAAAAGTACAGAACAATGCAAATATCTTTAATACGGCAGCTGCGATTTTCACAAAATTTTTTACATGAAGGTTCCGCTATACGGCGGATACAATGAAGGTATTAGCGGTTTAAAAAAACTTCCAGTTTAGCCGTAAATGATATCAACTTATTTATTTTAAATGGAACACCCTGTATATTTTTTGATATATCGATAGAACTCGTTTTTGCGAGTTCGGTGATATACGGTTTCATACCTTTATTTTCAATAATTCTAGAGATATTGAACAATAATGCTTAGTAATTGTTATCTAGCAGCTTATGAAAACAAAAGAATGTGAGAAGCTTAAACAGTTATGTAATGTTGTCAAATATGCTTGGTTCGTGTTGTGTTGTTTTGATGTGCGATAGATTGAGCAGTGTGGTTGCAGTAATCAATTAATTAACCTAAATTATTTAAAACTGCTAAATTTACCATCAGAAATGGTTCAACTAACAGAAAGAAAACGAATTCAATTTTAATTATGGTTGGTTTTGGTGAGCGTCGTAGAACTCAGCAAGAAGTTTGTACTTTATTTAACAGTTTGCAATCTTTCTGTTAATAGAACCATTTCTGATGTTAAATTCAGCAGTTTCAATTAATTTGATTAATTAATTGATTACTGCAACCACACTGCTCAATCCATCAAACATCAAAACAACACAACACGAAACAAGCATTTTTGACAACATTACATAAATGTTTAAGCTTCTCACATTCTTTTGTTTTCATGAGCTGCTAGATAACAATTACGAAACATTATTGTTTAATATCTCTAAAATTATTGAAAATAAAGGCATGAAACCTTATATCACTGAACTCACCAAAATGAGTTCTATCGATATATCAAAAAATATACAGGGTGTTCTATTTAAAATAAAAAAGTTGATATCATTTCCGGCTAAACCGGAAGTCCTTTTAAACAGCCGATACTTTCATTGTATCCGCCGCATATCGGAACTTTCATGTAGAAGATTTTGTCAAAATTGCGGTTGCCGTATTAAAGATATTTGCATTGTTCCGTACTTTTGCCCAACCCTGTATAATGGTACAGTGTGAAGCAAAAGTATAGAATAAATTCTTTATCTCCGGTAATAATATTTTTTCGATAAAGTGCTCGGACAGTTAGTTGTAGCGGTATAAATTGTGCAGCATGTTTTGAGAGGTTACGAAATGTTTACACCTTTTTTTAAGAAAAATGCCTTTAATGTTCTTGTAGGCGCGTCCACATTAGTAAAAATATACGTTGTATGTTGCATTCGGCACAAATTTGTGTGTGCGTTACAAATTTATGCGAGTGTGGACGTGTTAGCCGCATACGAACGCACCCAAAAATGTTCGCAACATTCAACACACGCGATCCATTCCTTGTCGGTTTTTTTCAAGACATCAAAGAGATTTGCGCCGCAACGTCGTTCTAGTGTGGACGTATTTTTCGCGAACGCAGTGATTTTGGCGAATGTTGTCATTGTGTGTTGGTGTTTAGAAATATAGGAGTTAATTTAAATCCCACTATAATATTTTCACTTTGTTAAAACAACTAACTGTTACCATGTCTGATGCATTGATAATAATGGAAAGAAAATGTGCTGCTTTCATTGTTATGCACCATCTTATTAAGGAAAAAATTTTTTAATTTTATTGAAATGCCACTTATCCTTTGGATCCCATAAAACCTTATGTTTTCGGTATTCTTGAATTAAAAGAAGAACATCGTCTTTGTTTAAATTCATATTCATAATAGAATAGAATAAACGTTCATGTTGTTTCAACGACAACAAACTACACACACGTGTTGATCGCGGACGCACGGCGCATGACGTAAATATTTAAGCAGCGATTGCAGCGAATTTGCGGCGCAAATATTTGTGCCGAATTCTACATTCAACACACAACGCATATTTTTACTAATGTGGACCCGCCTTTAGCGGTTAAGCATCTTATAGAAACACAGAGAATTGAGATACTGGCGACAAAACCAGAACACAAGAAGAAATCTGTTGTGTATTTAATGAAAGATAAGATAGCCACACCGTTTATCCACTACTAAAACCATGGGGAGTAAAACTGAGAAGTTTCAAGAAACGGGCCATGTGCCATGTCAGAACATCGCCAAAAGTGGACGCCCTGCAGTGATAGCAGAAGCACAGATTGCCATTTTATTGCAAGTGGGTCCTCATATCTCAAGTCGCCAGTCTGGGAGAGATTGATATATGCAGTCTATACAGGGTGTATCAAAAATGGGTACAAGTATTAAAATCCACAGTCTATACAAACCAGAAAAAAAACATTGTTAAAAGGGGCCCTTAAGGTACGACAAAATAATTATTGAAAATTTGTCCCGAAATTGTTTGAGTACCTACTGCAGGATAATAACAAAACTAAGTTCAAAAACATGTTATCGGTAGAAAAGCCAAAACTGAACAGGAGATTAAGAAACGTTGATGTACAAACAATTCCTTATCACCTGCAGTGTAAGGTTTTACATTTCTGCCACATTTGATTTTAATTTACAATTTATGTAAGAACATTGTAGTTTGAATGCATTTTCTATCAATCTCAGCAGTTTTCAAACAAAATTCTATTTTCTTATTTATTTCTTAATAGAAAAAAATCAAATTATTTTTGAAAATTGAATGGTACCACCTTGGGCTAATCTATTATAAACATTGGTACCTATTTTTGATACACCCTGTGTACTGCTATGATATTTAGAGGTGCTTGATTTGACTGGGGTATTGTGGTTGATGGAAAACAATTTTTGGATTGTTTGTTGCAGTTCAATTTGCATTTGGAGATTTATGAAGACTTGTAAGATTTTAATGTTCTGACTTATAAACTCAGGGTCACGTATGTTTGCTAGAATTCCTGTTATAAATTCTAATAATTGTTATTTTTCGTATGGTACTGAAAGAAAAGACAAACACAACAGATTGATACAAAGACTATTTATGTTAATTGTATTTATAATTTAATTTAGAATTGTTAAAAAGGTTTAGTTTATAAGAAGTTTTAGAGTTACTTGATTTGTGCGTTGACTAATGTCAGTTTGGATGTCAGTGTCAAAGTCAAAAACATACAAAAGGATACTCTTGGACATGAGGTTTATGTGTTTGTTTTTATAAAAATAAAGATCAAAGAAGGAAGACAAAAAGGATATAAAAAAAAAGAAATTTGTTTAATTAGTTACGGCTCGTTGGTGTAAATAAATACACAGAATTGAGATCCTCTGGAAGAAGAAAAGAGGAAAAACGGGTCTAAAAGTTATATAAAAGTAATAGCGAGAATAAAAGTGAAAAATACAAAGAAGTAACAACGAATTATATATAAAACCAGAAGAATTATAAATAAAAGGTGATCGAGGAAGTTTGTACGTTGGTGATGGTAGTAAAACCAAATTGGTAATAATATAAAAAGCACAAGAAGAAGATTCAGATTAAGAGAGAGTATTTGTTGTTGCTCGAGAGGCCAGCAGAGCGTTTTGCTAGAGCGAGGAATAAGAAGACGCTAAGATAAGTGTTTATTTGTTAAAAAAAGACGATAGTAGTTAGTAAAATTTATTGATATTTCGGAAACCACATTTAGAAATTGAGTTATTTAATAAAATTATTATTTTGTAAAGTTGATATCTTTGTGTGTTTATTTCTATTTAAAAATTAATTTAAACAATTTATTTTGCAAGCAAAATAACGACCCTGAGAAAGTTAAAAGAGTCTCATAGCAAGTTTAAATTTAATTGCGTGAATTGCAGACAGTTTAGGGATTGTATTTTAGTAATCACAAGACCAAGCATATCATTGCAATTAAAATTGGCACCTAACAACGTGGGGCTCGTTGATGTACACCGTGGCATTTTGGTAAATGTTTGGTTACAGTTGTCAACATTAAGCTTATTTGATAAAGAACCCAAAATATAAAGAACTTTCTTATTTAAAAGAAAGAAGCTTAGTGGAGTAGAGAAAGTTGGGAGTAGCTAGCTATTTAGTTTTTTCTAATAGATTTAAAAGGGCGATAATTTATTAAGAAAATGAATGAGGTATATCGTAGAATCTTAAGTGGAAAAAACGTACCACAAGAAATAGATTTGAGGACTATGATGCAAATGTTGATGAAAAGAATGGACGAGATTGCAAGAGAAACTAACGAAGGTTTGGACAGATATGCTAAAATAATGGATGAGAGCATGGACAGTATGGCTAAGAGCATGGACAGTATGGATAAGAGCATGGACAGAATGATAAAGAAAATTGACAATAATGCAAGAGAAATTAAAGAAGGTATGGAAAAGAAAATAGAAGACACTGCAAGAGAAACTGAAGAAAATGTGGAAGGCTTAAAAATAAGCGAAGGAAATTTGGTAGATCGAATTGTTAAGAATACACAAGAAATTGCTGAAGAAACCGACAGTAAATTGGAAGTTGAACATGTGCAAATCGAGGAAGATCAGGTAAAGATACAAAATGAGCAGGTAAAATTAGATGGAAAACAACTGGAAATTGAAGATAGGGTGAATCTAAATGAGAGTAAACTAATAATTATTGGGGTTAAGATACAAGAAGAAAATAAAAACCATGATGAGGAACTTGAGATAATAGAAGAAAAACTGGAGAATCTAAGTGATAATGGTTCATCAGGGTATACTAGCATGACAATAATGGGGGCACGTCAGTTAAAAGGTGCACAAAAATTGAAAGGAAACATTAATAAATACTTCATAATTTTTACGGTAAAAATAGACCAAAGATATACGATTACTGTTGCGGGAATCAGAAATTATGGAAATAACAATCGGTTAAATTATAGAGAGAGAGGAAAGTAAAATGATGGTGATGTAAGTTCATACAGAACAATATTTTTTTTATAAAAATTTCGTTTACTTAAATAATTTATAATTGTATGTTATTTAACAACCACATATGGTCACCTAAGTTCGTCTAAATTTTAGTAACAAATTTTATTTGGCATTAATTGACTCAGGCGCGCAAGCTTCTTTAGTCAAAGAAAAAATAATTTTGGAAAATAAAACTTTAACAGAAAAACATTTAATTAAAATAGGGAAGTTGGAGTTGTTGTCTGCAACGAAGAAAAAAGTTTCTACAATATCGAAAGCTGTGAATTTAGAAGTTACAATAGGAAGTAAAAGTTATGTGACAAGATTTTTGGTAGTACCAGAGTTACAGTTAGATTTTATAATTGGAATAGATTTCATAGAACAAGAAGGGGTTAAAGTTGACGGCGAATTAAAATGTATTATAATAAATAATGATAAAATAGAATGGACAAAAGATGGTTTATATAATAATAATAATATTAAAATAAATAATTATGTCATAAGTGACTTTATAAAGGAGAAGCAGATTGAAATTCCTTGTTGGAAAACAAGAAGGGGTTGAAGTTGACGGCGAATATGAATGTATTATAATAAATAATGATAAAATGGAATGGACAAAAGATGGACTATATAATAATAAATAATTATGTCACAAGTGACCTTATAAAGGAGGAGCAGATAGGAATCCCTTGTTGGAAATATAAAGTACAATTAAATAACCTGGTACGTGAAAATATTGACTTCATAAATGAAAAACCGTGTGTAGCAAGAAATCACATACATAAACCTGAAGTAGACGACAAAGCTCTATTTAATGTTAAAGTTTAACCTTTTGCGTATAGAACACAAGTTAGAGAAGAAATAAATAAAATGTTGGCAGATAATATTATAGAATCATCCACATTTAGTTATGTAAACCGTTGGTGGTTGTTTAAAAAAAAAAAATGGTAGTCTTCGATTGTGTTTAGTTGCTCGTAAAATAAATAACATTACCAAACCATAATATGAATCTCCGCAAACCATTGACAGTTTATTGGCAAGAATTATGGGGGCAAGACAGATACTGAGAAGAATGAATCATGTACAACAGCATGCAGAGGTAGTAGAAGATGTACGTGAGATCTTGGAACAAGCAAGAATCAAAAACAGAGCAGCATTGAACAAGTATGAAAGAAGGAAGAATAAAAATTTAAAAAGAAAGAAGTTTTATCAGATAGGTGATTTAGTAGTGGTTAAAAACTTAAAAGTTGCAAATAGGGCTGAAAAGATTTGTGCAAAACTACAATTGTCTTACATAGGGCCTTTCAAAATAAATAGGATTTTTGGGGAGAATACTTTTGAGTTAGCTGAGTTAGAGAGTGGAAGAATAAGAGGAAGATTTCATATTTCAATGATTTTTCCTTACAATATTAAAGAAGTTTAATGTTGAAATCGATGAAAACAAAATTTTTTCTTTATAAAACTTGTTTAGTTTAATATTCTAAAATTTTATTTTAATCTGGGGGCAAAAATGCTATGATATTTAGAGGTGCTTGATTTGACTGGGGTATTGTGGTTGATGGAAAACAATTTTTGGATTGTTTGTTGCAGTTCAATTTGCATTTGGAGATTTATGAAGACTTGTAAGATTTTAATGTTCTGACTTATAAACTCAGGGTCACGTATGTTTGCTAGAATTCCTGTTATAAATTCTAATAATTGTTATTTTTCGTATGGTACTGAAAGAAAAGACAAACACAACAGATTGATACAAAGACTATTTATGTTAATTGTATTTATAATTTAATTTAGAATTGTTAAAAAGGTTTAGTTTATAAGAAGTTTTAGAGTTACTTGATTTGTGCGTTGACTAATGTCAGTTTGGATGTCAGTGTCAAAGTCAAAAACATACAAAAGGATACTCTTGGACATGAGGTTTATGTGTTTGTTTTTATAAAAATAAAGATCAAAGAAGGAAGACAAAAAGGATATAAAAAAAAAGAAATTTGTTTAATTAGTTACGGCTCGTTGGTGTAAATAAATACACAGAATTGAGATCCTCTGGAAGAAGAAAAGAGGAAAAACGGGTCTAAAAGTTATATAAAAGTAATAGCGAGAATAAAAGTGAAAAATACAAAGAAGTAACAACGAATTATATATAAAACCAGAAGAATTATAAATAAAAGGTGATCGAGGAAGTTTGTACGTTGGTGATGGTAGTAAAACCAAATTGGTAATAATATAAAAAGCACAAGAAGAAGATTCAGATTAAGAGAGAGTATTTGTTGTTGCTCGAGAGGCCAGCAGAGCGTTTTGCTAGAGCGAGGAATAAGAAGACGCTAAGATAAGTGTTTATTTGTTAAAAAAAGACGATAGTAGTTAGTAAAATTTATTGATATTTCGGAAACCACATTTAGAAATTGAGTTATTTAATAAAATTATTATTTTGTAAAGTTGATATCTTTGTGTGTTTATTTCTATTTAAAAATTAATTTAAACAATTTATTTTGCAAGCAAAATAACGACCCTGAGAAAGTTAAAAGAGTCTCATAGCAAGTTTAAATTTAATTGCGTGAATTGCAGACAGTTTAGGGATTGTATTTTAGTAATCACAAGACCAAGCATATCATTGCAGTACATTTAACATGAGCCATTTATACAGTTTGACGGGTTTCAAAGAAAAACAATTGCACCATACAAGGTACAACTTGTGCTAGAGCTTTTGATAATGATCCGACTGTAGGCTGGTGTTGTAAACAAACGATATACCTTATGTCTGGCGAATCCAATATTTGTAATTAGTGTTAGGATATTTGGAATGAGAATAATCGAACCATTCGATAATAGAAATATTGGAGGTTACAGCAAAATTATTCGAATGATTTTGCGATGTTAAAATTTTCGGTTTTGTCTGTTTCGAAGGCGAGCGTTGAAGCGTACAGTAGTAGACAGTTGAAATGCTCAATGCAAATACATGATATGATCGCATCACCAGATCTAATGTGAGGCGGCCATTACGGTCTACCTGTTTAATTTAACGTGGCGGCACCTAGCGTGAGCCTTATCTACCACGTCCCTCTTTGGGCCGGATTGAGTTAAGCTCAATCAGCGTGCCTGCTCAGTTAGCAATGGTTCGACGAGAATAATCTACCAGTCTTGACATCAGGCTGCGAGCCCTAAGTCCCCACTGGTCGAAGCGAGAATACCTAAATCTCTACTGATTCTGCAGATCAGTGTCCAAGCTGAAAACGCAGATAACCCGTTGAACCGCACCAAAACGGCCCTAGCCTGCATAAACTTACCACTGCCACCACAAGTCCTACATCGTGACCAAGACGGGGGCTGCTATTCCCGCGCGGGCTCAGATTTGGTCCCCGTGGTACCAGTCAAAGAAATCACTGGTTGGACTTTTTGAAGCAAACACGTACCGAAGGCAGTGCTACCCCTGCCAGTTTAGGCTACTTGCAATCCCAGTACTGGTGGACTACGCACCGCCGAGATTAGTCGGTAGTCGGTCTGATATGACCGGTACCTTAACAGCGTAGGCTGTACCTAAGCCTGAACCCTCTGGGTCGAGACTCTGATAATGCGCGTGAGCAGGCAAAGTGCACCTCAGACCCAGGGGCCCAAGTCCCTAATGCCATCAGACGCGCCACTCCTTCTTGGAGCTCACCTTCACCTGCCTAAATAATCGTTCTTCAACCACCCAGTATATCGTCTAGGCAAATTTGTAACCCCTCGACGTAGTGACTGGAACGCAGGCAAATTTATAGCCACAGCCATGAAGCGGGGATCACGTTACAGGGGTCGCACTGCTTCTAAGGTGCTAGAAACTCATATTAAGGGCTAGCAACACCTCATCTCGTGGAATCACTCACCCAGTTCTCCATGGTCCCAATTAAGGTAAACCTTGAACCTCTCCGAAGAGAGGTAGGCGTACCAAGTTGAAATCGCCGGAGTGACCGTTACAACGCCGACACCGCAGAAAGTATCTTTGTTCACGCCACTCACCTAAGTGAGGGTCCTTGTCCGCCCGATGACACTACCAGTCGTGTATTATGATGCGAATACACAAATGGAGACCGAATTTCCGGAATGCGATTACAAAAAAGACGGCCTCTGCGGCGTGTTTCGCCGCGCAAACACAACGTGATAAGAATGTTTTGACTTTCGGATATTACTGATATTAGGAATACCAAACACGGCAGTTCCCACCGCACTGTTTTGTTTCTCGTGGTCATTTCAGCGCAGGGTTGTATTTAAACATTATAATACTGCTCTAAGAAGTATATATCACAAAACAGTATTAAAATATAAAGAAATATTTAGAATAACGCTGTATTACTGTTTAAAAAAAAATACTGTTGATAGCTACTCTGTCCCCCCCCCCCCCCCCCCAGCAGCAGGTTTTTCTACAGTGTGACAAAAACGAAAATTTGTTTAGTGCTTGCATTTTTTGCTGATAACTTCAATTTTTTTAAATTACTACTTGGCATAATGTTTTCCACATAATCTTGTCGAGAATTACTTTTGCTTTTTATTTAAAAAAAAAATAAAAAATACCGGTAACCGTAACCGAATCGGAAATTTTTAGTAGCAGTGAACCGTAACCGAAATTTAAAGAAAATTGAACCGTAACGTTATTTTTTTTCCGTTCGCGTCTCTGTTAGAAACCACAGTAGATTACAGTACATACAAATCAGAAAAAACATTTGTTTGTTGGAGGAGAGGCCCTTAAGGTACGAGAAAACAATTATTGAAAATTTGCGCTGAAAGTATCTGAGTATTGCACGATAATAACAAAAGTTTAAGTTCAAAAACATCAGCAGCAAACACAGCACTGAAAGGGTAAGAAAAGTTAATGTAAAAGTTTTTATCACCTGCAAGTTTTTATGTTTTTGCCACATTGTATATAAATAAAAATTACAATTTATATAATAACCTTGTCGAGCTTCAATGCATTTTCTATCAATCTCAGCAGTTCTCAAACAAAATTTGATTTTATTTTTTAATAAAAGAAGACAAATGATTTTTGGAAAATAAATGGTACCACTACGGCTAATCTATTATTGCTTTGAATATTTGTACCTAATAATTGTTGATGCACCCTGTACAAAACTTTCAATTTTTATAACCTGACGAGTTGTCACATGACATTGTTTAGACGTATAATTTTAGAACCATAAACGAAGAGAACAAATACGTAATTGTTGCAAAATGTACAAGAGGTTAATAAACACATTCAAGTACTTCTTGCAAACTTCAAACGAACATATGCAGGCCGGTTTAGCTTTTTATGCTTTTCATGTTTGTAGTCGCAATCGGAATGTAATCGGGCTATATCCTCTGAATTCTTAATTCGCATTCGTTGCAACCAATGAAGCTATCAAATTTATAAAATGACATCATTTGGCATCAATGATACTAAATCAGAATAATAATAACTTCAATAGTAATGGTCGTTTAATGGGCAAACAGAATAAATATACCGGGTTCATTTTCGGGTCAGCACCACAATAAATAATGCCCAGCTTTCAATAAAAAGAATGAACATAATTTAAATTATGCTAGGTCATTGTTGCGATAAATGCAGCAGAAGATTTGCACTGTAATGGTTGCAATAAATGTACATAAACATAATAGAATTTGTTTTATCTCCATTTTTTCACACGTATTAAACTGTAGGTGCGGATGATTCTGATTAAATAACTTTTGGCATGGACACAAAATAAGACTCTTGAACCGTAAACATACAAACTGTTTTATTTATACCACAGCCAAATGTTTGAAATTGTTGAGTGATTCAAAAATTATTTTGAAGTTTTACCATGTGTATGTGTCATCACCTACATCGTTATTTCTGCGAGGTATTGTCAATTGTCACAAATAATATACGTAATGATCCCGATTTTCTGATAAAGTAATTTTTAACGAATCCTAAATAGGACGAAATTGTCTTAAATTAACTAGCACGAGTCAACTATCAACCCAAGTTTATTACATGCAAATCACGTTCACGTGTTATATCTGACTGATAGTTTAATCGTACAGATTAGAACCAATTAGAATGCAGTATTGACCATTCTGCATGGCTTAGTTACGTAAATAAATAAACAAATTACTGAATTATAATTTAGCTTTTTTTTCCAGTTTTCACGTTTTATAATTAAATTAAAAAATTTTGTATTTATTGTGTTTTGTATTCATGATATAACCTTGTCAAATACTTTAAAATTTTTTTGATTATGTTACTCAAACTTCCTGCACAGTAACAGATCGCGTCTCTTTGGTACAATGCAACAAGTATTCGTAATATAACCCGCAATTTTAAAGTCTTATGGCATTACTGCAGACTTTATCAGAAAAAATAATTACGATATAATTTGATTGTTTTCAATTACAAAACTTGTTGCACAGCAATATGAGTGTGTACTTTGCTTTTGCTTGAAATTTTTTTTTAAACAAATCAAACACGAGTGCTTTGAAGGAAGTTTAATTAACTTAACTCGATTATTTTTCATTTCACGAAGAAACTGTCACATTAATTTTATTTGAGATTAGCAAATAAAAATATGATTGGTTTGCTTAAATTTAGGAGCAAAAAAACGTACTTTGAACAATTTTCTTAAACAAAGCATGTTAAATTTGCTATGCAGGACGTTTGAGTGATTTACCCCCGTTATTTGTCAATTCACGAGTCGTGACTGGATTATTTCAAGCACAATATGTGTAGGTTAATTGCGGATAGCGTCCAGTTTGGCTACCGACACTATAATTTTGTTTTAATGTAAATTAGTCTTAATTATATAATCAAAAGTTCAAAAAATGCAATTTGGTATTGTTTTCGCGTAGTAAACAAAATGACTCGATAAACTGTACGGCTGATCCGCATATTCGACAAGCTCAAAAAAATTGACGAATATTTGGCCAATTATTCGACCTACCGAATACTCGGTGCATCCCTAGGTTTGTTTCAATTGTAATTTAACATACCGATTTTGAAATCGAAATTCGTAAATGTATGAAAAAACAAAAATTTGATGGTGGGGGTGACCCGGGAGGAGAGTAGGATGAATGCGGTTGCGCTGATTGGCTATTCGACATACGTCGTATATGAATCTAAGCTTCTTTTTCGAGCGCGTCTATATTGAACACTGAACTATACTTATTATACTGGAAAGCGCGCTCGGTCCGCTAGCCCGATCCGAGAGAGAGAGAGCCGCAAGGATCATCTCTGTCCTACTCTCGAGAGTATGCGCATGCGTAGAACAGTCGATTGTCATGATTTGACAGCTTTACCGCCGTCTTCTCCCTCGCGCAGCGCATGCGCGGAGCGGTACTAAAAGGACAGGAATGATCCTTGCGCGTTATCTCTCTCGGCTCGCTTCTTTTCTATGGCAGAGCGCCAGTGCGCGTTCCAGTATAAGTA
This sequence comes from Ctenicera cuprea, assembly GCA_958336395.1. Classification (NCBI taxonomy): domain Eukaryota; kingdom Metazoa; phylum Arthropoda; class Insecta; order Coleoptera; family Elateridae; genus Ctenicera; species Ctenicera cuprea. Next base: position 80,456,928 of record OY284486.1, on the reverse strand, counting down.
TAGTTCAGTGATATTGAAGCATAACACCCCTATCCACCACCCCTTTTTTGGGAGAACCAATCTCGCTAATTTGCGGTTCCATACCGTCTGGTCTGGGCTGTAAAGTGTATACACTATACCGACACACACACACAGTAACAGAGTGGTTTTTCGGTATTCTCGGACGCTATAACCCGCATATTTGTCAAGATCTCAACTTCAACCGAAATTTTGACGATAACCTTACCTTCCTCTAGCTATCCTGCGAGACCTTTGATTATATTTTTTTTTATTTCAATTTCGATATGCTTTAGAAATATAAATCTCAAGAGCAACTTGAAGTAACAATAATCATAAATGACAGAAGCTTGTTTATCTAAAGAAATTTGACACCTGCATCACGATACTTAAATAGATTGAATTACTCAAATCATACACGTGTTAAATCACAGTGCCATCTGAAATATTGTGTTTCCGGTGTTAAATTTTCACAGAACATGCTTCGAAAAAAATGTGAAAAGGTCACGTTATGATTCAGTCATCAGCAAAAAAATCAATTTAAAAAGTGAAATGACCAAATGTTTTTATTGCAATTATGAATCTGCTACAAATTAGTCAGATAGAGCAAGACTAATTTTTGTTGTTTCATAAGATATTTTAAGAAATTATGAATGAATATAGTTGCCTAATTAATAACGTACTGTTTATGCTTTAGTTTCTGACAAAGCTGTTTGCCTATTTTTTTAATTATTAGGCATAAACAGGAGCATCAACTGCTAAGATGTTAGCTCCCAACATAAAAAGACAGAGAAACACACTAGCGTCTAGTCGCTTCGTCATCAATCGATCCTACCTCATCAAGGTCAGACTTGCGTGTTAGTATGCCGTCAATCAGTGAGTGAATGCAAACTTGTCTTCGTATATTTTCTTTAAAAATATAACTGCGAGACAAGAATGATTTGATTTGAACATTACGATATATTAGTACGACTAGCGGTGCATCAGAAGAAAGAGGTTGAGATAAAGTATTTATTCATCAGATCACTCGAAAAGCAAGCGAAAAGCGGTTTAACTCCTTTTAAACGCATGGGTACACGCTACATCCCATGAATCATTTAATTATTGAATTCATTCACATGGCAATAATTCGGTTATAAAAATCATTCGATTATGCCCGTCACTACGTGATTCTGGGAAAATCAAAATGAATCATACGATTATTAAATTCATTCGATTGGCTATAATTCGATTATAAAAATCATTCGATCATGCCCTCACTACATGATTCTGGGTACATCCCGATGAATCCTTCGATTATCAAATTCATTCGAATATATGGTTTTTATAACAAAAAGTAAAAAAGAAACAAAAACCTATTTTAGAAATTTACTATGAACAAAAATTACTCCTTTTTCGTTTAAAGATATTTTTTAAACCTACCTTGTCTGCTGTAGTTGCTGCTGTTAAACATGGATGTGTCCCATCGTATTTACCAACCGTTACTAAACCCGGCACAATTTTATAATTTAATTCTAACGTAAATACAGGGCGAATGATTTTATCCATTGCTCAATATTTACGCTATATTGTTTTTAACAGTTTGTGTAACAAATTGAACCCCGTGACTGACTGTGGTTTGTTGTTGATGTTGTCGTTGTCATAGCAACCACAGTCTCAAGCAGGTCAATGTTGAATATTGATTGAACGAAACTTACCGTTTGAATTGGTTTTCTAATTTTTCCATAGCATTTTTTTTAAATTGCAAAGCAGAAAAAAATTATTAATACATAAACATAATATTAAATTTGTTTATTACAACAGATAGCTACATATAAAAATAATTTCTTATCTTTTAACAAATTACACGTTCATTTGACTAACTCTAATGAAAGTTGCAGAATACGTTTAAATATGGTTTTTAGGCATTGATTATAAGGGGTGTTAACGTTACTAGTAATAGAGTAGAGGTAATAACAAAGTAAATTCTTGGTCAAATTTATATAATACAGTTTTTAGTATTTGTGTTTTGTTCATTATTTATATCAAAAATATATCACCTTTTTCACATTTTTTTCTTAACAATTAAATAAATAAAATAGCATTTGTTTATTAAAATAGGCAACAATTTTAAAATGTTTCTCACATTTGCGACAATAGTAAATTTAGGTTGTTTACCGATATAATTTCTCATGTTTGCCACTCAACGAAACTCGAAATTTTTCCATACCAAGAAGACTTCGGTAAACAACCCAAAAATGGCAGTTACATGAACACAGAATTACTACGGTAATCTTTCACATTTACTTTTTGCATCAAAGCGCTTTCTAATGTCTATTTATCAGCATTAATTAATTTACATGGCAGTACTAAATTAACAAAATGGTATAAATCACCGCTACTGTATTGAATTCGATCTTTTACCATTTAAATTCCGAAAACGTCGTTCTTGCTCACTGGATCAATGGTAAGGGGCCATGCAGCTAATACGAAGGATTCTATTTCGCATTCATTTGTACCACGAACTATTCTGAAATAGCCATTTTCGCCCCATCCTCGACCCCAACTGTTGGCTACTTTCTGTAAGGTTATTAAAAAATGGTGCATTATTAAACATGTACAGTAACAACCTAACAGCGATTTGTATTTATCTAAACATCCCGTTTGTAACCTTTTGACTTCAGAAAATCATTTCCAAACCTGTAAAAATTTTTGACGCCAAAATTTGATTTTGTGACGTCAAATGTTGATTGTGTCGCGTCTTAAAATTATTTTTTACTTAATAAAATCAGCATTAAAGCTATTCTTTAACTATAACTATTCATTTTCAAACCTCGGTTAACGCTTTTGCGCGGCAAAAACGTAATTGACTTTACAAAATCAAGTTATTACGTCGGAAACTGCTGCCAGCTTACAGTGCAGCTGATGTAGTAGCATTTAATTTTTTGACATCAAACAATTATTTATTAACGTTCATATTTGACGTCAATAATTGATTTGCTGGCGTCGGATTGTCATAGCCAAACATGTAAACTTAAATTTTTGACACCACAATTTTATTTTCTGACGTCAAATTTTGATTTTTGAACGTCTGAAACGTCAAAAATGTATTCCACGACAAAAATGTATTTGTCGTCTTAAATGTATTTCACGTCAAAAATATATTTGAAGTCAAAAACGTATTCGACGTCAAAAACGTATGTATTCGTTTAAATTTATTTCACGTCAAAAATTTATTCGTGGCCAAAAATGTATTTTACGTCAAAATGTATTTGAGGTCATAAACGTATTTGGCGTCAATACTGTATTCTACGTCAGAAATGCATTGCACGTCAAAAATGTATATTACGTGATAAACGTATTTGACGTATTCCACGTCAAAAATGTATTCGTCACCAACAATTTATTTCACGTCAAAAATGTACTAGAAGCCAACATTCGACATCAAAAATGTGTTCGACGTTAAAAATGTATTCCACTTTAAAAATTTATTCTAGGTTAATAAATGTATTCGTCGCTAAAAATTTATTTCACGTCGAAAATGTATTTGAGGTCAAAAACTTAATCGACGTCAAAAATGTGTTCGACGTCAAAAATGTATTCAACGTCAAAAATGTATTCCACGTCATAAATGTGCTCGATGTCCAAAATGTGTATGACGTCATAAAATCTATTTTTAGTGTAGCACACTGCTGCCATCTAACGGCGTAGCTGCTGTAGTAACATTTATTGGCGTCGAAAAAGGTTGTTTGGCGTCAAAAAATAAATACGCCTTCATGAAATATATTTCATAGCGTCAAAACAAACATTTACGGATGTCAAAAAATGTTTTCGCGTCCATAAATCATTTAGCGACGTATAACATTTATAATTAGACGCCAAAATGTGTTTTATGACTTCAAAACTTAATTGTTTGTGTTATGAAAATATTTTTTATGTAAGATTTAAAGAAAAACGTTTTGACGTTAAAGAAGCATTTGTTGACATGGAAAATTAATTTTTATTATTAAATTAACAGTTTTAAACGTGAAATGATTTTGACGTCAAAAAATCAAATTCCGTCATCTGAAATACAATTTGTGACGTCTAAAACTTAATTCTTGACGTCAGAAATTATTTTGCAACTTAAAATATAAATTTGTTTTACGTAATTCAGGATAAAAAATATCAAACTTACCCAAAATTTCTGAACACGTCCGTAATAATCTTGCTCTTGACCCCAGCCAATTATTCTGACTGAATGATAACCAGTTCTGTCCTGTAGCGAAAGATCGGTATGTCTGTATATTCCACTACGGTAAGAGAAGAAGTCGTGATAAACTTTTAGGGTTGCTGAAAAAAAGTACGGTTATGATTTCTCGTCATTAGATGGATTTTTAATAATAAACACCTTGCACTGGACCGGATTCCATAATTTCGTACATAATATCAGTTTCGTTTCCTAAACGATAAGCGGGACCAACTTTATATCTCTCCTTCCTATCAACGTTGTAAGGTGGAGCGCATCTGGAAGTCAGCAAATTACCCTTGCGTGGAATACGGCATTTTTCGTCGTGTCCTGTGTAGGGATAGCAGTTTTCGTCGACAACTCTAAAATCGTTAAATAAACGGTAGTAAATTATCCCCAATCCGAATATAAATCAACGGTACCCAAATTTGCGGAGGAAAAGCCAGGCCTTGTCTAAGTAACCTCCATTGCAGCTTTGTTGGCCTCTGTTATTGCAAGACAGTAGATTTTGAGCACTCAAAGATACCCTTTCCAAACCTTGAGATACTATTGCAAATCTAAAAAGTTACGAAAATGTAGAAAATTTGTTAAAGTAACAAAGTTAATTTTTTTGGTACCGATCAGAAGCCGTCGCGACTGTAGACACCGCCCAGGAAGAACCGCACCATCCTTGGTCGTGAATTGGACTCACATATCCGGGCCATTTTTCTTCGGAATCGAAATATCTGGGAAGGGCATTTGGATCGTAGATCCTTCTTACAGGATTCATTCTCCTTACAAAACGATGAGGTTGTAGTGTGCCCAATCTAAAATTATTAGAATTGTAACAAAAAAGGTCTTAAAAGAACAAATTCTAAACTTGCCTTAAATTAATGCCTTCCTCCAGTTGTCTTCCCCAAAATTCCGAATAATTCGAAGCTATCCATCCATAACGGTCATTCATCTCATTTACGGTATCTGTTATTTTTTTTTCAATCAAGCAAGTGTTTCGTTCACAAAACATTTCCCATACGTTGTTTCTATTTTCGCATTTGCTGAAAACGAAAGCAAATTTTTATGTTTAATTTCTTATACATTTACAGTTCGTGGGAAAATTGATAAACAATTCGTACAGAAAAAGTAACCCAAAAAATAGCTTACCAAATATTACAGTTATCTTTGGTAGTCTGCCCACGGTAACAGGTTTGTAATATTTCTGGAGGAGTTTCTATACCCTTACAGACTCTCAAAAAATCAGGGCAGCAGTCGTCGCTTCGAGTTCGATTGCAAAACTCGTCACAATAACATAAAGTACCTTCAAAATATCAACGTTATACATTTAAATAAATTGAGGGGCGCGGAAAGAACTTAAAAATAAAATAGTGTTATTTATACAAAAAAAAACCAACAATATATAAAAATTATTACATTGAAAATATACAAAACATCTTTCACAAAAATGGGGAAAGGGGGGGGTAGAATATCACAATTCCAAAAGGAGTCGCGAAAACGAAAAATTTGGGAAACGCTGAATTAAAGTGTTAGAACTGCAGGTTTAGTTAGCGCCAAAACATTATTTGGTATTATTACCTATAATAGGGGCTGAGCAGTCATCTTGTCTTCCATCACAACATCCTCTATATCTGGCCCCACAATAAGGTCCAGGAGGCAAATCTATATAATTAGAAACGGCAGAAGCTAGCCCCACAAACAATACTGCTGTTACCACAACAGTCGTCCATTGAATTCGTATCATCTGTAAGAGAAGTTTAATATGAAAAACTATGGAATGCCATTTTTCACGTCAAAAAATATTTTTTTTTAGTCAGGAAATAAAAATTTCAAGTTCAATTGTTTCAAACGTCATAAATTGCTTTTTCATGCAAACAAAATTCACAGACTTCAAAAAATCATTTTTGACATCAGTAAATAATATTTGACGTTATTAATTAGCTTTTTTTTTTGTCAAAAACCATTTTTAGAAACCCAAAATTTTGTTTTTAACGTCAAAATTTGATTTTGTGACACATAAAATTGATTTTGTTGATGTTTGAAAACTATGCTTTTAATGTAGAAACACAAAACAAACTCTTGAATTACTTATGATTAAAACGAATATTTAACGTCAAAAGTTTATTTTTGGAAGTCAAAATTTTATTTTGTGAATCAAAAAATTGATATTTTCACGATTAAAAATTAGTTTATTTAACATCGAAATTAGAAAAAATAAACTGTTAAACATAAAACATATTTTACAATGTCAAAAAATGAATTTTTCACGTCAAACAATGCTGTCATCTAACGGCGCAGCTATCGTTGTGCAACACCAAATTATTTCTCCGTTTTTGATAAGTTGCCGCGAGAATTTGCCTAATGCTGGGTTGACACAAACTGTATACCAGTATAAATATAAATATATTTATATAAGTATATTTCAACGTCCCGCCCCAAGCACCATTTTACGTTGTTATTTTATTATTAACGGATCAATCAAGCAGGTCGTCGTACAGAATAACAGAATTCTTTACTACATATATTTAATGCGCCCTCTTTTTCCAGATAGTACACTCCTATCGGTCAATATTGCAGTATGGTTCTGGTTCACACTGCTACTACCATAAGTATCCCGTTAAATCGCATGTTCCAACTTAAAAAAAAACTAAACTTTTGACGTTAAAAATTGATTTTTTTGACGTCAAAAATTTATTTACGCCAAGAAATAAATTTATTTACGTCGAGAAATAATTTTTTGGCGTCAAAACTAAATATTTATCGACGTAAACAACTATTTTTTGAATCAATAATTGGTTTTTTGGCTTAAAACAAATATTATTAGAAGTCTAAAATTTAATTTTTGACGTCAAATTTTGTGATGTCAAAAATGGTTTGTCTGACGTCCAAAGATTACTTTTTGAACATAGAAATTGAAAAACAAACTATTTAATTTTTAATAAATAAAATGATTTTATGAAGTCAAACACACTTTCAGACATCAAAAATTTAAGTTTTGAAATTAAAAAAATCATTTGAGACATATAAAAATAGCTTACGCAATTTAGAATTCAATAATAAATCATTCCTCAACCATGATTAATTATTTTCACACGCTAATAAATGCTCTTTTAGAAGGTAGTACCACTATCGGCCAATATTGCAGTATGGTTCTAATTCAGACTACTATCATATGCATGCCGTTAGGTGGCAGCATATGCGAAAGTCAAAAATCCAATATTTTGACGCCATCAAATTATTTACGTCAGCAAATAAATTTGTGACGTTGATAATTGTTTTTACACGTTATAAAATTTTTTTTGAGCCATAAAATCTTTTTTGACGTCAACTAAATATTTATCGACGTCAAAAACTATTTTTTGACTACAACAAATAATACTTGACGTCAAAAATTGGTTTTCTAACTTCAAAAAATTATTTTTTCTAAAGTTTATATTTTGAGGTCAGGTTTTGCGACATTAAAAATTGTTGGCCCTAACTAATAATTTAGGGTAAAAGTAAAGGGCGAAAGTAGAATACTGCTATCAGCGCATGTAGTATTATTGGCATTCAGTTCAGAAGTTACTGAAAGTACTGTAAAGTGAACACTAGGGTGGTTCTAATTTTGCGACCTCGGATTTTTTTTAGCCGCACCCCCTAAAGTCGTTCCAATGCCGAAAAAACAAACCTATAAAAATTTTGAGTTCAATCGAATAGTATTAACACGTGCCACCGAGCGCCGGAAGTTCCCAAATTGCGGATTTTAATTGAATTCACTTGTTATCAAGTAATAAATCGCGAACAGTAAGTCTTATCGAAATTTTGATAATAACATAAATAAAAGGAAATTTAATTGACTACAATTTCTGTTATATGAAGTTTCTCCGAAAACCTACTGGATATTCAAGAAAGTTGCGTAAGTATTAGAAAAACGTAAAAAAATCGTGAAAAAACAATTTTTTTTATTAATAATTTGAAAATGTAGATGTATTACAATTTGCAAGTATTTTTCAATCATTTATTCAATTTTAGGCTAAAATTTGATAATACAAGTAAATAGATCTTGTGACATATAAATGTTTGTCGTTCTGTAATAACAATCTTCTACCTACTTTAACTATATTGAGCTATGAAACAGTTACGAAAAAAAAACAGAGTCGAACGTCAAACACTGGTTCTTTGTTTGTCTTTAATGGCAGCTGGAGAAGCATTTGGAGTAGATGTAAATAATTTGTTAATTAGTCGATCATCTATTTATCGAAGCCGTGAACGACTGAGAACAGAATACGCTGAAAAACTTCGAGCTGAATTCAGTTTATCTGAAAAGGATGTAGTTGTCGTTCACTGGGACGGCAAAATTCTTCCAGCATTAACAGGAAAATACCATGTTGACCGGTTACCTATAATTTTATCGTTCAAAGGGTCTCAGAAATTGCTTGGTGTCCCTGCATTAACATCTAGTACTGGTAAGGATCAAGCTACAGCAGTTTATGAAACTTTCCAAGAATGGGGTGTTACAGATAGAGTACAAGCTTTGTGTTGTGATACGACTGCATCTAACACAGGGCGATTAAAAGGAGCCTGTATAATATTAGAACAATTGCTTGAACGTGACATCCTATACTTTCCTTGCAGGCACCATATCTACGAAATTGTACCGAGAAGTGCTGTTGAAGAAAAGTTTGGAGCAACTTCAGGTCCAGATGTACTGAAATTTAAACGTTTTCAACAAGCGTGGAGTACAATTAACGTTACAGTTTTTGAACCGGGAATAAATGATTCAGTTATTAGCCAAGCACTACAAGATGTAGTACATGAGATGCTTTCATTCTGTATGGATCAATTACGCAAACAGCAGCCACGAGAGGACTACCGAGAGCTCCTAGAATTAACAATAATTTTTCTTGGTGGTACACCTCCACGACGAATATTTTTCGCGCCCCTGGAGCAATGCATCATGCTCGTTGGATGATGAAGGCAATTTATAGCTTAAAGATGTTTTTATTTCGCGGCCAAATCAAAGAAATAAAAATAAACGAAATTGCACTCCGTGATATTTGTATCTTTTTAGTAAAATTATATATTAAAGCATGGTTTGGCGCACCTGTTGCTGCTGAGGCACCGCATCAAGATTTAGTATTTCTTAAAAATTTAATTAAATATGAAGCGATAGATGCAAAGATATCACGAGCAACATTAACAAAATTTTGCGGCCACTTATGGTACTTGAATCCATGAAGCAGCAGCGTTGTCATTTTTTAGCGAAAATGTGACTTGTGAAACAAAACAAAAAATGGTACAAGCAATTAACTCAAAAGAGAAAGATTCAGAAGGCAGTAACAAACGTATTATATCAAATCCGAATGCTGCATTACAATATCTGGAAAAAGATATCGACGAGTTTATTGCAACAGAATCTGTTAACTTTTTCGATCGTTTCAAGATATCTAAAGAATTCTTGAACTTAGAACCATCAGAATGGAATGTGAACGAAGGTTTCCAAGAAGGTTTGGAAAAAGTAAAAAGTCTTCACGTCACAAAGGATATTGCGGAAAGAGGTATTAAACTGATAGAAGAATATAACAGCTTAATTACCAAAAAAGAGGATCAAAAGCAGTACTCGCTACAAGTTGTTAGTGATTATCGGCGTCAATATCCGGAGTCGAGTAAAGCTTCTTTAGCAACCAAAAAGTAATTATTGTGATATGTATATTTCATTATTTTATATTTCTTGCTGTATTATAATTCTTTAAATTTATGTAATTTCGGTAATTCATTTTTATTATTCTTTTTTTTTAATTGGTAAATACATATATTTGTTTTCAAATTATAAATAGAAAATAAAAATTATTATTAATAGAAATTAAAAATTTAAATATTTTTACGTTTTTCTAATACTTTACGTATATTTTTTGAGCATCCAATAGGTTTGCGGAGAAATCGCATATAACAAAAATTGTAGCAAATTAAATTTTCTTTTATTTATATTATTATCAAAATTTCGATAAGACTTACTGTTCACGAGATATTACTTGATAATAAGCGAATTCAATTAAAATCCGCAATTTGAGAACTTCCGGGGCTCGGTGGCACGTGTTAATATTATTCGACTGGGCTCAAATTTTTTATAGGTTAGTTTTTTCGGCATTGAAACAACTTTCGGGGGTGCGACAACAAAAAATGAAATTTTTTTTTCTACTAAGTATAACGTAGAATCACCCTAGTGAACACATTATAATGTTTAAAATGATTGAACCTTAAAACGTGTCACCACAAAACTAAAAACCAAGGATACAGTTTCCGTTAAAAAATATAAAATATACGAAAAGCTGTTTGCGTCAGAAAAATTAAATTATCCAGCAAACATGTCACTTCAAAAAGGTAATGCTAATTGATCGTTTTTTAATTCACTACAACCTAATGGGTTAAGGTCATAGCTACTTATAACGAGATACTATTTGTTTTGAATGTAAATGATTGCAAGTGTCTCACATATTTAGAAACCGAAAATCATTCCTGATAAATTTATTTAAATAAAACCTGCTATTTATTTTAATTTGAACCGTTTTTTATCGTTGAAGAATAAGGAAAATGTTGGAAATAAACAATAGTTGTGAATCAACCGCATCTTTGAGTTAAACATTCCTAACACCTTCACGTACCACAAAAATAGTTCTGATCTAAATACATGAAGGAGTGCTGTTGCCATAAGAGCTAAAGCAATTCCAAGTGATTAAATGTCTATTAATTGAACTGCGAATTTCTGACTGAAGTCATCGGTATATTGGGAAATGGACTGTAGGTGTTCGGACGTTTTTGCCGCATACAATTTTTAATGTAGAATTTTCCAGAGATGTTTCTGGAAGAAATGCATCAACACGAAGCTGCGTAAATAAAAATGTCTAGTGGAATAATTGATAGTCAAGTTTTACATTACAATTACATCACCCATTCACACTTTAAACTGATTAATGACTAGCCTGCTGTACGCATCTCATTTGTAAATAAATCATTTTAGAATGTTTGGAACGCAGTGAAGTATTTAATTTTTACCATCTATATTTCTGCATAATTAAGTTCTTGGTCACCGGCTCGTTAAATGCGGTAGCATCCGTATTAATTAACTGATATACTCGGATAGATATTAAATTTTGAATTTTAAAGTTGTACAAGGAGGTTCTAAAAATGTAGCAATTTTAACAGCAAAAATCCATATTTAATCTGATGTAATATAAATACAGGGTTGAGCAAAAGTACAGAACAATGCAAATATCTTTAATACGGCAGCTGCGATTTTCACAAAATTTTTTACATGAAGGTTCCGCTATACGGCGGATACAATGAAGGTATTAGCGGTTTAAAAAAACTTCCAGTTTAGCCGTAAATGATATCAACTTATTTATTTTAAATGGAACACCCTGTATATTTTTTGATATATCGATAGAACTCGTTTTTGCGAGTTCGGTGATATACGGTTTCATACCTTTATTTTCAATAATTCTAGAGATATTGAACAATAATGCTTAGTAATTGTTATCTAGCAGCTTATGAAAACAAAAGAATGTGAGAAGCTTAAACAGTTATGTAATGTTGTCAAATATGCTTGGTTCGTGTTGTGTTGTTTTGATGTGCGATAGATTGAGCAGTGTGGTTGCAGTAATCAATTAATTAACCTAAATTATTTAAAACTGCTAAATTTACCATCAGAAATGGTTCAACTAACAGAAAGAAAACGAATTCAATTTTAATTATGGTTGGTTTTGGTGAGCGTCGTAGAACTCAGCAAGAAGTTTGTACTTTATTTAACAGTTTGCAATCTTTCTGTTAATAGAACCATTTCTGATGTTAAATTCAGCAGTTTCAATTAATTTGATTAATTAATTGATTACTGCAACCACACTGCTCAATCCATCAAACATCAAAACAACACAACACGAAACAAGCATTTTTGACAACATTACATAAATGTTTAAGCTTCTCACATTCTTTTGTTTTCATGAGCTGCTAGATAACAATTACGAAACATTATTGTTTAATATCTCTAAAATTATTGAAAATAAAGGCATGAAACCTTATATCACTGAACTCACCAAAATGAGTTCTATCGATATATCAAAAAATATACAGGGTGTTCTATTTAAAATAAAAAAGTTGATATCATTTCCGGCTAAACCGGAAGTCCTTTTAAACAGCCGATACTTTCATTGTATCCGCCGCATATCGGAACTTTCATGTAGAAGATTTTGTCAAAATTGCGGTTGCCGTATTAAAGATATTTGCATTGTTCCGTACTTTTGCCCAACCCTGTATAATGGTACAGTGTGAAGCAAAAGTATAGAATAAATTCTTTATCTCCGGTAATAATATTTTTTCGATAAAGTGCTCGGACAGTTAGTTGTAGCGGTATAAATTGTGCAGCATGTTTTGAGAGGTTACGAAATGTTTACACCTTTTTTTAAGAAAAATGCCTTTAATGTTCTTGTAGGCGCGTCCACATTAGTAAAAATATACGTTGTATGTTGCATTCGGCACAAATTTGTGTGTGCGTTACAAATTTATGCGAGTGTGGACGTGTTAGCCGCATACGAACGCACCCAAAAATGTTCGCAACATTCAACACACGCGATCCATTCCTTGTCGGTTTTTTTCAAGACATCAAAGAGATTTGCGCCGCAACGTCGTTCTAGTGTGGACGTATTTTTCGCGAACGCAGTGATTTTGGCGAATGTTGTCATTGTGTGTTGGTGTTTAGAAATATAGGAGTTAATTTAAATCCCACTATAATATTTTCACTTTGTTAAAACAACTAACTGTTACCATGTCTGATGCATTGATAATAATGGAAAGAAAATGTGCTGCTTTCATTGTTATGCACCATCTTATTAAGGAAAAAATTTTTTAATTTTATTGAAATGCCACTTATCCTTTGGATCCCATAAAACCTTATGTTTTCGGTATTCTTGAATTAAAAGAAGAACATCGTCTTTGTTTAAATTCATATTCATAATAGAATAGAATAAACGTTCATGTTGTTTCAACGACAACAAACTACACACACGTGTTGATCGCGGACGCACGGCGCATGACGTAAATATTTAAGCAGCGATTGCAGCGAATTTGCGGCGCAAATATTTGTGCCGAATTCTACATTCAACACACAACGCATATTTTTACTAATGTGGACCCGCCTTTAGCGGTTAAGCATCTTATAGAAACACAGAGAATTGAGATACTGGCGACAAAACCAGAACACAAGAAGAAATCTGTTGTGTATTTAATGAAAGATAAGATAGCCACACCGTTTATCCACTACTAAAACCATGGGGAGTAAAACTGAGAAGTTTCAAGAAACGGGCCATGTGCCATGTCAGAACATCGCCAAAAGTGGACGCCCTGCAGTGATAGCAGAAGCACAGATTGCCATTTTATTGCAAGTGGGTCCTCATATCTCAAGTCGCCAGTCTGGGAGAGATTGATATATGCAGTCTATACAGGGTGTATCAAAAATGGGTACAAGTATTAAAATCCACAGTCTATACAAACCAGAAAAAAAACATTGTTAAAAGGGGCCCTTAAGGTACGACAAAATAATTATTGAAAATTTGTCCCGAAATTGTTTGAGTACCTACTGCAGGATAATAACAAAACTAAGTTCAAAAACATGTTATCGGTAGAAAAGCCAAAACTGAACAGGAGATTAAGAAACGTTGATGTACAAACAATTCCTTATCACCTGCAGTGTAAGGTTTTACATTTCTGCCACATTTGATTTTAATTTACAATTTATGTAAGAACATTGTAGTTTGAATGCATTTTCTATCAATCTCAGCAGTTTTCAAACAAAATTCTATTTTCTTATTTATTTCTTAATAGAAAAAAATCAAATTATTTTTGAAAATTGAATGGTACCACCTTGGGCTAATCTATTATAAACATTGGTACCTATTTTTGATACACCCTGTGTACTGCTATGATATTTAGAGGTGCTTGATTTGACTGGGGTATTGTGGTTGATGGAAAACAATTTTTGGATTGTTTGTTGCAGTTCAATTTGCATTTGGAGATTTATGAAGACTTGTAAGATTTTAATGTTCTGACTTATAAACTCAGGGTCACGTATGTTTGCTAGAATTCCTGTTATAAATTCTAATAATTGTTATTTTTCGTATGGTACTGAAAGAAAAGACAAACACAACAGATTGATACAAAGACTATTTATGTTAATTGTATTTATAATTTAATTTAGAATTGTTAAAAAGGTTTAGTTTATAAGAAGTTTTAGAGTTACTTGATTTGTGCGTTGACTAATGTCAGTTTGGATGTCAGTGTCAAAGTCAAAAACATACAAAAGGATACTCTTGGACATGAGGTTTATGTGTTTGTTTTTATAAAAATAAAGATCAAAGAAGGAAGACAAAAAGGATATAAAAAAAAAGAAATTTGTTTAATTAGTTACGGCTCGTTGGTGTAAATAAATACACAGAATTGAGATCCTCTGGAAGAAGAAAAGAGGAAAAACGGGTCTAAAAGTTATATAAAAGTAATAGCGAGAATAAAAGTGAAAAATACAAAGAAGTAACAACGAATTATATATAAAACCAGAAGAATTATAAATAAAAGGTGATCGAGGAAGTTTGTACGTTGGTGATGGTAGTAAAACCAAATTGGTAATAATATAAAAAGCACAAGAAGAAGATTCAGATTAAGAGAGAGTATTTGTTGTTGCTCGAGAGGCCAGCAGAGCGTTTTGCTAGAGCGAGGAATAAGAAGACGCTAAGATAAGTGTTTATTTGTTAAAAAAAGACGATAGTAGTTAGTAAAATTTATTGATATTTCGGAAACCACATTTAGAAATTGAGTTATTTAATAAAATTATTATTTTGTAAAGTTGATATCTTTGTGTGTTTATTTCTATTTAAAAATTAATTTAAACAATTTATTTTGCAAGCAAAATAACGACCCTGAGAAAGTTAAAAGAGTCTCATAGCAAGTTTAAATTTAATTGCGTGAATTGCAGACAGTTTAGGGATTGTATTTTAGTAATCACAAGACCAAGCATATCATTGCAGTACATTTAACATGAGCCATTTATACAGTTTGACGGGTTTCAAAGAAAAACAATTGCACCATACAAGGTACAACTTGTGCTAGAGCTTTTGATAATGATCCGACTGTAGGCTGGTGTTGTAAACAAACGATATACCTTATGTCTGGCGAATCCAATATTTGTAATTAGTGTTAGGATATTTGGAATGAGAATAATCGAACCATTCGATAATAGAAATATTGGAGGTTACAGCAAAATTATTCGAATGATTTTGCGATGTTAAAATTTTCGGTTTTGTCTGTTTCGAAGGCGAGCGTTGAAGCGTACAGTAGTAGACAGTTGAAATGCTCAATGCAAATACATGATATGATCGCATCACCAGATCTAATGTGAGGCGGCCATTACGGTCTACCTGTTTAATTTAACGTGGCGGCACCTAGCGTGAGCCTTATCTACCACGTCCCTCTTTGGGCCGGATTGAGTTAAGCTCAATCAGCGTGCCTGCTCAGTTAGCAATGGTTCGACGAGAATAATCTACCAGTCTTGACATCAGGCTGCGAGCCCTAAGTCCCCACTGGTCGAAGCGAGAATACCTAAATCTCTACTGATTCTGCAGATCAGTGTCCAAGCTGAAAACGCAGATAACCCGTTGAACCGCACCAAAACGGCCCTAGCCTGCATAAACTTACCACTGCCACCACAAGTCCTACATCGTGACCAAGACGGGGGCTGCTATTCCCGCGCGGGCTCAGATTTGGTCCCCGTGGTACCAGTCAAAGAAATCACTGGTTGGACTTTTTGAAGCAAACACGTACCGAAGGCAGTGCTACCCCTGCCAGTTTAGGCTACTTGCAATCCCAGTACTGGTGGACTACGCACCGCCGAGATTAGTCGGTAGTCGGTCTGATATGACCGGTACCTTAACAGCGTAGGCTGTACCTAAGCCTGAACCCTCTGGGTCGAGACTCTGATAATGCGCGTGAGCAGGCAAAGTGCACCTCAGACCCAGGGGCCCAAGTCCCTAATGCCATCAGACGCGCCACTCCTTCTTGGAGCTCACCTTCACCTGCCTAAATAATCGTTCTTCAACCACCCAGTATATCGTCTAGGCAAATTTGTAACCCCTCGACGTAGTGACTGGAACGCAGGCAAATTTATAGCCACAGCCATGAAGCGGGGATCACGTTACAGGGGTCGCACTGCTTCTAAGGTGCTAGAAACTCATATTAAGGGCTAGCAACACCTCATCTCGTGGAATCACTCACCCAGTTCTCCATGGTCCCAATTAAGGTAAACCTTGAACCTCTCCGAAGAGAGGTAGGCGTACCAAGTTGAAATCGCCGGAGTGACCGTTACAACGCCGACACCGCAGAAAGTATCTTTGTTCACGCCACTCACCTAAGTGAGGGTCCTTGTCCGCCCGATGACACTACCAGTCGTGTATTATGATGCGAATACACAAATGGAGACCGAATTTCCGGAATGCGATTACAAAAAAGACGGCCTCTGCGGCGTGTTTCGCCGCGCAAACACAACGTGATAAGAATGTTTTGACTTTCGGATATTACTGATATTAGGAATACCAAACACGGCAGTTCCCACCGCACTGTTTTGTTTCTCGTGGTCATTTCAGCGCAGGGTTGTATTTAAACATTATAATACTGCTCTAAGAAGTATATATCACAAAACAGTATTAAAATATAAAGAAATATTTAGAATAACGCTGTATTACTGTTTAAAAAAAAATACTGTTGATAGCTACTCTGTCCCCCCCCCCCCCCCCCCAGCAGCAGGTTTTTCTACAGTGTGACAAAAACGAAAATTTGTTTAGTGCTTGCATTTTTTGCTGATAACTTCAATTTTTTTAAATTACTACTTGGCATAATGTTTTCCACATAATCTTGTCGAGAATTACTTTTGCTTTTTATTTAAAAAAAAAATAAAAAATACCGGTAACCGTAACCGAATCGGAAATTTTTAGTAGCAGTGAACCGTAACCGAAATTTAAAGAAAATTGAACCGTAACGTTATTTTTTTTCCGTTCGCGTCTCTGTTAGAAACCACAGTAGATTACAGTACATACAAATCAGAAAAAACATTTGTTTGTTGGAGGAGAGGCCCTTAAGGTACGAGAAAACAATTATTGAAAATTTGCGCTGAAAGTATCTGAGTATTGCACGATAATAACAAAAGTTTAAGTTCAAAAACATCAGCAGCAAACACAGCACTGAAAGGGTAAGAAAAGTTAATGTAAAAGTTTTTATCACCTGCAAGTTTTTATGTTTTTGCCACATTGTATATAAATAAAAATTACAATTTATATAATAACCTTGTCGAGCTTCAATGCATTTTCTATCAATCTCAGCAGTTCTCAAACAAAATTTGATTTTATTTTTTAATAAAAGAAGACAAATGATTTTTGGAAAATAAATGGTACCACTACGGCTAATCTATTATTGCTTTGAATATTTGTACCTAATAATTGTTGATGCACCCTGTACAAAACTTTCAATTTTTATAACCTGACGAGTTGTCACATGACATTGTTTAGACGTATAATTTTAGAACCATAAACGAAGAGAACAAATACGTAATTGTTGCAAAATGTACAAGAGGTTAATAAACACATTCAAGTACTTCTTGCAAACTTCAAACGAACATATGCAGGCCGGTTTAGCTTTTTATGCTTTTCATGTTTGTAGTCGCAATCGGAATGTAATCGGGCTATATCCTCTGAATTCTTAATTCGCATTCGTTGCAACCAATGAAGCTATCAAATTTATAAAATGACATCATTTGGCATCAATGATACTAAATCAGAATAATAATAACTTCAATAGTAATGGTCGTTTAATGGGCAAACAGAATAAATATACCGGGTTCATTTTCGGGTCAGCACCACAATAAATAATGCCCAGCTTTCAATAAAAAGAATGAACATAATTTAAATTATGCTAGGTCATTGTTGCGATAAATGCAGCAGAAGATTTGCACTGTAATGGTTGCAATAAATGTACATAAACATAATAGAATTTGTTTTATCTCCATTTTTTCACACGTATTAAACTGTAGGTGCGGATGATTCTGATTAAATAACTTTTGGCATGGACACAAAATAAGACTCTTGAACCGTAAACATACAAACTGTTTTATTTATACCACAGCCAAATGTTTGAAATTGTTGAGTGATTCAAAAATTATTTTGAAGTTTTACCATGTGTATGTGTCATCACCTACATCGTTATTTCTGCGAGGTATTGTCAATTGTCACAAATAATATACGTAATGATCCCGATTTTCTGATAAAGTAATTTTTAACGAATCCTAAATAGGACGAAATTGTCTTAAATTAACTAGCACGAGTCAACTATCAACCCAAGTTTATTACATGCAAATCACGTTCACGTGTTATATCTGACTGATAGTTTAATCGTACAGATTAGAACCAATTAGAATGCAGTATTGACCATTCTGCATGGCTTAGTTACGTAAATAAATAAACAAATTACTGAATTATAATTTAGCTTTTTTTTCCAGTTTTCACGTTTTATAATTAAATTAAAAAATTTTGTATTTATTGTGTTTTGTATTCATGATATAACCTTGTCAAATACTTTAAAATTTTTTTGATTATGTTACTCAAACTTCCTGCACAGTAACAGATCGCGTCTCTTTGGTACAATGCAACAAGTATTCGTAATATAACCCGCAATTTTAAAGTCTTATGGCATTACTGCAGACTTTATCAGAAAAAATAATTACGATATAATTTGATTGTTTTCAATTACAAAACTTGTTGCACAGCAATATGAGTGTGTACTTTGCTTTTGCTTGAAATTTTTTTTTAAACAAATCAAACACGAGTGCTTTGAAGGAAGTTTAATTAACTTAACTCGATTATTTTTCATTTCACGAAGAAACTGTCACATTAATTTTATTTGAGATTAGCAAATAAAAATATGATTGGTTTGCTTAAATTTAGGAGCAAAAAAACGTACTTTGAACAATTTTCTTAAACAAAGCATGTTAAATTTGCTATGCAGGACGTTTGAGTGATTTACCCCCGTTATTTGTCAATTCACGAGTCGTGACTGGATTATTTCAAGCACAATATGTGTAGGTTAATTGCGGATAGCGTCCAGTTTGGCTACCGACACTATAATTTTGTTTTAATGTAAATTAGTCTTAATTATATAATCAAAAGTTCAAAAAATGCAATTTGGTATTGTTTTCGCGTAGTAAACAAAATGACTCGATAAACTGTACGGCTGATCCGCATATTCGACAAGCTCAAAAAAATTGACGAATATTTGGCCAATTATTCGACCTACCGAATACTCGGTGCATCCCTAGGTTTGTTTCAATTGTAATTTAACATACCGATTTTGAAATCGAAATTCGTAAATGTATGAAAAAACAAAAATTTGATGGTGGGGGTGACCCGGGAGGAGAGTAGGATGAATGCGGTTGCGCTGATTGGCTATTCGACATACGTCGTATATGAATCTAAGCTTCTTTTTCGAGCGCGTCTATATTGAACACTGAACTATACTTATTATACTGGAAAGCGCGCTCGGTCCGCTAGCCCGATCCGAGAGAGAGAGAGCCGCAAGGATCATCTCTGTCCTACTCTCGAGAGTATGCGCATGCGTAGAACAGTCGATTGTCATGATTTGACAGCTTTACCGCCGTCTTCTCCCTCGCGCAGCGCATGCGCGGAGCGGTACTAAAAGGACAGGAATGATCCTTGCGCGTTATCTCTCTCGGCTCGCTTCTTTTCTATGGCAGAGCGCCAGTGCGCGTTCCAGTATAAGTATAGTTCAGTGATATTGAAGCATAACACCCCTATCCACCACCCCTTTTTTGGGAGAACCAATCTCGCTAATTTGCGGTTCCATACCGTCTGGTCTGGGCTGTAAAGTGTATACACTATACCGACACACACACACAGTAACAGAGTGGTTTTTCGGTATTCTCGGACGCTATAACCCGCATATTTGTCAAGATCTCAACTTCAACCGAAATTTTGACGATAACCTTACCTTCCTCTAGCTATCCTGCGAGACCTTTGATTATATTTTTTTTTATTTCAATTTCGATATGCTTTAGAAATATAAATCTCAAGAGCAACTTGAAGTAACAATAATCATAAATGACAGAAGCTTGTTTATCTAAAGAAATTTGACACCTGCATCACGATACTTAAATAGATTGAATTACTCAAATCATACACGTGTTAAATCACAGTGCCATCTGAAATATTGTGTTTCCGGTGTTAAATTTTCACAGAACATGCTTCGAAAAAAATGTGAAAAGGTCACGTTATGATTCAGTCATCAGCAAAAAAATCAATTTAAAAAGTGAAATGACCAAATGTTTTTATTGCAATTATGAATCTGCTACAAATTAGTCAGATAGAGCAAGACTAATTTTTGTTGTTTCATAAGATATTTTAAGAAATTATGAATGAATATAGTTGCCTAATTAATAACGTACTGTTTATGCTTTAGTTTCTGACAAAGCTGTTTGCCTATTTTTTTAATTATTAGGCATAAACAGGAGCATCAACTGCTAAGATGTTAGCTCCCAACATAAAAAGACAGAGAAACACACTAGCGTCTAGTCGCTTCGTCATCAATCGATCCTACCTCATCAAGGTCAGACTTGCGTGTTAGTATGCCGTCAATCAGTGAGTGAATGCAAACTTGTCTTCGTATATTTTCTTTAAAAATATAACTGCTCTTAACAAATAACTTTGCGTAAACAGCAAAACGCAACAACAGTGTTTAAAAAAAAAACTAACAAAAAAAAATTTTGGTCCCAACCGAGATTCGACCCCACAACTACTTATGCAGTAAAAAAGCAGTACACCCGAACACACCCGCATATCCTTCTGTGCCACTACGAACCTGGCGGTTATCGCTAAAAAAAGTGCCTATTGAATGCGTGCGCAATAGAAATGCACCATTAAAAAACCTGACCTTGGTGGAATCGATTGTGGTCGAAGAGACTAGACGCTATTGAGAAACACCCCCATGACTACGCCGGGAGTGAATCGGGCACTAGTTCGTTGAGAAGTAGATAAGTAGATTAATGCTCCAACCTTGTGGTTTTAGTGTTGTTGCAATTTTACTAATGGATTGAGTTATGGATCCTACCTTCTTTACAAAGGAGAACAAGCCAATGCCAGGCAGCCTTTACAGCCTACCTTTTTAATTTAACGCAGCGGCACCTAGCATTAACCTTATCCACCACGTCCCTTTTCGGGCTGGATTGAGTTACGCTCAATCAGCGCGCCTGCTCAAGTTAACAACGGTTCAACAAAAACAAGCTAGCAGTCTTGACATCACGCTGTGAGCCCTAAGTCCCCACTGAAGAAGATTACTTAAATCTCAACTAATTCTGCAGATTAGTGCCCAAACTGAAAACGCAGGTCACTCGTCGAAACGCACCAAGGCGGCCCTAGCCTGCATAAGCTTACCACTGCCACCACGAGTCCTACACCGTGACCAAGACGGGGGTTGCTGTTTCCCCGCGGGCTGGGAGATGGTGCCCGTGGTACCAGTCAAAGTCACTGGTTGAATTTTTCGGAGCAAGCACCCGCCGAAGTAGTGCCACCCCTACCAGTTTAGGTTGCTCTCAATCCTTAGCACCGGTGTACTACGCAACGCCCAGATTAGTCGGTAGTCGGTCTGACAGTAACCGGTACCTTAACAGCGTCGTATAAGCACGAACCCCCTGAGTCGACACTTTGACAGTGGGCGTGAGCAGGCAAAGCGCACCTCAGGGCCCAAATCTCTAATGCCACCAGATGCGCTACTCCTTCCTGAAGCTCACCTTCACCTGCCTAAATCAGTGGGCCTCCACCCACCCAGTATATCGCTTAGGCAAATTTATAACCCGCGTGGGTCACCTCGACGTAGTGACTGGAACGCAGGCATATTTATAGCCACGGCCAGAGAACGGGGATCCCATTACAGAGGACGCGCTGTCGCTAATGTGTTAGGTACCCATGGTGAGGGGCTAGCAACACCTCTCTTCGTGAAATGACTCACCCAGTTCTCCATGGTCCCAATTAAGTTAAACCTTAAACCTCTTCGAAGAGAGGTGGACGTACCAAGTTGTAATCACCGGAGTGACCGTTACAACGTCAACCCCGCAAAAGGTGTCTTTGTTCACGCCTTTCACCTAAGTGAAGGTCCTTGGCCGTGGCCGTCCTACCACAAACATAGGAGAACAATCTTCTTGCATTTTAGGAAGAGGTAGAAGACTGCTCATACAGTTCCTCTTATTATTCAGTGCTGTATCAAGGCTTTTGACGCCTTTGGCAATTTCTTGGATTGGCGCCTTTTTTAATTATTGATATAGTTATATTAAATAATTTTTTGGATTTGACAACTTTCAACAAGAATACTTTTTTGTGTCATTTTGTTTGTAGAATAAGATCCTTAAAAAAGCATAAAAAACGTATAGAGAAAAGTTATATACAAAAAAATATCAGTGCTCCCCATTTGCGCCGCCCCTGAAGAGTTTCTTTAAACGAAAACTTCTGTGTAATATATAGCTTTGGTAAGTATGGCAGCATGCAAAGTTTGTTTACATAGCGTGCGGCAACTAAAGTGTTACAAGCTGATATCTCCAAAATTATAAAAGATTGAACAGCGATCTTTTTCTAGATTTTATGGGACGGAAAGGCCTATTTTAAGGAGCTTAACTTGCAAATTTTCAATGGAATGATATACAATTTTAAATATTTTTTAGTATCCGTATCATAATAAGCACAGCAGAGTATAAAATTGTCCAAAATTAACTAGCACGAGTTAACAATACAGTCAAGTTGGTCACTAGCGATTTTCTCACGCACAAAACAATTTGACTGGTTGTTGAAACGTTAATCGAACACCCTGCGGCTTACAAAATGTATCTTATATAGTCAATATTAACAAAAGGTGCAGTTTTACCTCGAATACGAAGCATATTAGGACCCACGTTTATCCACACTTTTCGTTTAATTTATAAGTCGAGAATCTACTGCATGAATTATTCTGGAACACCCTGTATTTGTAATATAAAACATTGTTTCGGGTAAGAAAAAAAATTAACGATTTTTTTCACAGAAGTCCTTCTGATATTGGCTCCCTTGGCGTTGGCTATTGCCCTGATTCTAAAGCATGGGTACGCCACTGGTATTATGAGTGAATATGTATATGAAGCATCAGAGCTTGGTAAAAACAAAAATTACATGGGACATGCCAAATTAGCTCTAAGAAATGCAAAAAGAAAACAAAATACACCTGCACAATCTGTGACAAATACAATACTTGAATATGCTGAAACTATGTGAAAATTGCTATAAAAAGAACGCGTGATAGAAAGAACAAAAACATTTATTTCAGTTTTCTTGTTTTCTCATTATTATCTACCTTGTTTTACAACAATAATATGTATTCAGTTTTAGTTTCTCAGATTATTAACTTTTTTTAAGTATTTTTGGTATCTATTAACGATAACAATGCTACAATTGGCAATTTATGTGTTTTTGTGACAATTTAATTAATAATTAAGTTACTAAACAAATTGTGGTTTTTATATATCTACCAGGAACTACACTGAGGACCAAAATAAGTGTACACACTATTCCAGTATATTCTTTGAGGCTTTTGCAGTTTTTCGAACTGTCAATATTACAATTTACTGTCGGCTTAATCAGGTAAAAACCAACCTGTAGCTTGTTTGCCTTTACAAGCATTTGCTTTAAAAGTTTGAGCAATATTTGCTCGTAGACCCTGCCTGCCTAAACAGGACCGTGTGCTTAGATTATTTACACCTAGGGGCGAACAAGGATTTGATCTTAATGTATTTTGTTTGCCAAGACAATAATACTTAATCGGCTTGTGCCTGTTAGCTGTTTGTGAACTCATACAAACTAACATTTTGCAAGACATTGCAGCTTGCCTCTTCGAAGTGATTAGAGTACTGAATTCAAATCCGGGATGCGGAGGTATTTAAACTCCGTTGAGCCAGTCGGGTAAAATGGCGGAGTTCTGGTTAGCTGTCATAGTTGGGCGGAGACGGATCCGAAGCTTACGAGTCCTTAGAGGATTAACTACTGGAGTCCAAGCTTTACTGAGTCCAAAACGATCCTGTCCGTTTATGTTGTTAGATTGTTTCTCAGTTTCAATTGCTTTACGTATGGTACGAGGGAAGTAGTGAGGTACTCTGGCGAGTACCCGAGCATTCTTAACGTCCATCTTATGCCCATGTAAACCAGTACGATTTCTGTGTTTGTTATAACCTTTGTGCTCTCGCATTCTTAACTCAATGGAATGACCAGTTTGTCCGATGTAGTTTGAACAACAAGAGCAAGAGATTACGATTAAGATCAAATCCTTGTCTGCACCAAGGTTCGAATAATCTAGCACACGGCCCTGTTTAGGCAGACAGGGCCCACGGACAACTACCGCTCAAACTTTTAGAGCAAATGCTCGCAAAGGCAGACAAGTTACAGGTGGGTCTTTACGTGATTATGCTGGGTGTAATTCCCAAATTACGATGTGATCTAAGCGGAAAATAAATTGTAATACTGACACTTCTCCAGTGTCCTAAAATTGACATTTTTGCCACATACACAGGGTAAGTAAAAAGCAAGGCTGTAATTTCTGTAACTTTGTAAATATAGATACAATGATAAAGTAGTCTTATAAAAGTTGTTTATTAAATTTAAGTACCTTCATTGTTGTTGTTCAATTTCGTTATTTTATTGCTATGGCAACCAACTTTTGTTTTTACATTGCACCTAATATATTTTTTCGTTGTCTTAGAATCAGCAATTATTTTTCTTTCTGGTACAATATTTTTTTGCCTAGCTTTGCATAACAAAACTTTGGAATAAAAAAATAAAAATAACTTTTAAAGTAAAAAAAAAACATTCTAGTTGCCATAGCAACAAAATAACGAAAGGTATACAACTTTTAATGGTTTTTTTTTTAGAAATTTCGTATTTACGAAAACATTATGCGTTATTGTTTCCCCACCCTTTTTTTTTAATTTTATGCAGTAATTTTAGCAGATTATAGGTAAATTGAAGTAATTATTAACAACAATAGGATAGCATTGGCAAACTTCTCAGAAGCAAATATGATTGATCAACTCCAGGACAGTCCATAATGAGTGTACAATTTAGGAATCTTCGGTTATTTAAACTAATTGCCTGCTTTAAATAAAGTCAATGTCAATACGCAAAAGTTGGCAACAATCTTAATTTTGATGCACAAATTGTATTACATAATTGTTTCTATTTTAATCTTACACGAGTCCGTATGGGAAACTTCAGTATTATTAATTTGGCAATAAACATGTCCTTGTTATCATATTTAAAACCGCTAAATTTCGTTTTTTACTTCACTGAAATGTTCGGTAACATGCGTTTTTATCGCGATGACTTAACCATACCTACATCTCGTTCTAAAAGCTTTAATTTAATTTAAATTGCCCACCTGCACTATACCTATTGCACAACGTTATTAAACTGAATTGACGTAATTATTATTTTTTTAAATTAGGCTGTAAAATTTTTATTACAAAAACTTAATACTCGGACACAATGATGACATGGGTTTATATAGGGTGTGTCGCAATACGATATTTATCAATTAAGGACTTGTTTTGGGTTAAATTCAAATTTGAAATCTGTTAATCTGTCATCCAAGGTCATCTAAAGATGCTGTGGCGAAATTGCTATAAATATTAAATAACTCCACATTCACTTGAGATTTTCGTTTAAAATTTTGTACAACTATTTAAGTAGTATTAATTTACAATTACACTTGTTTCCGTTCAAATACATCAACCAGGGGCGTAGATGTGGGTGGGGGGCTCGGCGTATTTCTTAGGGAATTTTTTTCACAATCGAAATTTTTTAAATTTCGACTTAAACCTTTAGTTTCCTTACAAAAATACACAAAACCAGTGCTCTTGCTAAAAATCGCCAAATCCAACCGCTGTCGATATAAATCAATATTTAAAAAAAATATACGTCAAGAATCCCCCACATCTGCGCCCCTGGTTGATGGATTTGAACCAAAACAAGTGTAATTGTAAATGATTACTAGTAAAATAGCCACACAAAATTTGATTAAAATATCTTAATTTATGGCGGAGATACTAATTATTACGTAATTTGCATCTTTAGAGAGCGCATTTTTGGAATTTAACCCAAAAACACGTCCCTGACCTATTGCGGAACACCCTGTAGATTCGCAAGTTCGACTTTGAATAAATTCCATACCCAACTTGTGGAAATTTTACACTAATCCCATTATAATTCTTGCATTGAACAAGTGAACATTAACAAATGTGTATTTTTAGATTAAACACCTAAATGGCTTACGTAATTGGGTTACCACGTGAATATTCAGAAATAAAACTCATTAAAATAATCCGAGTGATTGCAGCTCGAAATTTGCACAGTTTAATATAAAGATTTATTGGCAACTGAAAGTACCCCCAGTGATTGATTTTGCTTAGACGTTTTAAACAACGATTCTGTGAAATATATACCTATGTATACCAGAGGCATTACTCAATTATTATTTTTACATTGGCAGGAAATATCAAGCTGATATTTTTGAAGGTAGCTCAAATTTAGCCGATACATTATGCAAAAAAGTAAAACCCATTTACTTATCAACATTTACATGTACTAAGACTACGTTAAAAAGAATCTTTAATTTATTAAGCAGTAGTTAAATATATTCAAGATTGCTTTTACCTTCATATTTAAATATCAGGGGCAATATTTTAAACGAAAAAAATACAATAATTTGTGTTTTCTTAAAATAACATGTGATTGTAATATGTCGGTATTTTATACACTAAAAGAGCTCAATATACAAAGCTAAATAAAATTACAAAAACGGCATATTTTTTTGAATTATAAATGATCTTAAATTTTGCTTTTTGACGGTCAGAATGTGTTCGCCTTTACATTTTATTACTGTAGCCCACACTTATACTTTGGCAACTCTTCTACGCTTATTTTACATTCCGTTGATTCAAGGCCACATAAAACTGTGGTTGCCTACTTTGCTAATCGCAGGTAATCAAGATTTTTTTTGTAAATCGCCGTTTAATACAAGCTTTTGAGGATTTTGAACAGATTTCTTGACATTTTCAATGTTTTCAAATATTACCCAATGCCTGATATAGAGTGCGGCGAGCTCCAGGTGCGTAACGATTAAAAAGTTCAAGTTTTTATTGTACCAACTTGTTTTTGATGAACGCGATAATTCAATCCTGTTCGAAAGTACAACTAACAGAACAACTGACAGTACAACTGACGGTACAAGCGACAGTACAAGTGGCAGTACAACAGGCAGAACAACAGACAGCACAACTGACAGTACATGTGACCGTACATGTGACAGTACAAGTAACATTACAAGCGAAACTACAAGGGACAGTACAAGGGACAGTACAAGCGACAGTACAAGTGTAACTACAACGCACAGTGCAAGTGACAGTACAAGTGACAGTACAAGTGAAACTGAAACTACAAGAGACAGTACAAGTGACAGTACAAGTAACATTACAAGTGAAACTACAAGGGACAGTACAAGCGCCAGCACAAGTGTAACTACAACGCACAGTGCAAAGGGACAGTACAAGCGACAGTACAAGTGTAACTGCAACGCACAGTGCAAGTGACAGTACAAGTGAAACCAGTGACAGTACAAGTGTAACTACAAGGGACAGTACAAGTGACAGAACAAATACAGTACAAGTGGCAGTACAAGTGAAAGTACAAGAGACAGTACAAGTGACAGTACAAGTGACAGTACAAGTGACAGTACAAGTGTAACTACAAAGGACAGTACAAGTGACAGTACAAGTACAGTACCAGTGACAACACAAGTGACAGTACAAGTGACAGTGAGACTGACAGGGAAAATAATTGCATTTGATGTAGCAATCTATCCAAATTTAAAATGATGTACGCGTAACAGTGACAGATGATGTACACGCGTAACAGTACGCGTAACAATACGCTTAGCAGTACGCGTAACTGCAATAGTAGCAATACGCGTAATAGTAGCAGTACAAGGACCCTTAAAGTGACAGTGACTGTAACCGTGACTGTATTTTCAATACGCGTAACAGTACGCCTAGCAGTACGCGCGTAAATGTAACAGTAGAAGTTTTATTTAAGGTTACGGAGGGGACACCTGCCCCTTGTGTCCGCATACTGGTCTTAATAAACAAGAAATATGAACGTATTACGTAGTTGGTGGGGGTGGTTTTAAGGTAGAGCACTCGCTTACCAATGCGAAGATCCCGGTTTCAACTCCCATAAAATTATTAATTTCTTCTAATTATTAAATATGTCA
This sequence comes from Ctenicera cuprea, assembly GCA_958336395.1. Taxonomy (NCBI): domain Eukaryota; kingdom Metazoa; phylum Arthropoda; class Insecta; order Coleoptera; family Elateridae; genus Ctenicera; species Ctenicera cuprea. The sequence goes on along the minus strand of OY284486.1, from coordinate 80,428,322 downwards.
CTATTAAACTAACGGGGAATTAAACTAATAACGCCATAATTGAAACCAAATCTTTTCTTATGTCACTATTACATTATTTGTGTAATAAATATACAAATTTATTACTGATTCCTCATGATTAGTGCCTAGTTCCGGCACTGGTGCCGCCGTTTATGTTCAGAGCTTTTTTTAATTGTATCTGCAATTATTGTAACTGATTTTATTATTTATGGACGTCTGCCAGCTAATCGAAGTGAGATCTAAAAAAAAATTAAAAGCCGCGTGTTGAGCTTCTCCGAAAACGGAATAAACTAAAATTTGAAAATATCTGTATATAAACAAATGAGGAAAAATGCAGTAAATTATGCATTTATTGTGAAATATGCACAACCTTTGCAATTTAATGCTAAAACTACGAAAAATAACTGTTTTTAAATAATTCTCATACTAATTGTGTTTAATTTTACAGCTGATAGTAAAAAGCCTTAATTTTTAATGAATTGTTACCTTAAAAGGTTGCTTAAGAAATTTAATACATCTGACATCAGCTGTTAATTGTTATTACCTGAAAAATGTGGCTGGACTATATTATTTAATAGCTAGTTCTAACGATAAACTTAAATGTTTTGTTCGAAAATGTCAGCTATATAAACAACAACACAAATAATTATGCAAAATTTAAATATGTAGTAAGCGACACCAAAGGTCATGTTTTGACAGCTCCCACACCCTCAAGGTGTAGACTATCAATCACGACCGCATTCTTTGAAAAAGTCAATAAAGATCTGTATATTACAATCAGCTGTAGCGATTTGTCACCCATTTTTTTCAAGATACGTTACGTGTATCATCGTAAAAATACTAATCCAAAAATAGATACGTCAAGATAAAAATATGAAAATATAACACAACATTAAAGTACACACGTGCGTACCGTACCGTTCTTGTTAGCTCACGGCTTATTTAAAATACTTTGTTATTGTTGATGTACTAGACTAGTTGTTACATAACCGACATTATTTTGAATTAGATGAAGCCAGTCACGAGTTCAGTTTGTTATATTTTAAAATCTACCAGATATTTTCTTTCGTGAAAACATTCGAGTTTTATGATTTTGATGGAAATCCATGATTTGACTTCTAGTAATGCAAACATTCCTAAAAACTGTCTGTATCTGTGTGCACCAAATCGAGAACCGAAAATCAGAAAAAAACATATTTTTCTGCATTATAATCAAAATAAAAACCGAAATTAAACTAATTTCTTAACCGTAGCCCTAATTATTTTCGGAATTACAGGTATTTTTTTGTTCCGGTGAATGTAACATATGCTTTAGTGTGTCAGAAACAGCGGCAGTAAATTGAATTAAAGTAAATGAGAAGAAAATAGTAAAACCGTATGCATAAATTGTTTAGATATGAAAATAATCTAAACAGCCCGCAAAAATCTCGGAAAATTTTATAGTAATGGGTGGGAGGAGGGGTTGTCATATTAACAAAGAGGAAATTTTTACCGATATGATTCTTGGAAAAGTTATGTACACGTATGACATGAAAATTTAAAAAACCTACTGAAATGTTGACCTCAGCGTTCGTGATGGTTTTCAGGCCGATAAATCCGGTAGCGCTATGACGTCGGCAGACAACTGATAGGTGAATTTTCCTATTAGTAATATGCATGGGATTTTATATTTTTTTCGTGTGTTGTTTTAATAGAATAGCTTTATAAGGTGGTTAAGCTATTAAAGGATAAAATCTAAAGGGACGGTATGCAACTTACAGAACAACCGGAAGATGCAACTACTGTATTTTACAACTACTTCAAAGCATTTGAACTATTCGAAGCCGAAAGTTTACCCTGATTTTGCAGAGCGGCCTGAAGAGAGGCGATGAAAACAAGAATTCATAGGAAGTTTTATGTATGGTTATTATTTCAGGCAAAACACGGGGTTCGGTTACGTCGGCCGCAAAGTAACCCTGAATTAGTGTTGGTCGCTGTGTCGGTATATTACTTAAAAAGCATAAACAATATTGCTGTAGGCACAGTGGCGTAACTTCAGAAAATAAGCACCAAATGTGAGCCCCTGCGATACTCATCACTTTATTAATTAATTTTTATTTATTAATGAGATATTCATGAGGCGAGTGTACAATACCTTTAATAAAAGTTATTTATTAAATTTTAGCGTATACTTTGTTGATGTTCAATTTTTAATACGTTCTGTTATTTAGTTGCTATGGGAACTAAGAAGGTTTTGAACTTGAAAGGTATTTCATTCTAAAATTGTAATCGAATGAAAAAAAATACTGTACAAGAAAAAGAAACATATCGCTTAATTTAAAAACGTTACAAATATAGGATAGAGTTGGTTGCCATAGCAACCAAATAACTAAACGTATAATAATTGAATATTGATAAAGTATGCACAATTTTTATTACGGCTATTTTTTCATAGAACCAATATTTACAGTTACACACATTATGTGTTACTTTTTACGCACCATGTATTATTTGGCTTCATTCTGCTATTAGTCGTAATACGGATACAGTACAAACATAGTTGGGAAGGTCCGTAGGATACGAACTAGCAGTGACACGAATTTCATATAAATAACTATATTGTCTTTTTATAAAATTAATCTAAAGGTATTGGTATTTTTATTAATGAAACCACTAGTAGCCAACCTTCAAAACACGTGAATGACTTTTCATGTATAATAGATATGTACTGTACATTATTTTGAGATCTGATCTAAGCTAGTTTTTTATATGCAGGTAAGTACTTCACGAGTTTGGCTGCTACTTCTAACGGCCACAGGTCAGATCAATTAACAGTAAACAATGTGCAACAATCACTGCCAGTTTCTATTAAAAGTTGTGATTTCACATACACACACCTGTAATATTGCCAGAAGCCAACTGTTTCGCTACTAAACTGTAACTTATCAAGATTAAAGTGCCGCCATCTAGAGGTGCGGCCGTTTATTATACGAGTTGTACCAATCTAATTAATACAAAAAAAATAGTTTATCTTGACAGAATTGTAACGTCTTGTACAAAAAGGAAATGTGCATGAGATGAACATTTTTTGTTTAAAATTTTTATATGTAATGTTATGAAAATAGCTAGCGTTTGGTATGTATCACTAGGTTGGGTTTCGTTTTAATATAAAAAAAAACTATTATTTTTCTAAAAGTTTCAACTTACATTTTTTTACCCCAGCCAGAGCCGAGTTGTATACAGAAAAAATGTAGTTGAATACGAATACTAAATATTTGAAAAAAATCTCTTTTCGAATACCAAGTATTCGAATACCTCGACCAAATTAGTATTCGAATAGAACGATTCGTTTTATATGAATACCGAAACGAATATTTAATTTAACAATACGATATTCTACAAGCCCGTAAGCGAAGCACTTCACCTGAACTTTCCTATACTTAAAACTTTTATTTTTCTTATGTTCAAAAGTATTTATGCGCAACGGGGTAGACCCACGGCAGTGGCGGTACGGAACACAATGATATTACTCCGCAAAAAGCAAATGCAACACGTCTTACAGATACCGATCGTGCAACAAAAAACACAAATTGTGACGTGCAGTCACGATGAGCTAAACCCATAACCCTCTATTACACTGATAACCACGGCTGGCGGCTGCTTCAGCGAAATGTTGTCGGTCCGGTTCGCATTACTCAAAGTCACCGCTCGGTTAGGCATGTCTTATTGTATTTAGAAAACGAAAGATTATTAATTTTTAGGATTTCTTAGACCTAAGGAAAACTAAATACGAAAATCCAAATTCGTCTGCCAAAATTTGGATCTAGGCAGGAAAATTAGCTCCTACAATTTTTGCTGCGCCTAAAAATTAAGTTTAGAACTTTATTCTACTATCACTCCGGAGCAATTTACCGTCCCCCGTTCAGAGATTCCTCTACAGACAAATTGGCGGACTAAGACATGAAAGAAAATCGTGTTACCACATTTGGAGAACTATGATTTCAAAATGTCAAAATTTTGAAACTTTTTTCATGTCATAATTTTAGTAGTGTTATAAATAGTCATAGTTCGTGTACTACTAGGACATTAACAATACCAAATTTCACCCAGCGCTAATACCTCGATTTTGAATAAATAAGCGGTAAAACACAAATATTCAAAAATTCATAGAAGGAATCACAGGACAATTAGCGGACTAGGACACAACCCCAATTGTAAGTAATCTCTAGTTTTATAAGCTTACAAAATAAAAAAGAAAATTGTTTAAAGACTGCTCGTTTTCGAACAATATTTTTTTTTGAGAATTTCCAAAATCTTGAAAAAGATTTTTTGAAGTTTTTGTTTATAAAAATTTTCGTACATAGCAAGATTCTGTCCTCGTTGAGCAATTACAATACCAAATGTGATAGCGATCTGCCTACACGTTTTTTAGTAATAAGGCGCTATAATTAAATAATTTTTATTTAAAAATTTAACAAAAATTTTTTGTACTCCAGCTAATAAACGCATCTTCTGTTGTTGGAGAATTAGTTTTTAATTTTAATGTAAAATTTCTCCTTACAGTACAAAAGAAGATGGTGGAAAATGCGGTTGGCTTTAACAATAAATCAAACAGGATGCGTTTATAACTTCCATAAATCAATTAAAGTTTCCTTTCTATTTTGTCCTATTATAGCGCAAAATACACACAAGAATCGATAATTATATAGTTGTGCATTAATTTGATATTACGGGTATTAAAATTCTTTGAAGGTGTTTTAAATGCATAACGTTTTATTAAAACGTCAATGCACGTATAGCTTTTACAATAAACAAACATATGCGCGTGATGAATAATTTACTCTAATTCTATCGCCTTTAATAATAAGAATATATACAGGGTGTAACAAAAATAGATAAAAATATGCAAAACCCCAGTAAAATCAGATCCGTTTAAATTTTTTAGATAAACAGTTTTTATACACAGGGTAGGGTAGACATTTCCAAAGTTATAGTATATAACGAAAAATATTAATCGGGAAACGCTTACGGAATTAAGCCTCCCGAAGATGGAACAGTCGAACCACGCTTTGGTGATGGGCATAATCGAATGATTTTCATAATCGAATTATTGCCATTTGACTGGGTTTAGTAATCGAATGATTCATTCGGATAAAATCATTCGGATGTACTTGTGCGGTAGAAAGTAGTGAAAACGCTTTCCGCTTGCTTCTTGAATGCTCTTATGAATTAATAATTCGCGTTCTCATTGTCTTTTCTCGGGTCGCTCGGCAAAACAGCGGCTTCGACTTGAATTTTTAATTTTATCACATTCCATCGTTAATTCCGGCTTATTTTTGAGTAATATTTGTGTAAACCGCAAAAGTTTTCTGTTCCTTACAACAAGTATTTTTTATAAACGAGACCAGGGAAAAAAACCAACAGCTAGTCACGCAAGTTAAGCTTCCGGTGTCCTTGTCTTCTTTAAAGCAACGCTAATATCTTACAGTATTTTTAAATTTCATCACAATTCATCGCTAATTCCGGCCTGCTTTCAAGTAATATTTTTATAAACCGTAAAAGTGGATACATTCTGTTTTATAATAAAATTATATTTATAGAATGAGACTAGTGACAATAAACAATATGGGAAATTAAAATATTCTTATCTCATTGTTCTCCGTCGCAAGGCGCCTTATCTGTATGCGTTTGCATTCCATCAATTATGTCTGTATTAGTGCAAACCACTTAAGGAGGTATTGCTTCAACATCCGCTTCCGAAATAGACAATTTTAAAACGTAAAATTATTCGCAGGCGGCACACCAAAGTGTCCCGCTTTTAAGAAATTGTCCCGCTGTTGAGCTCATAAAGAAACATTCACCAATTTTATTTTAATTTTATTCTGAATCCGCGTTTTCACACTAGCACGTCATTACCAGCATAGGCGTGCGGTGCGCATGCACATGGCTATACCGATACCACAATACTACTTACATAGGTATATTCGTATGCAGTTATCTATACAGGGTGATTTAGAATTATGGTGCTAAATTTATAGCAGCACCAAAATTAGTAAAAAAAGTTCTCATAAACATAGATTCAAAAATGTTTCGTTGCTTATTTTGGTGCCTAGAATGCGCCACATGCATTTTGAGCCATAATTGTAAATCACCGTGTATATCAACGCTTTTTGGCGAATAACGTTGATAGTTCGTCGATGGTTTCTCCTCGTCGTATTTTAAATGTTAAAGAGTTAACAATTTTTATAATATACTTTTATTATACTCGTCCTGAAAAGGAGTACACAGAAAAAAATCACTAATTATTGGGGAGTGGGGAGGGGAGAGATTCGTAATGAAAAAAAAAGTCCTGCTTTCGCGCCAAAGAAAATGATCACATTAGACGTGAATCTGAAAACGTTTCTGTAAATAATAACATTTTAAGAAAGCTTTTCCAGGCTTATGTTCATAGGAACTTTTTTATATTAATTTTTGATGTTTAGAACTTACCCTTAAGGTTTGTAAAAACTATTTTCACATTTTAAGGAAACACCGAGACCTTCATGGCAACGCAATTTCTGACAAAAACTGAATTATCACAAAAACGGTTAATTAATCGACTACAACAAAACAACTTTTTTTGTGTATTCCTGCATGAAGTATTGCAACGAGTAAATGTGAAGCGAGTTGACTTAGGTATTGTATTATACTGACATAAAAAAAATTGTGAAAAATATACATCGTACTAAAAATGTCTTTGTACACCAGAGGGTACGCGTACCCCGGTTTGAAAAACACTGCTGTAGACGACAGAAAATCGATAGAATATGCAGATGTGATGGGCCAATTCTCTGACGTCGGTGTTAAGCCTTAGCAACAGAAATAAGCCGGCGTTAAATAAATAAATTCATTGAATACCTAACTTAAACGATAAGATCCGGTCGTCTGATGAAATGCGTTTGACCCAGATATTTTCCCATAGTTAAGAAAAACGCTCATAATAATTTCTGATAAGATAGTAAATGTAAAGTTTATTGGGTCAAGCCAGACACCAATAATTTGTTGTTAACACGATGCCCTCGCATAAATAAATGAACCGTAAAAGTAGACATGTTTTCGCAAAAGCGAGCAAGATTACAACAAAATCCAAAAGATGCAATTTGTAACTTGTATATTACGCCACAAAAACAAATCCCAAAAAATGCACGTGCATATAACGAATTCCTTGCAATAATGGTTTGAAACTGACTTTGAAGGTCGTAATTATTAATTATAATAACACATCTTTTAAGTCGGCCACTTTGTTCTAATTTCGTTCACTGATCTGGCTCGTTAGATTTTTTAGTTGTGATTGATAGCTTAAATAGCATTAAAGAATCCACAAAAACGCACTCCTACTGATGTATAACAATTAAACCATAATAAGATGATTGCGATTGCCAAGGTCAATTACGGAAACTCATTAGAAAAATTCTTTCTATTATACCATCTATAAATTAATAAAATAACAAATATCTACTTAATTTTTAAGTTGTAACATTTAAGAATAAATTTGCAATTAATTCATTGGTTCTATAAGCCTATTTCCAAAGTACCCAAATTATTTATTTTTTCGATTTGGAATATTTTAATTCTAAAGTCCAAATATTACTAAATCTCGATTTTTTGCTAAACACCTCCATCACCGCTACATGAAGTTTCAGATTTCTCTGCAGGTAGCTATTTTAAACCCAATATTTTTAAACTATGTAATTTATGAGACAAAGTACAGGGTGGCCCATTTTCGATGCAGTACCTATATGAGTTTGTTAATAACAAAAACTATTTGCATCTTATTTGGCCAATTTTTTCTAACAAATTTAATGATGAAAAAAAATGAAAATCATCTTTTGTTATTTAGTTAAAATCAAAAAAAAAGAAATTCTAATAATTGTGCTATGTGCTATAACTTGTTTATTTCCAAAAATATTAAAAATGCTATTGTAGCACAGAAAAATTAGAAGTTTTTTACTCAAAATTCGAACAAGGCTGATTTTTGGCAAAAATGCTCAGTTTGAGTTTTTGTTTAACATACTAAAAGTCCTCAATGATCCGATGTAAGCTTCAGCCGCCATTTTTACAAAATGGCGCCCAAAATAATGTTTTTGCGTATATCTCACGAACGGTGGCATCTATGCGAAAACTGACCTTCAACAAAGTTATAGAGAGTAAAATTTCCTATATATTCTATAAATTTAGTCGTCGGAGCAATGCTTTGGAATCAAAAAACCGAAAAAGAAAATTAATATTATAAAAAGCTGAAAACATGACGAATGTAGAATATAAAAATGCAAAGTAGTGTGTTGTACAGGCATAACTAAACACCCAGTATAATTGATAATAGTCTCAGATTATGTAGCATTTAATTATCAACCACTTTTATTAGGAAGACAATTTCATATTCGGGATAATTTAGAATATAAAGCGGGGTGACATGACAATGGCTCACCCTGTATATGTGGAAAGAGTAATAATCGCTTTTTTAACTAAGTCAACGATTTCCATTTAAACAATTAATGTTTGTGTTATAACTCATAAGCAGTGTAAAACATACGAGCGCGCCACTGTGATCTACATAAAAATCTATTAAGAATCGATAGTCCAGAAAAATTAGGGTGAAAAATTTGAACAAAGTTGATGTTTGGTAGAGCCGCTCAATTAGGCTTCTTGTTCAACATACTGAAAGTCCTGAATGATCCGATGTGAGCCTCGGCCACCATTTTGTAAAAATTGCGCCAAAAATGAGTTTTTTAAGAATATCTAGCGAACAGTGGTACCTACATGAAAAATGGTTCTAAACAAAATTGTAGAGCGTTTAATTTCCCACAAAAAATATTTAGTAACATTTTGTCGTCGAAGTAATCCTTTGGCGTCAAAAAGGCGAAAAATAAAATTATTTTATAGCGCTGTGAAAAACGTGACGTTCGCTGGAAATGTCAACCTATAGTCACATGATCGCCAGTGTATGCACCCGTATACTGATACCACAACACTACTCACATATGCGTACAGGGTTCTGCACAAACTTAAGGGGGGGGGGGATTCTCAGGTAATTTTTAGTAGAAAACGTTTAATAAACATGTGCCCAAAAACGCTTCCTTACAGGGTTACAGCCTCCCGAAGACGGAACTGTGTAGTACCTATACGCAGCATCAAAAATGGGCCACCCTGTACATCAATAAAATCAAATTTATATCAGTTATACAGCAACATAGTATGGAAAAGCCTTTCGCGAGATCAAAGTAGTTCATTAATAAATAATAATTTGTTTCAAAGATAACAGTTAAAAACAATTTGACCTTATTAGTTATTATTATTGCCACTAAACGAGTGTAATGTTGCAATTATTTATGAAAGAAGCTGAAGCTGTAAAAGTGAAAAGCGAAAGCCTGGAGATACAACGTTGCAAACCTACAAATAAATAATTTGTTTAACAGATAAATTACACACATAGTTGATGATGATGATGATTAGTGCTTAAGTACTCATAAATATATTCTATTTACTAATAACGCAAGTATGCGTGATATTTTTCTTAGGTTGCTTGAATACATGAATGAGATGATAATTAATTTATTTATGTTTACACCCAAATTGGAGTGACTAATTTTTCAAATTTATCTTATGATTTCACCGTAAAATGTCAGTGATTCGATCAAAACGCACGTGTCATGTTCATTTACATTAATAAATGAGTAATTACATTAAATTTAAAAACGCCATGACGCACATACATTATTATAATACAGGAAAAGCTAGAATGCAACAATTAATAATTACAGTTTCTATATGACCTAATAGTATTTGTGAATGTTGTAAAAATGCATTCTTAACTTGACAATAATTTTAAATTTTTGCGTTACGTGCATTCTCTAGAAATTAGTCACACTTATTGTTTACAGGACCGTATTTAGAAATTTGACGCCCCTGGCCTAAGAATTTGTAGCGCCCTAACAGCAGTGGTAATTTTAAACTAAAGTTAAGAAACGAATGGAATTTAAATAGCTAAAAAATGTAATGTATGTTATCCTTTTGGGCCCGGTGCCCTTTTAGACCCGGCGCCAGAGGGCTATGGCCCAATTAGCCTAATGGTTAGGATGGTGCTGACTGTATACACAATAATCGATAATAATAGTACGATACCTAACGCTTTATCATCAAAGCTTTACTGGAAGCTGTAATCATCCCAAATTTTCCGACAATGTTTGTCAAAACAATTCTGTGATTCAACAATTCGGTTTTTAAACGACTACTGATTTCACTGTAACAAAAACAGACCATAAAAATTATGAAACTGATTTACGCAACGTATAACCTGCTGTTATATATCGATAAAATACTTTTAAGTACACCTTAAATTTATAAATATTCTTTAAATGTTTAATCAGTTTTTAGGTCAACTCAATTAAAATACCTACTTCAAGCGATAAATAATCACTAATCAGTACAGTATCAGCATTCAACAAAAAGAAGGCATTTTGTTTGTTTAGTTTTCGTACCAACGTTTTGACAATGGGCCTGACAATGTGGCGTAAGACCTTAAAATATAATACAATGCTATTAAACTTTGCGTAACAAAACAATACCCTCCTATAGCTATACTCCGTACAGCAAGGAAGGTAAAAGGGAGAAGGCAAGAGAGAGATAGAGGAGGGAACACAAAGACAATCATAAAAGGAAAAATTTCAAATTTTTACGAAAATACATGGTCTCTAGGAAGCCAAAAAGCCATGGTGGAATGCTACTGCTCATGCTCCCTGGGATGTTTTAGCGCTCATGGTAGCGTCTCTCTGACAGTCGTGGCTTTAGCAAGGCGGTTAGTACCCAACTGTTGGAGTAGCATCCAACACCTTCAAAAACGGCTTCTGTATGTATGTGTGTGCGCAACGCTTGAAATCTCAGAAACCACTGCTGGGCCGATCTTAATGAAATTAATACAATGCAATACTTTTAGAGATTCAGAATGCCATTGATAATGACAGATTACCAACGACGGATCAGATTGGGTTGGCGGATTATAACTGGTCGACGGATCAGAACAGGTCGACCAATCAGAACGGGCCGACGAATGATAACGAGTCCCCGAATTAGAACGGGTCGACGGATCATAACGGGTCGACCTCGACGGGTTCGAACGGGACGACCTCGACGAATTCGAACCGGTCGACCTCGACAGATTCAAACGGGTCAGCAAGTCATAACGGGTTCACGGGTTATAACGAGTCGACGGATCAGAGTGGGTTGGCGGATCATAACTAGTCGACCTATCAGAACAGGTCGACCAATCAGAACGGGCCGACAAATGATAACGAGTCCCCGAATTAGAACGGGTCGACGGATCATAACGGGTCGACCTCGACGAGTTCGAACGGGACAACCTCGACAGATTCGAACGAGTCGACCTCGACAGATTCAAACGGGTCAGCAAGTCATAACGGGTCCACGGATTATAACGAGTCGACGGATCAGCATGGGTTGGCGAATCATAACTAGTCGACGGATCAGAACAGGTCGACCAACTAGAACGGGCCGACGAATGATAACGAGTCCCCGAATTAGAACGGGTCGACAGATCATAACGGGTCGACCTCGACGGGTTCGAACGGGACGACCTCGACGAATTCGAACGGGTCGACCTCGACAGATTCAAACGGGTCAGCAAGTCATAACGGGTTCACGGGTTATAACGAGTCGACGGATCAGAATGGGTTGGCGGATCATAAATAGTCGACCTATCAGAACAGGTCGACCAATCAGAACGGGCCGACAAATGATAACGAGTCCCCGAATTAGAAGGGGTCGACGGATCATAACGGGTCGACCTCGACGAGTTCGAACAGGACAACCTCGACAGATTCGAACGAGTCGACCTCGACAGATTCAAACGGGTCAGCAAGTCATAACGGGTCCACGGATTATAACGAGTCGACGGATCAGCATGGGTTGGCGAATCATAACTGGTCGACGGATCAGAACAGGTCGACCAATTAGAACGGGCCGACGAATGATAACGAGTCCCCGAATTAGAACGGGTCATAACGGGTCGAACGGGTCGTCAAGTCATAACGGGTCCACGGATTATAACAAGTCGACGAATCAGAATGGGTTAGCGGGTCGACGGATCAGAACAGGTCGACCAATCAGAACGGGTCAACCAGTCAGAACGGGTCCGACATATTAGAAAGGGTTGACCTCGGCGGATTCAAAATTGAACATCAATTTTGTTTGACATAGAACAACCTTGTCAATTTTCGATATCTACGACCCATATACAGAGTCAAAAGTATGAGGACACCGATTATCTGCCGTTGATATTCATGTTAGACCCGTGGAAGAACACTTAGCGTCAGGATAAGCGGGGTGGGGGAATCCTGGATTGCGTTTGCAACTCCAGAATTTTTTTTCTGCAATCGTTTATGAGTTATGGCGCATCAGTTTTTTTTTAAATACGAACCTTGCTTTTCACTGTTTGATAAAATATTTCCTTACTTCGCTATTAAAAATTTAAAACTCTATGGGATTACATACAAAAAATTTTGCGACAATTCTGCTTAAAGCTTAAAAAAGTAAGGAAATTTGGAAGTTTTCATGCCAAAATTTTGATCTGAAAATGACATGAAGTCGTTAACATCCGATTTCCCGACTCCTATTATGTAAAGCACTTTAGTGAAATAGATTTTACGTTAAACCAATAAAGCTAAAGTTTTAATTCCGGAACACTCTGTATAACTTCAATATTCTACAAACTGCATAGTATATACCATATCAGTTTCCATGTTCAACAGCTGTAATCTCTTTTTGCTGCAGTCATGAAAAATCATGCAAAGGTGCATCGAGATTATTAATAGCGCCGTTATGCACGTTGTTCTATTTAAAATGTCTGATTTCAAGATGTGTTTACATGAAGGAAGTATGTTGAAATGGGTTTTATTACTTGTCGTTAACTGGTTAGACGTTAGAGGTGCGTACATTTATTTATTTTCATTTTTCACAGAATTTCTGGTTAATTAATAATCAATTTTCTCGCTGTTTTACTCGTTTATTTTAGGTTGAAAAGGCGTAGGCACTTAATCGCAGTCTAGACATAATATATACATAGAATATCATTCTTTCCAAATGCATTTTACTTACGCCAGCACATAAACCGCTGTTTGGAATAATACGATCAACTTGAAGATACAGAAATACCTACTAAGAGAAGCTATTGTAGTGCTAAATCGTTATAAACAGGCATCATGTTGCAGTATTCTGAACATGAATAGGTACTTGCTTTCATTTTGCAGAATGTATTTTTTCAGCATGATGTAGTAACGGCAATAATAATTTAGTTAAGTTACAAAAAAAACGAAATCACAGCAAATTCCAAGTAAAACGTATTTCCTGATTATTATTTAGCTCTAAAGTTACAATTCCACCGCCAATTAATTTGAAACGAATCAAAATAAATTGAAATTTCTACAGGGTGATTCGCCAGATTTGTATCATTGACGTCCCTAGGCAATTTACATTTCTGCGCCCCTCTCTACAACACCGTTTTATTTTTTATTAAACATTTTTTTAAACAAAAATGTTTTTTGACGGAAGGTAATAAATTTTTCACGTTGGATGTTTTTTCGACGCCATAAAATGATTTTTTACGTCAAAACGCATTTACTGACGTCATACGATATATTTAACGTCAAAAATTTATTTACTTACGTCAGTAAATAGTTTTTTCGTACCAAAACATTATTGTAGCATTCTGAAATATATATTTTAAAGTCAAAAATTGATTTATTTTGTGTTTAAAGTAAGAATTAAAAAAAAAACTATGTAAATACTAATAAAAACAACGAATTTTTTGATGTCAAAATTTTTTTACGGTAGGTAATCAATTTTTGACGTCGGATGTTTATCGACGTCATAAAATGTTGTTGTTTTGCATCAAAAACGCATTTACTAACGTCATAAGATATATTTGAAGTTAAAAATTAATTTTCTTACGTCAGCAAATGTTTTTTGAGTATCACAATATTATTGTAAGCCTTCTGAAATCTATTTTTTTGAAGTCTAAAATTGATTTTTTTTGTGTTTAGAGTGTTTAGAATTTAACGATGTAAATATTAATACAAAAAATAGTTTTTTACATCAATAAATAATAACACAAACATGTATTTATTCACGTCAAAAAACCACGCGTAGGTGCGCAACATTTTCTCACGTCAAAAACTCATTTATTTACGTCAAAGAATCAATTATTTACGACACAAAAACTATGGTTGTCGAATTCATTTTTTGACGTCAAAACTCGTTTATTGATGTCTTAAAATAATTTATTTGTAGTTTAACAGTAATTTTCTTACACTATTGTTATCTTATTTTAAATTGTTTCAAGAGTTTTTACTTTTGTACAACTTAAAATTGATTTTTGACGTCAAACATCTATTTCCGAAATCTAAAATTTAATTTGTGACGTAATACTTAAGTTTCTTCTTCTTCTTCCTCTTGTTATAGGCCAATGGCCTGTTTAATACCCGCAACTAGTGCGGCTTCTGTGAGCCCTCTTTGCACGTATGCCGGGCAGGAGGCTGGCCTTGCCCGTCGAAAGGAGAAGAAGTTCCACTAAATGGTTTACGATTACCAAAGCTGTTAGTATGACAACCGGGACCGACGGCTTAACGTGCCCTCCGAAGCACGGTTGGTTGCAGATATACCCCTATATTGGTCACCCATCCGAGTCGGGACCAGAGCGGACAGTGCTTAACTTTGAATACCGTATGACCGGCATCGGCAGTTCTCCGCCGTGCAACCAACATATATTTAAGTTTCGAAGTCAGAAATTATTTTGCTACTTAAAAAATTTTGTTTTCCACAACTCGGGACAGAAGCGAAACGCAAAATATTAAAATAAAATATAATAATTTTCACGATGTAAGGAATTTTAAGCGCCCCAAATTTGTTTGGCGCCCCTGGGCAATCGCTTGTTCGCAGTTGCGGCTCCGACTGTAACCCTATTGTAATTTGGTTTAGAATCGCAGCCAGTTGTCTACAGAATTTTGTAACATTACACGCTTGTCTTAATATCCATGAAATAAAAACAAACCATATATTTGGCGGGAGTGGTCATGAGGTAGAGCATCCGCTTACCAATGCAAGGATCGAGGGTTCAATTCTCATGAAATCCTTATTTTAAATTATTTTATATGTATGATCTTGCGATATTTTTAAAAATGCAAAGAAATCGAAGTATTTTTGTTGAATAATTGAAATTGTTCGTAAAATATTTAACGTCAGGTGTACAATACGTAAAAAGAATTTTCAAAAAACTTTAAAAAATCAATTAGTTTGTATTTAATAACCACGATGCAAGAACATAAAATATATAAAAAACTTTAAAAAAATAATTTTATGGGTATTGCACCCGACACCCTCGCATTGGTAAGCGAGTGCTCTACCCGAAGACTACTTTTGCCAGACACGCTTGTATTTATGTCTTTTACGACAAGCGTGTAATGTTACTAACATGTAATAAAAGTGTGAGTACAAGCTACTTTGATCCTAAACAGCCTGTATTAAACAATTTTGGAAAAACTATCTGTTTTAATATTTTAGGAATTTACTGAAATTGTTCTTTAAATTTATACTGACAATAAATATCCTCCAGCTTGACTTTGCAAGCCGTGATGGGTTCTTAAGTTCAAGCATTTTTTTGCTAGAAAGTAAAAACCAACAAATCTACGCTGTCTTATTGTCTTGCCTTGACAATCTTTTGGTTTCAATTAATCAATTTACAAGGTTACTGAGGTTTGTTTTTTATTGCTCCTAATGCAGATGTTAAACTACAAACTAAATTCAATGTCACGGACTGTCTACTAATATTATTTTATCAAAAGTTTTAATCTACCTAGCACTCTGACCATTTAACGGTTTTATTACTTACTTTCGCCATTCATCAAAAATTAATTTAACAATTAATACAGTTCGCAGAGATCCGTAACGAACTTTGCACACAGTGGGGAAGGATAATAATTAAAGTTTGGGAGTCACATGTTGCAAGAAGCACTAAAGCATCCACTTAGTTTTTGTGCGGCTTTTAATGGCGCTAGGCTTGTTAAAAATCTCTTACATTATCATAAGTTGACGTCATAACCGCAACTATTTCCCTTGAACTCAAAAAAGCGCAATAAATCCTGTTACTAAAAAATGTCCTTTTAGTGTCTGCAGGAATAGAATGGGAGTAGAACGCACTAAGAACTGGTTTAGCAACAGAAACCTCTAAACTTAATAAAGCGCATCAAAAAAATGTCTCTGAACATATCTGCATCTTGTATGGCCCAATTGTTTACTTATAAATTTATAATATAATTTAACATAAGCGTATTGTTTAAAAGATAAATAGAAGGGCTAAAATAACTCTTTTATTACAAAAATGCAGGAAAATTCGGGGCGAGTTGATAAAGGAATCTAAAAATAAACGTACACACATGATCAAGTCGATTTACACTCTAACCTTTAATAGTTGCTTATATAATTACATTGCAGGTAGGTCATGGCTCGTGATTACAATATTTTGTATTTTATAATTTATAAAACAACAACACACAGGGTGCATCAAATTATCACTATCAGCACTATTGCGTCAACTTTCTTATAACTAGAAGATTTAGTTTAATTAAGAAAGACATACGAAAAAACCATTTAACGTCGCCTTTTCGAGTTCTTCCAAAAAATAGCTTTGTTTTTAATGAAACACCCTGTATATTTATGATATTCTGAAAGAAAATTAAATCCTGAATAGTTTAACGACAAATGAATTTGATGTTAGCCAAAAAAAACATTAAGCGGCCGCAAAAATTCGACACACGCTGTATATATTTTAAACAAACAACCGATTTTCATCTTAGAAATAAGGACAAAATCATTATCTTAATTACTGTTTTTATTATTTTAAAAATAATGTAAAAATAAATATTTAAATAAAATACTAACAGCTCCTCACAAAAATATTAACTAAAAGGGACACTCTTTCCAGCAAAAACGTTAATCCTTCCATATTTCTTTTCAGTGTTAAAAACAAGCAATAGATTCGCAAAAGGCAGAGGTGTATGGGAGATTTAAAGAAAATTACGTATGAACAAGTTTAAACGTTTTTCTTCTAGACGTCATGCATATTCATGAGCTTTTTTTAAAGCTTGCTGCTCAAAATTGGAGCGAACAGATGATTTCAAGGTTTTCATATTCAACATGCAACAACACTAGCCACGTGCGTTGCAAAATTTATTGTTTTGTCTGATTTATACAGAATACATAAATATTTTACAGACTTTTTTTAAAGAAAATCATCATGTTTTATTACTTGTTGAAAATGATTCTAAATCGACTGCGTAAAGTACAGGGCAGGGCTGTAACTTTACACGTAGAATATTATTTTTTACATTACATGTAGAAAAATGTATAAAATACGTAGAATATGTAGAATAATATGTAGAAAATTATCTTAATTAAAATTTGGATATCTACCTTTTCTAAATATTATATATGTAAAGTATGTGGAATATGTAAAATATGCACCAAGAGATTCTAGAAAAACACTTGCATAATATTATTGTGTTTACCTAATTATGTAGATAAACACCTCTGTGCATAGTAGAGGGGGTGAAGTGAGACATGTGACTATTCAACGGTACGAACGCGCCGTCTTTTCGTTATTCAAACGTACAGCACTGCAAAATGTTTTTAATTGTCAGCAGTTATCAAACGACAAATCAGTTGGCCCTATAAAAAAATATACAATAAACTTGCGCCCTTTAAATCGTTACGTCCGGGGCTGAAGTACCCTACACTCCCATCGTAATTCCGGCAGTGGTTTACTATTTTGAGATATTTTAAGTTGTAATTTATCAATATTAATTATTTAACTGTGGTAAGCGCGTCCATTTTCCATTCAGAAAGCCTGGGTTCCATTTCCTGGCCCAGCCGGCTGTTCTGGCTCAGGGTTTTCCGTGGTTTTCCTGGACCTACAAATACTAAGACAGTGCTATTCACGCAAATTATCCCTTGTCTAAATTCCTTGCTTTAACCCATCTTTACCATCCTTTCTCGGCTGAAGAGGGGCTTAGGACTCCGGTGCTGAGTCCGAAAGACCCCTAGGCCGCCCCATCACGACGAAGGCACCGACAATGAAATTTCCTGTTTTTACGTTTAAACTGTCTGATTTTACATAGGTATTATTCTACATGTAGAGTATGCAGAAAAGCATATTCTACGTGCAGAATAACCATGTATAATAAGTATATTTTACATGTAATATTGTACATGCCCAACTCTGGTACAGGGTGAGTAAAAAGGGTTGCATATTGTAATATTTTTAATAAAAGTTGTTTGTTTAATACTGGCGCGTACTTGTCGATGTTAATATTTTTTTTACGTGCGTTATTTGGTTGCTAGGCAACCAACTTTTGCTTTTTTAAATTACGTCACAAAATATGTTTGGATTTCTAAAATTTCCTAGTTGCCATGGCAAGCAAATAACGAAACCTATAAAAATTAAACATCGACAAAGTATTCACTGAAATTTAACAAACAAGTTTTATTAAGGCTATTTTTTCATCGAGTTCGACATTATGCGTTATTTTTCACTCACCCTGTAAACTTTTTTTACGCTGTGCTAAAATTCAAGCGGATTTTACATGATTTAATTATAAAATCATTTTTTAAGTACGAGAATATAATTCTTTGATGAAAGGTATGTAATAAACTTCGCCGCACTGATTATTTTAAAATTAGGCATGAAAAAAAGCGATTTCATGGATTAGGAAGTTTTTCAAGTTGGAAGGTCGCAGTTACTTTGACGCCAGGTATTTGGCGACGCCTGTTTTATTAGCAACATTTTTGGCAATTCATAGTCTGATAATTGCTTCGAAAAAACGTGTTTATACGTTCATAAAAGCCTTTCGATTTATTTTACGATCTCGAACTCGTTTCCAGAGTATGATGCTCGTTTTGGAAATAACTTTAATACCGAGCAATTAGTAATTAGTTGCAATTTTTATCAAAAATAACCCCAAGATTTGGTAAAATTATGAAAAATTAGCAAATGTGTTGAGTGTATATTTCTGCAGAGCGAAACAGCAATTTTCTAACGTTAACATTCATTTTGAAAAAAAATGTATCAAATGAAAGTTACTCAGAATTGTTTTTATCTACAGGGTGTCAGTTTGAAAACGTACAATATGTTATATCTCTGTAAATAAAAGAGGTATTGAAAATTTCTAGATGCCGTTTCTACAACATGGAGGGGGAATCATCATGACTCATAAGGTAAGCTTCCCCCATTCAATCCCGTAGGCTCTAACTGCCCCTTTAAAAAAATGCTAATTGATAGTAGCTAACATTTTCTTTTTACCTGATTCGTTTCAGAAAAATTAAGAAATAAAACTCATAAGCTTTAGAACCAATTATTTTAATTCAAATTTAAAGATTAGATTACATGTTCAAAATTATTTCCATTATTCTCGAGGCAATAGTTCTCTATTCTCAAATTCTCTCCGAACATTTTGGAATGTTTGGCGCGCAATAGCTCGGCACTCCTCAACTACTCGTTGTCGCAGTTGTGCAATGAACTGAGGCTGAGTTTTGTAGACAACAGAATTTTAAGTGACCCGATAAAAAGAAGTCTAATGGGGTCAAATCTGGAGACCTTGGAGGCCGTTTTATTTCTCAATTTTTCTGAAACGAATCGGGTAAAAAAATTGTTTGCTACTATTGCATTTCTTAAAAGCTTTTCAATGAGGTATCACAAGGTGTGTTACCATTTGAAATTTTTTGTTGGGGTAGCTAGAGCTTAAAGGGTTGAATGGGAAAGATTACCTTGTAAGTCATGATCATTCCCCCTCCATGTTGTAGAAACCGTTTCTAGAAATTTTCAATACCTCTTTTACTTCCAGAGTTGTAACACATTGTACGTTATCAAATTTTTTTGTACACCTTTTTTTGAGTTATGATGTCACACAATTTTTCAACCGTTTGATCGAGAATTTTTTAATTTTACTAGGCTTAAAATAATATGGGGTTGAAAATTTCACACAAGTTAATTTGTGGTAACCATGCTTCGCTAGTGATTTCACCCTTAAATCTTAAAGAGCTAAAATTATTTAATAATTAGCAGTTGGACAATAGCCACTAATTTTTATGTCGCTACATAGATAAAAAATTCCTGTTTTTATTTAAATATTTTTTTGTTCTAAAATCAATAGTAACGACAGAAAATCGGCGCGGCTTCACCATACTTTTGACTCGCTCTGTATGTGTATAAAAAATTCGTATTCTTAAATTACATTCAATACGCCGATTACGTGCTTTATATGTATTTAAAAAAACATTAAGCAAATTAGCTTATAAATATAAACATAAAAAAAACTAATTTAAATGTGATACAGCAATAAATAATCCGTCTACTAAGTCCTCATTGAGTGCAATATTTTTCGACCTTTAAATTTAAATTAGATGTGCTAGAATTTTGACTCTAAATGAATTTATAAAAATGTCAGGAGTTGATGCAAAGTGCATGGAATTTACAAATAAAATTAAAAAAAAATGATTAGCATATAAACGAGTATTATATTTTTACAGACGTCAACTTCTGCATAAATAAAAAAGTTTAAAGTAACCGTTATGGAGTGATCGAAATAGATTTTTTGTCGTTTAAAATTAGCAAAAAATTATTTACAGCAGCAATTTTTAGATATATTTTTTGCAGCAGTATTTTTGTTGCAATTACTAATAATGTTGCATTTAATGTAAAGCAAATTGTTATTGATAAAATATTTATAAATCGAACAAAAAAAATTTTTTTTGATAAACTTCTTAAAAAAAATTAACGGTTTTGTGTATTAGATAAAAATAAATTTTATTTCATAATAAAAATCTTACCTTTCGTAATTAAACTATTTGAAGTGGTGAGTTTATCACACTTTAGTTGTCACAGGCAACTACAATCAACTACTATCGAGCTGCGAACGCATGTAAAAGCCGTTCTACTGTTGAAGCAGCTCAAAAGGTTGCATATCCCTACTATGTTATAAAAATATACAAGTACAGTCAATTTCTCCGCATTTTATGATTCATTAGTATTCTTAACCGTATCGTGAATAATTTGCATATTTTTTTCTAATGTAAATATTAATAATAATATTAATTCTCGCTAATCATACAAATGGTTTCCTGTGATAATGCTTAGTCCGAATTCGATCTGTCAGTTGTAGGTACAGAAATAATTGTGATATATAATTCCAACATATTTAACTAGAAACCTAAACATTATAAAAATAAGTTCCTTAAACATCAATATGATATCGATATTATTTTTTTAGTTTATTTTCTTAATTGGTTAATCTCTGATAAGGGTAAACAAAAATTAAGCTTAATTTGCAGAAACAGTTTTTACTGGGCAGTTAATATCGCTTTGCCGTTAATACATATTTAAATAGTTTCTCTAATTATTTTTAATTAGATGGAATAAATTGCAAGCAAAGAATACAGATTTTACAACAGCCATGTTAAACTGGTAAGCTTTAAAAGAGCGCAAAATTTAAACTGACAAGCAAAATCGTGTTGCTTCATAGCAACACGATTGAGTTTGTCAATGAGATACAGAATTATAGAAATTTTTTTATTCGGAAGTAGGATTGCTTAGAATATTCCATTCACGTTGTAGCAACCATTGACAGCTGTTTATTTTCAGATTCTTAGCCAATCACATCTAAGATTATCTCGACAACACCTCTTAGGAAGGTGTCATGTGATCAGCGCTGTAACTTTAGCAACAATGTCAACAAATTGTTTTTATTTTTGCTTTTAATAATTAAAACAACACGGTTGTATGCCAATACGTAACAATAAATAAGTATATTAATTTTTTTGTCGACTTGAAATTTTCTACTTATTCCTTGCCTAACTAAAAAGTTTTATAAGTTACTTAAGTTACTGCTGTTAATCTGACTAAAGATGTCTGCTTATTACAGTTTATTAAGGATAGTAGTAATATGCAGTTTATTTGTATGGCAAAAGTAAGTATGTATGAAAGTGCATGTTATATATAAACGAATAGAACTTGTGGACTCCCCCATGCTTTTAATGACAGCTTCTTTTAAAACAGGCAAGCATTAGAAATCAAAAACCGCCTCGTCTTAAGTCTTACTGTAACATAATCATCAGAACTATCGCAAGCCATCTATCTACTTATACATACAAATTTGATTTTTTTAACTGTCAGCCCTAATAACAGCTTAAATAAACCATTATTGCATTTAGCTTATCTGATCGCTGTTACAATGTGTAATTGTGTAAGGGTCCAATACTGTACTGTTGAATATTTTCCAGCTTATCAGATTACTTACAATCACAACAAACCGTTCGGAATTATCCAGAAATATTAAGAGAGCAGGGGTTATATTTTTACCTGTTATAAAAGTTTTAACATTACTTTTCCTTTTCTTTTTGAAACAAATCACCCTTATTATGAATTACGCTTTTAAAAATATGCTTGACGGTGTTATACCTAGCCCAAATATGTCAGTACCTAAATACCACCGCGCCTAAATATGCCTGCGCCTAAAATGCCCGCGCATAAATATCTTCGCATAGAAATATGCTCGTGCCTAAGTATGCTCGCGCCCAGTTACGTACTACTACTACTAAATATTCCCACAATTAAATATATCCGTGCCTAAATATGCCCACACCAAAATATACCCGCACCTAAATTTGCCTGCGCCCAAATATACCCAACTCCAAAATATGCACACACCCAAGTATGGCCGCGCCTTAATATTTCCGCACATAATAAATACCACAACGAAATAAGTTCGCCCTTAAGTAGGCCCCCACCAAAATAAACCCGCACCTTAAAATGCCTACGCCTAAATATGCCAGTGCCTACCTATGTCCGTACTTAAATATACCCGCATCTAAATATTCCCGCATCTACATATGCCTGCGCTTAAATATTCCCGCACCAAAATATGCTCCTAAATATGCCCGCGACTAAAAATGTTCGCGCCTAAATATGCCTGCACCTAAATATACCCGAACGTATAGTGCTGGTGCCTAAAGTTTGCGCACTTAACTGAGCCCGCAGCTAAAATTTCGGCACCATAAAGATCTCGCCTAAATATACTCTGGTCCAAATATGTCCGCCCTTAAATATGCCCGCATCTAAATATGTCCACGCCTAAATAATCGTGCACCTAAATATGCCCGCACCGAAAAACGCTTGCGTTTAAACATGTTCGCACCTAAATATGTCTGGGTCTAAATATGGCTACATCAAAATGTACCCGCACCTAAAACCCGCGCCTATATATGTCCGTACCTAAATATTTTCGCACTAAAATATGACGCGCCTAAGTATACCCGCGCATAAATATGCTCGCACCAAAATATGCCCCTGAATATGCCGACGCCTAAAAATGCCCAGTCGTAAATATACCCACACGTAAAGAACTGGCGCCTGAAGGTTCCTACATGTAACCGACCCTCGTATTAAATGTCGGCGGCGTAAAGCTCTCACTTAAAGATGCACCTAAATGTTCCTCTCCGACGATGAATAACATGCTGTCCAATGATGCTTACCGAGACGTTTAGTTTTGACGGATATTGACAGTGCAATTCTTCCATTCAATGGGTATGTATGAGATCAATAACGATATTTATACCAGTTTTTTATAAAATTATTTAATTACAATTAAGTACAAACTTGTTCACAAATTTTAATTATTTCTGCAACACTTTCATTATTGATTCCTGATTGAAAGCTAGTTCTGTTATACGAAATTTTAGATTTCCTTGCACGGAATGTAAAATTATTATTCTAATAATTGCTCGGGATTAATATACAACTTTGGACGTCCAGTTTTTGTTGGAAGATCAGTAGCCCTGAATAATCTAACGGTTTTTGCTAATGTAGATCTTGAAACAGGATTCCAATTTGTGTGTTGTAAATAAAAAATAATTCGTATACTTCTTGATAAGACCGTTGCGCGTCACCATGTCCTACCGTCATTAAAATTTGAATGCTTTCAGTTTCGGTTAAATTCATCGTCGCTTCATAAAACTAGGCAGGCAGGCACTTTTGTTGAGATGAACTCGGCATGTAAATTATTTAAAATTTGACACTTTTATGTGCTAGGAAATAAATAATAACCACAAGTATGGTTTTTTTGTTTATCAAAATTTATGGAATCCTGCCAGAAACTTTTTTATACATTCATTATGTTAAACCCTCTCCCCGTACACATCTTATGTTACCTTTGCCTTACATTTAATTAACTTGTACGTTATATTTTCAATTACTAAGTTTTGTGTATTATCTTAATAAAATAATAGTATTCCATTTTTTTTATTTCTTATAAAACTGTCACTTGTTATTCGTAGTGTACCAATTTTCCAAATTCTTAATAACAAGATTAGACCGTATTGCGATAAGGATAATTTTGGAATTCCATGTTGTCGTATATACAAAATTTTCGCGAGAAGCCAAGGTCGCATAATCGTTTGGCCCAAACCAGTTTTGTAAAATTCGTCAGCATGTTTAAGTTTTGTAGTTAGTACCGTTTCTATTATTCGGTCATGCTTAAAAGTGTCTCTGTTGCCCAACTTCCGTAAACAATGTTTTGGGGTTAAGAACGAATTCGCAGCAGTTCACTTACGAATTGAAATTTTAAATAAAAGCTATGAGGTAATGCAAAGTGACAAGTGCTTTATTTTGTGTTTTTTATTTAGTAATAAATTGCGGAACATCGCTGATGTAGCCTGTACAGCGACCGGTGTAAAAGATTTAAAGTATTTAAGTGAAAATATAAAAAAAATCATTCAAAACCCTGACAATTTCAATGACTTAATAATTGGCCAACTTGTGAATCAGACATAATGGCGTATGGATTTCATTTATAGAACTGTTAATTAAAAGGTAGGTTTTCCTTTTTTAATTGGTGTCGTCCTCCCGTAGTAAACTTTCACGAGCCGCCACTGCTTACTATTGTTCTCACTTTTGGTTATGTATGATTCTAAGAAATAACGGGCTATATGATCAAGAACGGGATAAAAATGTGAGATATATAAGCATATGCCTGTACTTGGTTAGTATCTCTAAAAAACAATTATCTCTGAGAGGGTGCTGCTACTTATTGATAATCATTTTATTGATGTGGCATAATAAAGTTAAGCTTTTAATATAATCAATAATCACTAATAGAAAAGTTGTGTATTGTAAAAAGCAATCAAGTAAAAACTTAGTCGCAGTCGCCTTTGAAACAAACACGACATGGAGCTATTATCATAACATTTTTAACAATTAGCAATTAGCAGGGTAAATTAAATTTAATGCTTATTATTTTTATTTTACAAACGTTCATGATAAATGTCAGCTGTAAACCGTGACTCATTCAACACATGTATGTATAATGGAAAAATATATTAGACGGTGTTTTGGTTTAGCGGTAAAGGCGAGGGCTTGTTATCTGGTGACCCCAGTTCACATTCCGTGACAGACCTCTTTTTATTTCTTATAAGTTTTTTATTTTATTCTTTAACATTTTTTACGACTATCTAATCTTGGCTCAAACCTATTATACATTTTAATTTTTATCTTTGATTTATTTAAAAAATAATAATTTTAGTACTCCTTTTTTTCATTCATTACCGCGTTTTGTTTTGGAGCAAATACCTGTATCAAAGTTACCGTTTCTTCTAACTACATGTCTATTAAAATTATTCTCCGACTGATTGGTTCCCTGTTTGTTATTCGTCTATCGATTTTTTCTGTCACTACTAAAACTATTTTATTATTATTTTAGTACAAAATCCTTTTCCAGGTTTATTGTTCCTTGTCCCTTCTTTTTTGTTTCGCTGACTGCCAAAATATGCATGTTATACCTTACCATTTCCTGTACTATTTCTACTTCCTTCTTGCTTCCTTCTAGTTCTAATGTTCCACGTTCCAATTCTCAATTACGTTTCGGTTCCCGTCGTCTAATTGCTATCCGTCCAGATCCGTTTTATATTATATATGTTAATTAATAAAATTATGATGATATTGACATATTTTCATGAAAAATATATCTTCTATGAAAAATATGTCATCTTGCATTAAATAAACAATCAAATTAAATTTTAATAGTTCAAATTACCCGCGTTATTTTAGCTACATATTTACAGTAACCTATTATAGCCGATTATAGTTTTGAACACGTAGTTCAGGGACGAATTTTACAGATGGCGCTGAAAACTACGTCCCCACTTTGTATGAGAGAGTGCCCCATCTATAACTCACTCTGTTATTTATGAGTTAGCCAGTGGCGTTCGACAAACTTACAGCTCAGCGCGCTGATATATAGTAATTTAGTACTTTAGGACTTCGTGAATTTTCATTTTTGAAAGGGACAAATATTTTGCTATGTAAATTATTTGTTTACTATGAAATTTCTAACAATACAATATCGATACAAAAAAATCTTCTTACGTCAATTTGTCAATCTTATTGTTTGTTAAAATTTGGTCCCATAATTTTATTTACCTGTGGCAACAAAAAGTCTAGCGCCGGCCCTGTGTGGCGTTTCTATACTCTTGATCAACCCTGTATATGTCGCGTATAATCTACTTTTCTTTTTAAAATCTGAAAGTGGATTTGTTTGCGAGTAATTTATCGGCACAGGTTTGAAAAATAAAAGCGAGATTTATGTTATTCTTGGTGTTGTGCAACGGCTTGTCCGTTCTAGTAAAAGCTAAAGATGCTATTGCCCCTTTTAGACCTTGCTATTTGACAATATCTCCTTGAAGTGTTGTCTAAAAACATAATATACTCTTAATTGGCCTAGATTTTAGAAATTATTGTTGTTTTAATATTATTCTTTGGAGGAAGGGGGGCAGTACAGCAAACAATAACCGTAATACGTTAACGAGTTAAAATCACAGTGCGGAAGTAAATAGTTCGACATCTATGATAAGTGTTTTGCATAAAATATTTTTATTATTCCACTTACATTACTAAAAACCCTGCAGTATCTAGAGATTATGACTAAACCATAAACTCTAAATTATTATGTTAATAAATATGTATATATGCATAAATCGAAGTACAAAACTGGGGCATGTTTATCAACTATTGCTCTACAGAAACAAAAAAAAGGGTCTAAAAGAGGTCAGACCTTGTTATACATTGTATTGAAGTAAAATATACATAGTTGGTTTCAAATATTTCACTGCATGCTAATTACTAGTTAAGCTTAAGGGTAATTCAGGGACGTGTAGATAACGGGGGCATGTGCTGTGCATCCCCTGTGCCCACACAACTATCCCCTCTTCTCAAACACATTTTATAATACAGAATCCCTAAATTAATTTAAGTTTTAGTCCAATCACATAAAACTATTTTGTTTTTTACAATTCATCATGGGAATACCGCAATCGAGATACAGGGTGTTTGAAAAAATCCTCCTAAGCTTGGTCTTGGGAAGATGATTATACCGGGTGTCCACGAGATTACGGAATATAGGGCAAACTCTGTGTTCATTTTGGGAAAAGATCGGGGAACCCTTTGAATGCTTTACGGTAGTTGTAGCAATTTATTATTGCAACAAAATTTTTCACTTGCCTGTGTCGGATACTTTGTACTTTCTTCATTTATTTTTAGTCCATAGTCCCTCGACTCCTGTACTAGGCTTCTCGCTAGTAGTTCTTTTAATTCGTCCCTTATCCTTGCAATCGGCGTTTTATCATCCGCATACGCAATATATTTGTGCTTACTTTGCTGCTTTTTACCACCTTTTCCACAACTAAATTAAACAGAATGTTGAATAGTGGACTGTTTTAGGCCGTTGTTAATTTGAGACTTGTTCGATACGTACTGCCCTATTCTTACTTGGCTATCTGTCTCTTTCAAAGTAATTTTTGTTAGTTTTCTTATTATTTTCTCTATTTCTTCAGACTTCGGTAGTTCCGTGTTTTCGTCTTTCTGCCTCCTTATTTCTATGTTTCCTCCAGTGTCTTTTTCCTCCGTATTTAGTCGATCTGTAAAATACTCTACCCACTGATCTATCACCTCCTTTTGGTATCCTACAAGTCCTCCTCCTTTATCCTTACAGTATTTGGTGTTCGGTTGGCACCCTCTTCTGATGGCACCTACTTTCTCGTAGAACTTACGACTTTCTGATTTCTGGTAAGATTCTTCTAGTTTTTGTATGTTTCCTGCAAAATATCTCTCTCTTTTTTCTTCTGTACGTTTCTTTCACTTCCCTGCTTGCTTGCTCCTATCTTCTTTTTGTTTCTGATCTGTTATCCTCCAGCATCTTTTTCCTTGTCTTTTCCCTTTATTCTATGGCCTTTTCACATTCTTCCCCAGCACCTCTTTCGATGTTTGCTTTATTGCCTTCCTAATGTTTTCCCATTTTTTCTATATGTCTTCACTTTGTTTTCGTCTGTCTCTGGTAATTATTCTATTTGCTCCTTGTACCTGTTTCTTGTTTCTTCGTTTTCCAAGGTTATTATTTCTTTTTCTTTTCTCAGCTCTTATTTTGTTTTTTATCTCTTCTTGTATTACTACCTTTACCCAGTGCCGGATTAAAGAATTTGCCGCTTTACGCACATTAAAATTGCCGCCCCGAAACGAAAAGACTAAAATTAAAACTTATAACTTACCTTGTCAAAATTGTTTCCGCCGAGATTTTTTTGATGCAACTGCGACAGTATATAGTTATAGTTTGTTTATGTTTCAAGTGAAATGCAGGTGCACCGTCGATATTTTCTTATTTCTTGCTCACATCTCATATTACTTACTATATGACTCATATAGTCATGATATGCATTTTATAGGAGTTGTAAATAATATCTGAGAAAAATTTAAAACTCTGTCATTTTATTAAATTAAAGTCTCAGATTTTGCCGCCTCCAGAAATCTGCCGCTATACGCACGTGCGTATCCTGCGTATAGGGTAATCCAGCGCTGCCTTTACCATGCAGAGGTAAGAGTCTGCGTCTGCTTCCCTATAGGTTCTTATATTTTTTTACAGTTTTTATTCTTTTCTCCTATTAGCACGTGGTCATTATCAGGCGTCGGCCAAGTTCCTCTGTAATTATCTTTATGTTGTAAATACGTACTTTTTATGAGCATTTTCCTCCCTGCTGCGAAATCAACTGGTCTCTTTCTGTTTTGACTGGTTGTCTCATGCTTACTGTGGCTTCCAATAGTTGGTTTATACATAAACTCTACTTTTGGCATTGGCATCACCCAAGATTATCTTTAAGTCGTATTTTGGTACCCTTTTATACTCCCCCTCCATTATTTCATAAAACTCATCCTTCTCCTTTTTGCTTTTAGTCTCACTGGGGAGGTGAATGTTTATAAGACTTATTTTACTCTACCTTCCTCTTAGCCTCAAAAGGCACGTTTTGTCATTTACTAGCTTAAACTCTATTACTGTATGTATCAACCTATTTGGAACCAGAAAACGATCTCCTAGCATTCTATCACTTTCCGCACTAACTTTTACTGTTTCGTACATACTGTTTACTGTTTGTTTCGATTTTTTAGTAGCCAACTTTGACTCGGTTTCTATTTCCATTCTCTTATCTTGCCTTCTCTCTTGATTTTGTTTGTATCTCTCTTTCCCCTTCCGTTATGTCATTGTCTATTTGGATTTTTTTGCTACCTAATTTTATACCTGTTCTTCATTACTTCTATTTTTCCTTCAAATCTCTCCATTTCCGCTACCACCATTTTTTTGCTTGGTGTTTTCCCGCTTCGAAAGCAATAGCAATACTCGATGTTACACCAATTTTAACTTCAAAGAATTTTTGCACTGGCTCTTTTGGATCGTTGTTTTGGGTAACTGTAATACCTTTTATGCAATGTTATATTTTTTTCTTTCTCTTGTGTTTCTAACTTCACCTCCAGTTGTTTCATTTTCTCCTAAATTTCTTTCTTTTCCTTCTCCCACGTTACTTCCCTTATCATTTCTTCTTTCAAGAGACGTAGCTCCACGTTTGCTTTTTTCACCTCCTCATTGCTTTATTTTACTTCGTTGTTTTAAACTATTTTTTTCATATCCTATAGTTTTTTTCCTTTTGTTTCTCCTTGGGAAAACATCTCTGTTCCTTTTATTGTTCAACTTACTTTAGTGCGTGTTCTTTGCAGCCCCTTATGCTTCTTAACAACTTCTTGCATTAACAGTTCTGTTTCTTCTTCTCTCCTTCTCTTTTGGTATTCAGCAACGCGCCTTGCTCTGACGCATCGTTATCTCTTATACACTGCTTTATACCTTTTATGTATTGCTACACCCTCCTCCACGCTTGTTTCTTTATAGGTCCTCTCCTAAACACTTTGTTTTATCCTCTTTCACTATTTCGTTTATTTAAATCACGCAGCTTGCTTTGTAAATAGAGCTACAACTGGCGCGCTAAGATAAACATCTATTACGTTTACAACGTTGCCATATTACTTCTTAATTATTTAATATAGGTAAATATTATTATTTGTTACGTTTTTTTATGTTGTCGAATAAACAAACGTTTGGGCGGCTTTTTGTAGGATTAGATTAAGTCGAATGAAACGTCATCCAGGTCGAAATCTTTAGAAAATCAGAATTGCAAGGTCACAGATCAATTGGACCTAAACGCTTTAACACGAATTAAACCGTCATTTATAATCGAAAAGATTTTGCAAAAACTGCAGGTGCCTTGGCAGTGTAACGAATTATTTACTGTCAATAACTTGATTGGTGCATTTCCGGAATCGGTGTAATTATTAAAAATAATATGTAGGTACAGCAAGTGCCATTTAACCTTGCAAAAAAAATGACGATAAGTTTAAAAGGCGAGAAGCCGTTACACTCTCAAGCAAAAGCAAGGTTTTTTATTACATTTCTAGTTTCTTTGCTGTATTTTTTATACGTAACCTAAATTATCGTTAATCCCTCCTCAAAGCAAACTGTTTCTAACTTTATGGCGCACGACCTTTTAATTTGTCAAAAAATCCACAATTTTTCGTAAACCATAAATAAATTGACTTTCACTTTTTAGTAGAGTGTACCACACTGTCCAACAGCCAATTAGAGCTAGTTTAAGTTACGACTACCGACGAAACAAAGCGTAAGTAGCCGAATCAAAGCCCACTAAAATTTGCAAGGTTAGGTGGCACTTGCTGTAATACCTGAACCCGTGACCGTCTCCTGACGCTGCGCTGTTTTGATAACGACGAGGTGTAATACAAGCCGCCACTGATTAAAGTTAAATATAATATCAACATATTTACCTTGCTGCTGTGTGCAACGTACTTTGGCGAAAAGTGCCACACAAAACGTTCTGCTTGCAGCTTAAACACTGAAATATCGGAAGCAAGACAAATGGTCTGGTGATTTATTTTGATAGGCTATCTATCAATTTATTTCAATAAGCTAATGAAAATATTACGATAGCATAACCTAAATTTAAAGCCGACGAATTTATTTGTCTGAAGAGTAAAATATTACCGATAAAAGAAATCGTATTTTTTTTAAATCTAACGTCAACGATTTTAGTTTTTAACAAATAGTGTAACAATTATTCTAACTCAGTAGTATGCTATTTATTCATTTGGCATCAGTGCATACAATTATTGTGAAATTATTATTATTATTCCTTTGCTATTTTTTACATGCTTTAAATATGCGTCACTGATGATGTTATTTTTAAACATTCTAGATTACATATTTGCCTTATAAATACTGAACAAGAGAAAGGTAAATTTTATATTTACCTTTGTTTATCACGAAATCGATCAACATTATAAGAAAAAGTCATCGACACTTCCTGCCAGACCGATTTAAAAATAACTTTCTGGTTTAATGTCCAATCTACAATATTATGTTTATCTCGCGAAACGTATGAAAAAACGTTAAATTAATTGATAATTTAAAACTGTATTTCAAACAAAAAGTTTGACCTCATGTCTATAGACATTTTTATGCTAGATAACATTCCATTGACCTGTTTAGAACAAATGGAAATGTGTAATTAATAACAATAAAAAAGATAGACTCATAATACGTTATAATATTACATTAGTTTGGCAATATCAGTCTTCTTTTATTTTTACTGTTTTATAATTATTTTTTTTCCATCTCCATCATTGTATCGAACTGACATTCTCGTCTAGTCGTATGAGTACGTGTGATATTTTGTAGCATCGTAGACGTCACAAATTATTTTAAAATTTTCGAATTTTGAGTAAAAATAATTATTTATTACATCTTGTAATTGCTGCCGTCATAAATTCTTTCATTCGCGGCAAGAATCCATTTCATGACGTCAAAAAATGATTTTTTGACGTCTGAAAACCGTTCAAGCAATTTAAAATAAAATAATAAAAACACAATTTTTTTTGTATGCAATAAATTAATTTATTTTCAAATAAATAAATCTCTGAGGTAAAAAATTAATTTTCCACGAATTAATTGTTTTTTGGACGTTAATGAATGAAGTTTTTAGGTAAAAAAATGCTGCCACCTAACGGGATATTTACGGTAATGTTAGTAGTGTAGAACCACGCCGTAATATTGACTGACAGGTAAGCTACCTGCCAAAAAACGGCGCGCACACATCTGAAGAGTTAACAATAATTGATAATAATGTATGCACTAGGGCGAATAACAACATAAAATAGTCCTTGGGATGGGTCTTATAAATATTCTTTGGTATACACTTTCTATAACATCAGCATAAAGAGCACTCTTACGGCAACTAGCTTACAAAGGACAATTGGTTTGGTGTGACTAATAACTAAGACTTAGCTATGACGCTAGCTGCGCCGTTAAACGGCAGCATTTTCTGACGTCAAAAACTGATTTTTGGACGTAAATGATACTGTTTTTTTGACGTCAGAAAATCTTTTTCGGCTTCTAAAATTTAGCTTTTTAAGTCTAATATGGATTTTTTTAAGTCAATAAATAGTTATTTAACGTCAATAAATAATTGTTTGACGTCAAAAAATTATTTAATGACTTCTCAAAATACTTAGTTATGGTTACACACTATCATTTACATTTCTTAATCGTGTCAGTAATTTTCAGACGTCAAAAAATAATTTTTTTGTATGGAAAAAGTTATTTCTTGACGTCAAAAGTCCGTTTGACGAATTAAAAATTAAATAGTTCATATTTAATTAAAAAAACCATAAACAATATTACGAGTTAAAAAATAATTCCTGGCAGTTCACACACGAAGTGAAACTTAAATGAAAATTATAAGCTTACTCTCATTGTAATTAACAAATTAATCAATGCGATAGTAGAAAAATAATTTGTGTGCGAAAGTTTAATACAAAATTTGCAAAAAGCTATGGAATGGATTTGCGGGTGCAATGTGAGAAGTGCTTTATTTTGTTTTATTTGCCTCCTAATTGATCGGTTTTAAAGATTTAATATACTTAAGTGAGAATGTAAAATAAAAACATTTGACAATTTTAATGATTTGTGAATTATGGGGCGCCAAGTGTAAAGTGAAAATTTGCTGTGCATTTTACGGTATTTAAGGCAATTTGTCCCAATATCTATTATATATACACACATTTAGCTAAATGCTTTTTACTTTAGTAAATCATTCTAGATTTAGATATATTCTTAAACATTTGGTTTAAATATTCCAATATTTATTAAAGCATTAGAGATTTAAATAATTTCTAAAACATTTATTTTAAATTTTCAAATATTTAGTAAACCTTCATGTATTTAGATAAATCTGCACATATTTGTTTTAAATTTTAACATTACATATGACAGCTTAAAATAAAATGTTGAAATATTTGTTTAAATCTGTAAGGATTTATTTTTATCGGTAAAGATTTATTTAAATCGGCGAATATTTATTAAATATTGAAAGATTTAAAACAAATATGTGCAGATTTATTTAAATACATAAAAATTTACTAAATATTTGAAAATTTAAAGTAAATGTTTTAAGATTTATTTAAATCTCTAATGCTTTAATAAAATAAAAAGCAGTTAGCTATATGTGTGTATACTGGGTGAGTCAATAGTGCGTTCTCCTTCGATATTGGGTGAACCGTTAGAGATACGATAATTTTTCAAATGCAAAAGTTTTAGGGTGTCATAGTATCTATCATTCAAAATTATTTTCACTTCTATAGGGTGTTTCATTTTTGCGTCACAGATTATTGATCAATTTTTTTAAATGGGACACCCTATATTCAACTGCATATTCGAATGCACCATCAAAATTGCTACAAGACCATATTTTGTTTTTGGAATTTGGCTGCACGGTTGCCAAGATATTTAACTTTTCTTGAGATTTATTGATTTTGCAGAGTTCCCATCAAAAAATCATTGTGAGCTGCGGTTAGGAAATGGAGCAAAACAAATTCATGTGAGTAGTTGTCAAAGTATGCCCTACCTCTTGTTACAAAACTAGCTCAAAATATCCAATACGCTGTTTGTGACAGACGGGTGAACTTGATGAAAGTGAGGGCGTTAAAACTTGTGTTTTTCAAATAGAACACCCTGTATTTTTTTACATTATCAGTTGCAGATCTTAATTACCTTTCATTTTCGTAAAGTATGTCCTATACCTAAATGTTACCCTTTTCGATATAATTTGACTTTTTTCCAAATATTCATAAATTTGGCCAAAAATTAGGCATTTCTTCTTTCGGATTCATCAAAGTAGTATTGAATCTTGGAAAAATAAATCATTTTATTCATAGAAATGTAGAAGTACTGAATAAGTAACGACAAACAATAAAATGAAAAAAAAATTAAAGAACAAAAGAATAAAAAATTAAAGAACAAAAGAATAAAATTCCTATTGCAAGATATGTTCAAACTGTTCTCCATTTTGACGTCTACAAGTTCTTATTCGCTGTAAAAATGCATTGCTAACTTTGTGAAACATATCTGGAGTGACACTTCGAAATGCTTGGCGGATTCGCTGCATCATATCTTCTCTCGTCGTGGCCTGTGTTTTATACACGATGTCTTTAACATATCCCCACAAAAAAAATCTAGTTTTGTCAGATCGGGAGATCTTGGTGGCCATCGAACAGGTCCTCCTCGTCCTATTCAATGATCTCCAAACGCAGAACTTCAGACGCAGAACTAAAAATCCTTTCAATTGAGGTGTCACTCGACCCCTCTTTCTATTTAAAAAAACAATTTAAAATGGCGCCCAGCCGCCATTTTGAATGATACAAAATTCAATTGTTTGCTGTAAAATAGTATTTAATTTCCCATTAAAGCACACCAAATGTTGAGGTAAAATATCAAGTCGTTTAAAAGTTAGTTGTGGGGGGGGGGGGGGTTACTTTATAGACAGATGGTATAATAAATATTGAGACAAATTGCCTTAAATACCGTGAAATGCACAGCAAAATTTTCGCTTTACACTTGGCACCGCATAGTGAATGACCATTTTGTGAAACAGAAATGAAGTCATATGGATTTCATTCATAGACTGTTAAAAATTGTTTTAAATTTGTGTCGCCTGTTGTTGTTGTTGTTCGAAAGTTTCAACCCCTAATCACTTTCTCTAAAAGCTTGTATTGTTAATTAAAATATAGTGACATACACAAATGTCAACATCAATTAATATAAAACGTGCGTGTTTATTTAAATTTATTGGTATGAGGAAATGCACTCTCGTGTTATCACGATGCACGATGTTTACCGGAGCGAAATGAAATCACGAGCACCATAATTTACATACTTACTATTTACTGCTTACTATAGAGAGAGACAGAGAAGAGAAAAACAGAGCAGTATCTACCGGATTATAAGTAAATTGCAATTATTTCAACTATAAAAATTCTTGCATATTTTACTTTTTATTATGTCCATAGGTATTTACTTAATGCATATAGCGATTTTTATAATGTCTTTCAATTTTATTAAAGCGATAGATATACAGGGTGTTTGATTTTGTGAGACCTAGCAGATATCTCGACTTATAAGTAATAGAATCAAAAATATTTAACAATAAGATAGCGCATTTAAAAATTATTGATGCAGAACAGTGTTGTTGGTTGTATACAGGCTGAGTCAAGCTATACGCCTTTTTTTTAGTGAGTTTATTATTAAGAATTTATTAAAAATTTTTGGTGTGCATATGTTTCGAAGGGTGCTCTACAACCTGGCGCAGTCAGTTTTTTGATTAGACGTCAAATGTCAAAATAGCGATTTTCAACTGTTTATTTTTAAATGGAACGGTACGACTTTTTTTGGCTTAAACGATGCTGTATGATGTTTACAATATGATCCTTACTGCATTTTTCATAATTTTTACGATTCGGCTGTAAAATAAGCATTCATTAAGTTAGTCTAGTAGGCCGGTACGTACGCAGGCGTCACCATGTTTTTGCGTAATATAAGTAAACTTTTGATGAAACAATTGCTTGTAAGTAAACATTTCTACTTCTTCGAGTTTCTTATTGAATAAAAACTAATTAGTTTTTTATTTAAATTTTGTTTAGTTTATAGTCTTATACTTTTCATTCGATGTTATCCTAATATTGAAGTAACTATTATTTAATGTAATCTAAATACCTGAGTTTCTGTTTTTTATGTTTATTAAAATAATGATTTCACTATGTATCCTGACAATCATTAAATTGTTTTGTGGAAATACATCATAGGTCTCGGCCTACTAGACTAACATAATAAATGCATATTTTACGGCTGAATCGTGAAAATTGGGAAAAAATTCAGTAAGGATCATATTGTAAACATCATACAGCATCGTTTAAGCCAAAAAAAGTCGTACCATTCCATTTAAAAATAAACAGTTGAAAATCGCTATTTTGACATTTGACGTCCAATCAAAAAACTGACTGGGCCAGGTTGTAGAGCACCCTTCGAAATATATGCACACCAAACATTTTTAATAAATTCCTAATAATAAACTCACTAAAAAAAAGGCGAATAGCTTGACTCAGCCTGTATAGTCTTACATTTTAGTTACTTTTATTTTCTTATTTTTGTGTTAAAAAACACTATAATATAAAATTTTTGTGGGTTTAGTGAGATTTTTAATGCATCGTCGCAGCTATAAAAAATTCTTTGTTAAAACTGTGCTTGCGGCTCTAAAAAACATTTTCTATTGTGTGTGTGTTACGCGATTAGCTGTGATGAATCTAAACTGCAAAATGTAAACGCAACTTTACACTACAGTGACTGATAAAAATGATATGCATTAGCTTGTAAAGTCAATTTTACACGACTTTAAATGTTAATGAAAACATTCTGCAATAACCAAAGGCACGCCAACTGTTTTCGCATACAAAGGAGCTTCGTGAAATATGTGAGGATTGTACGCAGTCCAATAAATAAATAATAAATAAAATCCAATAAGATTTTTTTAAGGACCTCTTTTAGTAGAAATGCTCCTTTTGTAATCTGGTGGTAATAATTCCCAATAAAACTGCATTTTGCAAGATACACTGTAAGATTTTGTCTCACTATATTGCAGCAAGTACCAAAGAATAATCTGACTTCCTTAGAAAATTTTAGGGCCAGCGGGTGGTCTAGTGGTTAGAGTCCCAACCTCTAGAACTAGACTCCCAACGGCAGTAGGTTCGAATCCTCTGCCCGTTGGAAATTTTTCTGAATAAGTTAAATCCGGCGTGTCCATGGACGGTGTGTGTGGTGTGTATGTTGGGTTTCATGTCTTTCAGGGGTGGGGCATGTTAGACCGGTGTATAGCGCTAAGTGCGCTGAACCCGGGTAAGAGGGTGAGATGGGAATCATGGAGCTCACGCACGGCCTCATGATTCTTAAAAAAAATAAAATTTTCACGTAAACTTTTTTTGGATCATCATCTAGTTGCTGTCTTACATTGTCAGCAGTTTCTTCGTTGCATATCGATGGCGTGTTACTTCTCTACTAGCGTGCAATACTTCCTGTGTTGTGCCGTTAAATAAGTTTGGGGTGTTTCTGACAGTGTTGTAAGAGTAATTTTCAACGAAACCAATTTCAGGAAGTTTTGTAAAAACCAGTGCCAGATTAACCATATTGTAGTCTTGGGCAACAGTTTGGTATTCCCCTCCCCAACTAAAATAATAATAATAATAATAATAATAAGAAGAATTTCATACTTGCCAGTGGTGAATCTGAAATGATTGTTCTAGATCCGATAACATTAATTTGTTGTAATAGTCAGTGATATAGTAACAACATCGCTAACATCTACAAGAGTTTTTCAAAAACTGATACATTTTAGTAAATACAACGCATACCTTGTTTATTTTTCTGGATTTTGCAAATCTGGGCTAATTTCACTAATTTACAAATTTTTTCACACTAACGTTTAGAAAAGTTACAAAACCTCTAGACATAATCGAATTTCATTTGCTTGGTGCTGCACGAATGCAGAACCAAACACCCGTTAAAATTGCGAAGCAGTTACGTAATATGCTACCCTATGATTGGTCAATTAGAGCTCATGTGCACGTAAATCGGTGTCCAGATCTTTACAAGACGAAGACGCCTTTCGGTTCTATTCGT
Source organism: Ctenicera cuprea (assembly GCA_958336395.1). NCBI lineage: Eukaryota > Metazoa > Arthropoda > Insecta > Coleoptera > Elateridae > Ctenicera > Ctenicera cuprea. The sequence goes on along the minus strand of OY284486.1, from coordinate 80,389,809 downwards.
CTAGGCTCACTGCTAGCGTGTTTTGATTTTCAGTTTTGACTAAAGTGCTATAGAAACAAAAGAACGTGTCAAAAGGAAATGAAAAACAATAATAAATTATTTATTCAACAAAAACTGAAACATTTAAGATAATTTCAATCGTTTAAAAAATCCATCACCAATAATCTAATCGTTTGTTTTCTTCGAAGAAGAATTTAACAGAATACATTCTCTGCGAAATCCTACTCGACATGAAACTACAGCCTCTGTGAATGCACTTTTTAATTAAACCGGTAGTGTTCGGTGAATCGAAGAAAATAAACGGTTACACTATTGTTATTGGACTCCAGGAATTTTTTAAAAGATTGAAGTATTTTTCAATTTTTGTTGAATGAATAATTTATTACTGTTTTATCATTTGCCTTTTACAAGTTCGTTTGGCACTCTAGTGTAAACTGAAAATCAAAATACTACTGTGTGTAGACGTGCGCAAAGTTATTAAAAAGATTTAAATGTGAATGTTGTGTTAAAACTCGCTACAGCATGTGCCACCTAACCTTGCAAATTTTAGTGGGCTTTGATTCGACTACTTACGCTTTGTTTCGTCGGTAGTCGTCACTTAAACTAGCTCTAATTGGCTGTGGGACAGTGTGGTACACTCTACTAAAAAGTGAAGGTAAATTTATTTATGGTTTACGAAAAATTGTTAATTTTTTGAGAAATTAAAAGGCCGTGCACCATAGGATTAGAAACAGTTTGCTTTGAGGAGGGATTAACGATAATTTAGGTTACGTATAAAAAATACAGCAAAGAAACTAGAAATGTAATAAAAAACTTTTGCTTTTGCTTGAGAGTGTAACGGCTTCTCGCCTTTTAAACTTATCGTCATTTTTTTTGCAAGGTTAAATGGCACTTGCTGTACGTGGCTGCAAAATTGGATTCTAAACAACTTTTTCTTACAACTTTTTTCGATATAGCCAACGCGCAGCAAAATATCCAGAATTGGCTTTATTCGCGAGGTTACAGTAGGCTGGGTTTACAACTTGTTTGGGAAATTTTTAAGTGTAAAGAGCTGTTATTTATTTACTTAAAATGCACTTCAAATATTGTTGTTGGCGTCCCTTTTTAAAACGTTGACGCAATAATGCAGTATCCATTTTATTCTACCTTCATGAATAACGGATATACCCATTTAAAACCATCGGAATTGGATCACCCTGTACATTAAACTTAATCGGTTGGTAATAAATGTAATAATAATATATTATAAAAATTTCTAAGTTCCAACAAAAAACGTTTTCTCTCCTAGCTCAGTAGTAAGTAGGTAATTGATGTTTAAATGCATTTCTAGAAAGCCAATGCATAACTATTAATATTAATCTTTCGGACATTACATGCCCTCTTACGTTATATACGGCAACTAGATGTAGAACTCTAGAACGATAACAACAGGTAAACATTGCGCAAACTCATGTTTTACATTACGAGGCTTTTGTTCTCCTAGACGTTGCGTTTTGTCAATATGGCAGTAGAAACACGTGTGAGTGCTTAAATTTCCTAACAAATATCAATTACAAGTGCGTCATTGTCAAATTGCCATTCCTTCTGGTTGATCGACATTTTTATAGGTATGTAATATACTGTATCAGTATTGATTTGAATTAAAGTTTCATTGTAATTTTCACTCAAACATGTGTAAACAAGTTGTGATTCATTGATCTTGTGCTTGCGTTAAGGTGACTTTTGAATTAACACCTCGTTCCATTCAAAACCTTTACGGTTCATGCCCACATTATTATATGCATGTTTTTGTGTAAAAATATAAAACCGTTTCAGAATCTAGAACTCTTTCTTGCTTCATTGAATAAAGATTTGCGCGTTTGGGGTTTTCCCGCCTCAAAAAATTGCACCATTTTGCGATATATTCATTGGTTGTTATTTTCATAGGCATCAAATACCAGTTTTACCCGAAATTTACGTTGTTGAAATAACACAACCTTTTCTGTTTGGTCAAACATCATTTGTCCTAAAATCCATAAAAATATTTGGCAAGTGTAATTTACTACAAAATGCATGAACGTTGTGAGGTTGATGACCCAATGTTTCCGAAGTTGCGCTGGCGCTGTTGAATGCAGCGAAAATTTGATTGCAAGTTTTACTAATACATTTTTTTTAAATTTTAGTGGAACTGATATTACACAATTAAGTGTTCGTGTTATTTGTAGTAAGTTACAACTATTATACCTTTTCTGCTTTTATTTATCAATAACCAAATTCCAAACTCCTTTTTCGATCCAGCAAAAATACAGGGCGAGTCATTTAAGTGTACGCCCTATCCCCTCTTCCATATTAGGTGTTCTATGCCACCAGGGACGTGCAAACCGAAACAAAAACCGCAAAATTTTCCGAACTGTACCTGAAACGAAAACCGAAATTATAAAAATTTTCTTGAACCGTAACCGTAATTATTTTAAGAATATACCTACCGGTATGTTTTCGTTCCGACAATTGTAGGGCCGACATTCGCCTTTACTATTTAATCTTCGCATTCCGCATGTTCAGCCCTTTTGGTTCACCTTTAGGGTTCTAGCCAAAACAATGATTAGAATTATTAATGTTTTCCAAACGGTAATGCAACATTTTTGCCGGTATTGAATACTTTACCAGCTAAGTAAAGTTTTCCTTTTGACTTCCAAGAGTTCCAAGTACTTAATTTTTGTGTTATTGGCAGTCAGTTTTCGCACGTTGCTGCGGCTGCAGCGCTGCCACAATTCTAAAAAAAACATGGAAAAACATAAACAGTAGCATTTCACCATGTACACAAGAAAAAATATAATGATAACCTACGTATCCCAATTTTAAAATATTCAATAAAATTTTTAAAAATGTAACCCGCACCAAATTCGAACTCTCGCCCAACCTATACCTCACAACGCTGTACACGCATTCTAGCGCTGAGACACGATGTGTGTTGATAGTCAATACTATATACAATATACAGTGGCTAGAAAAACCCCGGCCACTTTTCTTGCGGCGGTCAAGAGATGGCGCTTTAGTAAAGAAAAATTAAATTAAAATACTGGCAACAACGCAGAATCCAAGACGTTTTAGTTGTTTTGATTTAATATGGGGCGTATTTAATAACTAAAACGTCTTGGTTTCTGCGTTGTTGCCAGTATTGTAATTTAATTTTTCTTTACCAAAGCGCCATCTCTTGACCGCCGCAAGAAAAGTGGCCGGGGTTTTCCTAGCCACTCTGTAGAATACGTACATAGACTGTACGTCATCCGCCCGCCAAAGTTAAATTGCCGGTAAGTTATACGATATGTTATCCGATGACGGTATACTCTATACCGGCAAAATATTGCCAGCCGGCACCGGCCGGCTTGTGATATATTGTAATTGACCATTTCATGAAAAGCACAGGCACGGTCTCGGTCACATAGAGTAATTTACTTTTTATAACTTTTTTACACAATGTTGTCTTGTTTCCAGGATTCCTAGGTTATTGTCGAAACTCGAAAGACCGTTTTTTTTAAATATTTTTTGAAATAATTATCTGGGCATTTAGTGAAGAGACGGATGTGATCAAAAGACTACGACGTACAGTCTGTTCTTTGAAACCCCTATTTACTTTATTTTATTTTACTCCCCCCCCCCCCAGCAGCAGGTTTCTACAATTTGACAAAAACGAAAATTTTTTAATGCCGCCAATTTTTCGTGATAACTTCAACATGTTTTTTAACTGCATGGCATAATTTTTCCTACATAATCTTGTCGAGAATTTTCTTTTCGTTAAGAAAAACCAAAACATGCTAACCGCAACCAAAAGTTTTAGTAGCAGTAAACCGTAACCGAAAACGTAAGCGAAATTTTAACAAATTTGAACTGTAATAAATAAAATAGCTCATTGGGTCCCAAACAACTTTTATTAAGAAGCAAAGTTAATAGTTTCCAAGTCTAGGAAATAGTTTAGAGAGTGACACCTAATGACTCACCCTGTATAATAAATTATTTACGCAAATTGGGGAAATTACCATAAACAGGGCGAAAATAAATAATACACTAAAGAAAATTAAAGTAACTTCAAGAAACTGTTGGTGTGCCATTAAAAATTATAAATTACTGCCATAATCTTGTACTTCAAAAAGCATGTTATTGTTTGTCATATTCTTGCAACAAAAAGAAAATTAGTGGTATTGTTATGTGATATGAGGTATTTTCCGTTTAAAATTAACAGTAAACAACGTTCAGTGCAAGTAAAGTTTGTCAATAGCGTAACTTTCAAAGATTTGTCCCCCTCCCCTCGCTTATTTCAGTCAAAAGATTTCTCGTGCGAATCTCCCCTCCCCCCCGCACATCTACATTTTGTCACTTTGCTAGGATGAATACTTATACTGTTGTGTGCTCACAGACTAGATAATTAATAAGTGTTTCGTTTACTTTGCAGAATTTGAATCACGATGTCCACCTACGACGATGGTAAGTTTTTGCTGCAAAATGTTTAGTAATAAGTATTGTTTTGTGGGTAATAACAGTTGTAAATATGGATATAGTGAAACCGTTCTTATCTAGATTCATCAAAGCTCAATTTGGACAATGATAGTTTTTTTTGCTTTCCTCGCTATACGGAGTATAGCTAGAGGCAGGTATTGTATTTGTTAAAATTTCAGAAGTTGACTTTTGGCGGAAATGCACGTTCAAAAAATACTTTCGGTACTTAGATTTCGCTATGAAGTTTGTGTCTGAGTGTTTGTTTGTGCAGACCACTTAACGCATGAAAATCAATGTAGGTTTAATAGATTCGCACACTGGGATAAAACCGCAAAAAACGAGATTGGGCCGCCAAAAAAAAGGAGGGGATGGGGTGCTTTACTTCAATAAAGACACGTTCGAAAAAGAAGCTCAGATTCGTATTCTACGCATGTTGAATAGCCTATCTCTGCAAGCGCAATCTTCCTTCCGCCCCAGGTCATTTGAACAAAATCTGTATAAACAGTGCTGAGTGACAATAGAAACAACTAACTTTCCACTGAAAAAACACCTCTGGAGGTTTCCTCTTGGTCGTTTACCTGATCATTTTAATTGGATAGTCTCCTCAAAAAAAAGGCCAAATTTAAAATCGATTTTAGGTTTCAACCAATAAATATAAATATTGTTATTAACTTTAGGCCTACAGCTGTATGAGATGTTTCTGTTTCTTAAACAGAATTTGTCATACAATCGAATTAGCCCAAAAACTACAGGGTGTTCAATTTAAAAAGATACAGACATAGTCTCTTCCCCTTAAACTAAAAGTCGTCCATTTTGTTTTGTATGTTCAAAATACTCGCCACCATAAACTGTATAACGTTTACTTATACATTTTTTTCCTATCGCCGATAAGTGAGCAAATCAACTGGCCTTGAATTTATAATCAAACTGTATATTAAATCCGGTTCCCTCCCACCTGTCTTAACTTTTAGTAGTGAAGAGCTCCCATTACGAGAACCCACCCATTTACGAGGGCTTTATATCAAATACCATTTTTCTTTGTACAGTGGGCCGCTATAATATTCCACAGACATTGGGTTCTTTGATGTCTACGATTTATTTGGATTATTGGAATATAATCGACTGCTGTCATTGCAAACACAAACACAGAGGATGAAGCATCAGCTCCCGGCTGTTTATTTAAAAGGCCGAAGCAACACTTCATTTAAAGGAAATTTAGGAAGAGTTGGTGTTAAAGAGCGCCGCGCGCGGTGACTGTAATATAATAGTCATATTTCACTAATAACAAGAAAATCAACCTTATTATCGAAAATTTATTGCTTGACACAATATTTCGTAACACAGAAGAACGCTAAATACTCTCAAGTTCCAAGCTGAGATGCCACGTTGTCGGCGGCACGGGATAGACCAAATACAACCTTCTTCGAAATGCGGCGTTCACATTTACAAAAAAAGCTTAAGCTTACGGCGGCCATTTACGGTTTATGTCTTGCGGTATGCATTGCAGACATGCTAACGCGGTTCAACACTCCACCCGATCCCACCTATCACATAAATTCCTACCCACCTTACTGGCATGGGGTGGGCCTGGCGTAATCCAGGATCGACCCTCGAGTCAGCTCCATGTCAGATGATGATGATGATGATAACGTCCCCGAAAAAGTCCTAGAACAAATTCGCTGGGAAAAACATTTGATGGAGAAAACGTCCGCCGACGAATATCGTCTGAAGAAAAGCTGCGGTAAAGACATACGCCAGTAAAAACATTCCTCGGAACAAACAAAAACCTGGGAAAATAGTTTCAGTAGTTGAAAAAATAGTTTGAAACTCTTCGTTAAGCCACTCCCCGGGACATGAGGAAATATGTTAAGTTTAATGGTTTAACTAACTTTGTATTCTCGATTTTTTAAAAGGAATTGTTTCTGGGGCTGCTATAGGAATTTTTTTGGGGGATGTTTTTCCAGGAGATCTTACGAGAGTTTTTCTCTTAATTTTTTTTTGTTTTCGTTTTTTTTTAAGAGCAGCTTTGATTTCCGAAGTCGACTCGGCGGAGGAAACATTCGGAGCGAAGAGCGCCCGGTTCGCGTATAAAGTTACCTAAAGAAATTCTCGAGGCGTGGCTCACGGGTGCTGCTAATTTTATACGTAATCGCGTTCCTTAACTTCCATCTTTTTCTGTTTGGGTAGTTTCAATAAATTTTAGTATACTTTTACGAAATATGTCTACTGCATAATATTGTTGTTTTGGCCACTCGATCATTATCAATAAAGGCGTTTGATAACGCTCAGTGGCGTAACGAGAAGTTGTGGGGCCTGGGATCTAGATTCAGGTTGGTGCCCCTATAAAACCCTTCCCCCTGCTAGTAGGAAATAAAAATAAACCTTTCGTCATAGAAGCACTTAAATATATTTTTTTAAAACGCAAGAAAAATAACTAGCGCACTAATAAAAGTCCATATAACAAAAACTATACCATCAAAAAAATATTTATGAACAGACAAAGAGATATTTACATGATGTATCTAAAAAACAAACAATATTATACAACAAAAATATTGAAACTAAAATTAACAAAACTTCTTTTTCTGGCTTTGCACTCTCCAATTTTTGCATCAACTTATTCATATTTTGTGCAGTGCTCTTCAATCGAAATTGTTGTTTTGTTGCACTTTCTAATTTTTGTTTTCGTTTTGCGGCACCCGATTTATGCACATACTTTTTTGAAATCATTTTACCTAATACTGCACTTCAAACGTTTTTATTGAAATGATTTTAACGGTCCGTATCCAACAGCAAGGCGGTTGCCATGATAACGCACTCCACAATCACCGGGTGTTCAGCACGGCTACTCAGAAGAAAAAACTCATATTACTCACTCATATTATCGCCTAGTTGTAATAGAAAGAAAAGTGTGGGACTAATTTATTACTTACCAGTACCCTAACATTTTTAACCCACCGATGTTATATCGTAATATTTGTCGAAAGACAACCGTTGAAAAAAGTTGTTTGAGTTGGAACAAAAAATAGGATATTTGTTTAGTTT